>CM019148.1:225674047-225701388 GCA_009733165.1 Naja naja | reverse complement strand
TACTCTAAGAATCAATGCAGTGAAGATTTTATTTATTCAAACTCCAGTTGAAATCGCGTAAAATTCTGGTTTCTGTTGTCATAACTCAAGAACTACACAATATTAATGACTCCTTGGATAGTCCCATCAACCCTTGAGAATCAATATAAGCCACTTTGGAGAACTCTAGTTTAAGGACAGAGGATGAAATAGATTTTGTTTTTGTTTTGTTTTTAAAAGAACATTCACTTTTACTTTTTCTGATAGCTACATTAGGAATTGAAACAATCTAAGCTACACTTAGCAACACATTTTGCAAGTTTAAATTTCACTTCTAATAATATAACTGCTGTAGGTTTCTTCGCCTCAAAATACAAAAGTAATGGAATAGATTTTTTAAAAATTAAATGCACTTGACAGAAGGAAGAAATGTGATGGAAATTAAGATAGAACAGATGGATCCATAGGTAGAACAAGAGAGAACAGATGGATCCAGTTTTATAGTCCATTTTACCTTCCTTTCTCTTTGCTAGATGTGGCTATCAAAGGTATTCATTTTGCTGCTTGTGGTTGTGGCAATAGGTGCTTATTCATAATGTTATCAGCTGAAAGTTTTCAGAATATGTTTTGCTCTCGAAAGGTTATGGTAATTATAAACGTTCTGTACCTGAGAAGTTAACATTTGTCAATATTTAAATACTCTTTATGTTTAAAAAACAACTTTCTAGATTGAACTGAAGTTGCTCCAGGGTGCTATCTTTATTTATTTCACTACTTGTTCTTTTTACAGTGCTTAACTTTTTCCTAAAAGGAATCACCATTTCTGGTTAGTAGCAATCTTTGTCCTTCCTATTATATATAGACTTTCAGTCAGTGGTGGTATTTGACCGGTTCTGCCCGGTTCTGAGTAGGAAGGAGCGAGCAGCAGAGACTGAACCAGTTCTCTCCACTGCTCTAATGGCTCTGCTATTGGGCCCACCCACCTTCCCATGCTCATTTTTATCCACTGATTTGAATCAGCTGCTTGGCGCCGGCACAGAATAGTGCCACGCCGGCAACTGCTGAAGCGACCGATCGCAGGGCTTGCAGGAGGCGAAGTTAGAATGCCTCTGCACCTGCACAACGCCTTCGCGCCTGCTAGGCAAGGCGTGTTTGGCACATGTGTGCATGCAGTAAAGTGCATACGTGCAAAGCACACCAAACCAACCAGTCAATAGGCTGAATCCCACCACTGCTTTCAATGGTCCTCTTACTTACAACCCTTCATTTAGCAACTGTTGAATTCACAATAGCATTTTTTAAAAGTGACTGGGAATCAGTTCTTCGACTTGAAATTGTTGCTGCAGCCATGGACCAAGAACCAAACCTTGGCATTTATGGCAAATGACATGTATTCATGACTGTTGCAGCATTCCAAATAGTTGCCATTTTGCAACATTTTTAGGTGTGCTTCCTACATGCAAAATCAATGGGTAGCCGACCATGTGATTCACTTAACAACCATGGCAATTTGTTAACAACCATGAAAAAAAGAGTGTAAAATTGAGCATGGCTCACTTATCAACCATCTTGCTGAGCCACAGAAATTTGGTCTTAGTTTTGGTCATAAGTTGAGATCAAGCTGGTGCTGGGTAGAGAAATATATCCATTTTCCCCGCCAGTTTTACTCTATTTGTTTTATAAAATATTTCAGATGGGATGAGAAATTAGGAATTTTGTAGAAATTTTATGAATTCCTTGAGTTCTTATACTTACTTTCTTAGGAGGGATAGAAGGGCCATGGATATGATGAATGTCCTATCTTTGATAAGATGACTGGGGAAATTTCTCCTGGTATGCATTTTTGAAGCTCACCAGTGGTGGGATTCAAATTTTACTACTCTGTGGGCATGGCTTGGTGGGCATGGTGTGGTGGCGGGCGTGGCTTGTGTGTGCATGGCAAGGGAAGAATACTGTAAAATTCCATTCCCTCCCCACTCCTGGGAGAAGGTTACTGCAAAATCCCACTCACTAACCTGCTTTCCAGCTCTGTTCTCCCTGTACAGAGCAACCAAAGAAGATCCAGCCAATCACCTGGGACTCAGGAGAGAATGGGGGTGGGACCAGCCAGAGGTGGCATTTGCCGGTTCTCTGAACAACTCAAAATTTCCGCCACTGGTTCTCCAGAACTGGTCAGAACCAGGAGTGGGATTCAGTTTTTAACAACTGGTTCTGTGGGCATGGCTTAGTTGGTGGGTGTGGGTTTGGTGGTCATGTGACTGGGTGGGCATGGCCAACTCTGACATCACTCATATCAAGGGCTCTCTTGCCTGGCCTCTCATGACAGTGGGGATGCTGCAATGGTCGTAGTGTGAAAAATAGTCATAAGTCACTTTTTCAGTGCCATTGTAACTTTGAATGGTCACTAAATAAACTGTTGTAAGTCAAGGATTATCTGTACAAAAATAAAAAGCTTCTTTGCTTGCAAAAAGCCCCTAAATACCAATCATTAGATTAAAATACCTGCAAGCCGGAGTTAGAAATCGACAGGGTGCCAGAGCACCTTGAGAAATGAAAATTTAAAATGCAGTGGTAACTATCAAGCAGCCAACTCTTGCTGATAAAGTGAAACCCTTTAGCAGAGAGGTCATTTAAGCTCTCCAGGAAAAGCAATCCTTAGATCCATTTGAACACTTAAAAATACCAGCTGGTCTCATTCACCTCACAAGGTATCCTAAGGAAATCATCCAGATTTAAGGAAAGGTCATATGCTCCCCAAAAGGCAGTAAAAAAATCAGTGTTTAATCCTGCCTCCTGCCTCAGAGTATACCCCAAAAGGACAGTGCCAGATAGTATTAAAAGTGAAGGAAGACCTCCCAAATAGAAAAGAAACCATGAGGCAAGAAAAAATCAAACACAATACAAATAATTAAATCACAACAGTAGCTGTTGCTTGTTGAAGCCGAATAGGGAAAATTATCCCATCAATTAACACAGGATTAAACTTCACCAAGCACAGTCTTGCTGAATGTCACTCATCTTGGTTCCCTGTCACTAAAAGCTTTGCTTCATTATTCAATTATTTCTTCAAAGTGCTGATTGTCCAGGGAAGTATTTCCTCCCAACAGCAGTGTAAAAATCTTAAAACAACCCTTCCCCTTTAAGAAAGCCTCAGAAGCTCCGGAGACAGGAAGTCTAGGCTGTCTAGTAGTTAGAAGCAATCTCAGTTTGTTTTTTTCCACCCTTATTATCTGCTTCTAACTACCGGTTCTCCAAACTACTTAGAAAGTTAACAAGAGGTTCTATAGAACCGGATAGAACCGTAGATTCCCACCCTGGTCAGAACCTGCTGAATACCACCTCTGAAGCCCACCCTATTAGTTTTTTCACAAACTGGTTAGAGTTACGAAAGGACATTTATTTTCAAATCGTCAAATAATCTCAATATTTTTTAAAAAATATTTTTTATATAGATGACGGATCATTTTGGAACATCTTGGTTAAATCATAGGTTGTACTGGTAGGCAAACTGCAGATATGCATGTTACATGAATATATAACATGCAGAACATATGAACATGTAACATGTATAGATAAAATAGATTTTCATATCATGTTTTGTTATTATATTCTTTCATTCTAATTAAGCCCTACTGGATATGAGAAATTCAAACTGTTGCTTACTTAGTGTTATCCAATGCACTTTTATAAAAAAAAACCCTTTATCTTATCCTGAGACAGTTGTTTTTCAGGATTGGCATTGTATTTATTTTTACTTTGTAAAACTACAAGATTATTGCAAAAATAACTCCCTACATTTTGAAAAGGGATGCATTTATTTACCTCTTTTACCTCTTTATAAGAAGATAGAACACATCTTTTACAGTAATAACATTTTAAAACAATCCCTTTGTGATAAAAATCAAGCTTCAACAATTCTAAGTACTTCTGGAACGTGTAAACTATTGTTATGGTTATGATTACTTTCCATAATTTAATGCTAACCTCTGGCACACTACCTCTGTATGTGGAACTTTCCTTTGGCTCTAATAACTATCCTTTTATAATGCATATTCTTTGAGATTCTATATCTCTCTTAGCTGTGGGAATTATTCTTTTACTTTATTTTTATTAAGAATGCTCTTCTTTTCAGTGCTGAAATTCTAAAATATCTCTCTGGAGCTTTAGCTGTATTAACATGAAGTTTTAAAACATTCAGGCCTTTCTTTTTTTTTATAGTGTATGTTCTTGCCAATCTCAGCACACAGTACTACAAAGTAAAATATTTGGCAGTGGATTCATATTAACAGATGGAACAAGAAATTAACACGTTTTTGCTTCGCTTAATTCACAGTTCTTTAATACGCTAATTCTAAATCACCTGTTCTGACTTTGACAGGCTACAGACACCTGTTTTGGGGTAATATTCCACTGCTAATTATTACATGAGAAATTCAGTTTCCAACAAAAGGCTTTCTGTGTGAAATTGCCACAGCTAACAAACCGGTATTACTAACTTTATGTAAAAATAGCTCACCATGTAATCTTAAATGTGCTTAACCTTACTTAAAGAACCATGAGGGGAGAATTTACACAGTGTGGGCAGCTCTCTGGTTAGAGGGCTATTGAACAGAATGTCCTTGTTGGCAGGTCTTTAAATAATGAATAAGAAATCCAGTTGGATTCACCAGCTGAGTCAGTATTTTCTTTGTGGTATCAAGCATCCTAATAATGCAGTACTGCACTTTGAAATTTGGGGCAAACGATTAACCCTCCTCTGGTTGTTTTTTTTTTTTTGTTTATTATTCCACTGAGATAAATTGAGATATTGTGTACATGTGTGTGAGAGAGCGAGAGAGCACTGGTGTTCCTTGCAGGAAATAAATAAAGAAATAGCACAAAAGGAGCAACATATTCCCTAAATAATGACCACTCTGCAGCATAAAAGAGCTAGTTGTCACCTTGATCTTACTTACATGGCACCGCGTCACTTTCAAGGAGCTGAACTGCAAATTGTGGTGTTAAAGGACTGTCACAGCAACTGACAGGAAAATAATTCTATCATCTATCATTGTGAGAGTGTTGGCTTCATGCTCACTGTCTCTCGCCTCAGGAAAATACTTATTTTTCTACCCCCTACACACATCTACACAGCCATTTCTGTAAATAATATTTACTTCATTTTTGGTTATTTTAAGGAGGACAGCACATCTCAGAGTTCAAAATCAACTTTTTGGGCTTTGTCCACTATAGACAAGTTTGGTCTAATTGAGAAGAAGTTGAAAGAGAGAAGCTGAGAAGAAGCCGAGAAAGCCCAGAATTGATATGAGGACTTTAGGCAGAAGGATACGATGCTTTTTTTTTTAACTGAATGAATGTCTATCTATCATCTTCCTAGAAAACTTAACAATTTAAACTGGGCCCAGCAAAGGACTGGCAGCCAATTCATAGGTCAGAGTACAGCTGTAATGTGTTTAAGATATCCAGCTTCAGCTAATAATAATGTAGCCAATTTTTCATTACTACACCCTGTGTGAGAGCAGCCTCATGTACAACATATCAAAGTAGACTAGGCTAGATGCTACTGAGGTTGAGTACTTCTGGAAGAATGGTCTCCTCTAAGTAAGGAAAGAGTAACAGCAAGTTCATTAGCCAAATCTAATAAAGTATCCTTGGAACTATAGAAATCACTTGACAATGTAATGTTATGACGTCATTTCAATTCAAAAGGTGATTTTTGTGGGATTAAAAATTTTAAAACATCTGACATGGATCATCTTGAGCTCCCCCCAAGAAGGTGGATATAAATATATCATTGTTGTTATTTGTCAGTATGTAATCTTACATTAAAATCTGATCCTTTCGAGTAGCATGTTCTGATTTAGATCAGGTTAAAAACTATTTGTTCATGTCAAGAAACTACAGACCAAAATTACATTTACTTCTCCAGGCTGTGTCTCCTTGTTTCCTCTCACCTAATTTATTTCCACAATTGAATATACAGATAGTCCTCTATTTATGACAGGGGTTTTCAAACTTGACAGCTTCAAGAGTTGTGGACTTCAACTCCCAGAATTCCTCCTCCAGTCATGTTAGCTCAGGAATTCTGGGAGTTGAAGTCCACACGTCTTAAACTTGCCAAGTTTGAAGACCCTTGATTTATGACCACAGTTGGGATTGGAACTTCTTTCAACAAAGGATGCAGTCATTAAGGGAGGCATTGCATGACCGTGCCAAGTTAAATGAATATGGCTTTGCTTAATTTACAAAGCTTGGCAGAGGGAGGCTGGGAAGGTTGCAACTCTCATAGACACATGGTAGTTGCCAAATGCCCAAATTGCCACCCCTTAATTGCAGCGAAATTACAATGTTCTAAGTGTGACAACTGATCATAAGTCACTTTTTTTCAGTACCATTGTAACTTTGAACAGTTGCTAAATGAATGGTCGTAATCTTACAACTATCTATGTACTCAGAGTAAATCTTTCAATAAGTAACATTTCCCAGAATTTTCATACCTAATATTCACCTAAAAATTGGAAAAAGAATAGACTCTTGTAACATCTCAAAGAAACAGTGCCAAGAGTTCAAAGTATTCTATCATACATGGTTTGGAAAGAAAAAGCTATCAGCAAGTTTGCTTATAAATAATGGTATTAAAAAGCATTAGGAGATCCAAGAGCATTAATAAGGCCACAGTTCTGCTGCCTTTGTCTCAAGAAGCTTCAGTCTAGAAGAACTGAGTGTGACCAATATTGAAATCTAGTTGCAATGAATCTATTCTCCAATGCACCCAAGAGCAGATGGAGACTTGTCAAAGAGAGATCCAACCTACAATTAAGGAGAATTTCCTGACTGTGAGAACAATTAACCAGTGGTAATTGCTTGCCTTCAAAATCTGTGGGAACCATCACTGGAGGCTTTTAAGAAGAGATTGGACAACCATTTGTCTGAAATGGTATAGATCTCCTGTTTGGACAGGGAGTTGAAGACCTCCAAGGTCCTTCCAACTCTGTGATTCTGTATATTAGATTGAGAGTTATTAGTTCCATTTGATCATCCTATTTATTTATTTTATTTACTTATTTTTATTTATTTGTCAAAAGCTTACAATATAACAGAAACAAGTATAAACATATGTTTAAATACAAGAAATAGGAACTAATAATTGGGGACAATAGGACAGAGACGGTAGGCACGATTGTGCGCTTATGCACAACCTCTTAGGAATGGGGCGAGGTCAACAGGTTAGTTTGAGGGTAAAGGAGTGGGGGTTTGAGCAAGTGACAACAGAATCAGGTAGTGAGTTCCAGACATTGACCACTCTGTTGCTGAAATCATACTTCCTGCAATCGAGTTTGGAGTGGTTTACATTTAGTTTATATCTGTTGTGCACTCTAGTGTTGTTGTTGTTAAAGCTGAAATATTAATTAACTGGTAAGATGTTGTAACATATGATTTTATGTACTATGCTTAAGTCCAATCTTAGTCGGCGTAGTTCAAGGTTGTCTAAGCCAAGAATCTCAAGTCTGGTGCTGTAGGGTATTCTGCTGTTAACAGAGAAGTGTAGTACCCTTCTGGTAAAATATTTCTGGACTCACTCAATTGTATTTATGTCAGATATACAGTGCGGATTCCAGACAGCAGAGCTGAATTGAAATATTGGTCTAGCAAAGGTTTTGAATGCCCTAGTTAGCAAAACAGTATTACCAGAGGAGAAGCTTTGTAAAATTAAATTTACAACTTTAAAGCCTTTTTGGCAATACTGTTGCAGTGAGCTTTGGCCCTTAGTTCATTCGATATGAGAACTCCAAGGTCCTTGACAAAGTGAGGGTCACCAACAAGGTCATATCCACCTAGATTGTATTTGGTATATAGATTTTTTTTACCAATGTGTAGGACAGAACATTTGTTGGTAGATATTTGGCATTGCCATTTGTTAGACCATTCAGACACATAATTAAGGTCTTTTTGAAGGATGATAGCATTGACAGTGGTGTTGAACAGTTTAACACCATCCTGCCCAGAAATACAGTGAGCTAGGATGAAACTAGCTTACACTAGTTAATGTCATGTAAGTCTAGACTTCATTTGTCTGTGGAGATCCTTCCATTCCCCACCATTCAGCCAGAGCTGAAGAAATTTCTTGGATGAGAAGCGAAACATCTTCAAAGAAAAACAAGAAAGTCCAGTTGCCTCTTGAAAAAGCACCTTTTGAACTAGACTTATTTTCTTGTAAGTCAGGGGTGTCAAACTTGCAATGACATGTTGTCACGTGATGTATCACAACTTCCCCCCCCCTTTGCTAAACTGGGGGTGACCAGTGCATGATGCATCCAGCCCGCAGGCTGCAAGTTTGACATCCCTGTTGTAAGTGATCAATACTGCCTTAAACAACACAAAACTATGCATTTTCTGTGTAACACAACCTACATCAAGAGTTTTATTTTTTATCATTCTCAAGATTCCAATTTACTTTAAGTTATGTTTTGTTGATTAGTAGTCTTGTAGATAACTAGCTGACAGCTGTGAAGTTTATTTGCAGTGTCCATGTTCTGACTGAGTCCTGTTACGTTAGTTCTCATTTTAAGATGAGTGTGTTTAGCAGATTTAAAATAGGAGTTATAACAAGTCTTTGTTTGCTTGTTATCCAGCTCTCTGATACTTCTTTTTAGTTAAAGAGTTATAATAACACATTTTTACTGTATGAATATAATTATAGAACGTTTCATTTTAACCAATTTAACCTGATCATGTAGGTTTTTTGTTTTCTAAATGCATCACTTTATGTTAGGAATGATAATCTCTTTTGAGATGGAAGCCTGCATATTTTATTTTTTATTTTTATAGTATTAATTTAACCTGATATATCTGTATCTTTTATTTTACTTCTTCATAGAAATACATAAATAAATGGTGAAAATGTGTATATATTAGAATAATTAACTATCTGCAAATATTACCTGCTGATGAAAGATAATGGGCATGCAATTTCATTGTCAATAAGATTTCTTTTTAGAGAAATCATATGAAACCAGATCAATAATGGGGAAAAAATCTGACTGAAGCCTTGAAGGTATCAATTCAATTGATATGCAATCTAAAAGATGCCAGGTACCTTTGCGGTAAGAAATCCAATTGATGGAAAATATCTTCCAGCTACACATTACATGACTAAAGAGAATTATGCTACTGAATAATGAAAATGTTATTTTCAAACCTGGAAAATTGATTATATTTTGTTTTCTTTTTAATAATGAAGCAAACCTGAAATAACATACCCTTAGAAAGAGGATTCATGCTGCTCTTTATTGTATTAGTTTTTCTTTCTTCTGTTCAGTTGTTTCTGATTCTTGAAAACTACCTGGACAAGTCCTTGCAATTTTCTTAGCAAGGTTTTTTCAAAAGTGGTTTTTCCCTTGCCTTCTTCCTAGAGCTAGGACAGAGTGACTGGCCCCAGCTGGTTTTGTATCTAAGGTGGAACTAGAACTCACAGTTTCTTGGTTTGTAGCCTGATGGTCTTAAACCTTATTGTTTTCCTTCATCTTGTCTATCAAGGTAAGCATTATCCAAGAAAACTTGGGCAAAAAAAACAAATGCACAGATATAGAATAGGTGGTACCAGGTCGTAACTGCAAGAGGGATCTTGAAGTCCTAGTGGACAATCACTAAAATATGAGCCAGCAGCGTGATGCAGCTGCCAAAAAAAGCCAATGCAGTCCTAGGATAGGATAGAGGGATAGAACCAAGATCATGTGAAGTATTATACCACTTAATGATTCCTTGGTAAGACCATACCTGGCATATTGCATCCAGTTTTGGTTGCCATGATGTAAAAAAGATGTTGAGACTCTAGAAAGAGTGTGTCAACTCATAAAACATTTTGTATACATGTTTTATAGTTGACAATAGAAAGAAGGGGGGGAGTTTCAAAGGTCTGGCAATAGTGCGGAATCAAAAGTACATTCCATTCATATTTTCTTCTGAGACTGATTAGATGGCTGAAGCTTCTGCCATGAAAAATCTAATTGGAGAGCATGATTGATGACTCTTGGCTATGGGCGTTTTTCGTTGGATGATATTGTTATGTTTGCATGAAGAGTCAAACGTGGGGAACTTCAGTAAAGAGTTTATTAAGTGACTACAGCTTGAATGGACCCGAGTTGGCTGGGCTACGGCTGCCTCTTATAGCCTGCAGCCGTGGTTGCCAGCCAATGGGAGTGCAGGGTTTCTTCCCGCACTATTTAAACCAATACCATTTGACATTTTACAAGAACAGTTCAAATAAACCAATAACATTCAAACCTACATACATAACAGATACATCCAGAGGGGTGGAGGGGAAAGCAGGATCAAGGGTGACAGTGAATTACGTATCTCTGATTTGGCTACGCCCAGGTTAGTGCCGGACATAGAATGGTAGTTTCAAATAAATCCTCTTTAGTTTTGGGAGTGTGGCTCGAGGCTCATGATTTAAATGCAGTAACTGTCAGAACCCTGACAGAGTGCAGAATAGAGCAACAAAGATGACTAGAGGACTGAAGGCTAGAACATATAAAGTATAATTGCAGGAATTGGGTGTGTCTAGCTTAATGAAAAGAGGGACTGGAGTGACATAATAGTAGTTTTTCAATATTTGAGAAGCTGCTACAAAGAAGAGGGGGTCAGCCTATCCTCCAAAGCATCTGAAGGCAGGACAAGAAGCAATAGATGGAAACTAATTAAGGACAGAGCCAACCTAGAACTAAGGAGAGATTTCCTGACAGTTAGGAAAACTAATCACTGGAACTACTTGCCTTCAGAAGTTGTGGGTGCTCAAACACTGAAGATTTTTAAGGAGAGATTGGACAGCCATTTGTCTGAATGATATAGGGTTTCCTGCTTGAGCAGGACGCTGGACTAGAAGACCTCCAAGGTCCCTTTCAACTATTATTCTGTTGTACAAATATATATAGAGTGAAGTTTAAGACAAATATCTGAAAAATGAAATGACAACACTAGATAGTACATTCTGGCACCACAGTAAAAGATCTTTCTGATAGTTTGCATCAGGATCAAACAGATGGAGTGTGTATGTAGAACAGAGGTGGTATTCAGCAGGTTCTGACCAGTTCTGGAGAACCGGTAGTGGAAATTTTGAGTAGTTCAGAGAACCGGCAAATACCACCTCTGATTGGAGATTTTACAGCAGTAGTAAAAAAATTTGAATCCCACCACTGATGTAGAATGGATGTATCCAGTGGCCCAGTAACATCATTGTACCATAGGTCCTCCCTAATGCCCCCCTCACAACCCCTTCCATATAATAAAACTCCTTAGAGTTACCTTATTATGTCTTCTATTGTGCCTCTATGATTGATCTCATCGATTAGTATCATTGATGATTGTACAATTGTCTGCAGTGAGGGGTTTTGGAGGTTGGTAGTATGATGCCTGTGATCATCAGTGATCCTACAGACATCTCCATTAATGCATGTTAAGATTGCTCCTACTTCTGACTTAAATAGAAAATGGCATGTTGTGGAGCAAAGCATTGGATTCATGGGTGAGCAACATTTTGTGGCTGGAAGAGGTATTGGGTTCATGCAGAAGCAGACTATAAGCAATATTCTGTTTAGGATATATATATTATGTGAAACATGCATAATTTTTGTATTATCTGAAATATATTATTTCGTAATGAATACCAGAGGGTTTGCCTATAAATTCCTTTAAAAAACAAAACAAAACAAAAAGCATTGTTAGATGTTGTAAAACAAATCTTACTTTATTCTCAGGCTTGTTAGAGAGCTTTAGAACACATTTGACTGCTTTATCTTTATGTAATTTTTGTGTATTATGTATTTTTTTGTAATATAAGTAACTTGTACAACAGATTTTCAGTCTACATGGAAGAGCTATTGAGTCTCTTCTCAGCTGGTATAGCTGAAATATGAGAAGCTTTCATTTTTGTTATACATGAACTGCTTCTTTTTGGATTCATCCAATTCATAATCTTCAATGATTCAATGAACTATGCAGCTTTCTGTATCTAAGTTTACATAACTAAGATTAATCATATATTGTTCTAATAATGAGCTGTGGATAATAAAGAGTAGAAGCAAATACTTCTTTTTGCAAGATCACATCAGAGGGTTTTTCTTTTTTGGAGCAAAAGTTTCACTTTAACCAATTTAACCTGATCAAGCAGAAGAGAAGGGAGGGTTAAATGTGCCTGAGATATGATACAGCTTATTCCCATAATGGCAACCTATCATTTATCATTACATCTACTGCATACCATAAAATGCAATATTATCATTATTACGAGGACTCCTGTGTGTTAACTTCATAATGAATGTCTGTTAACTTCACTGTTGGGTAACATGCTATGATTTATTGGCCATTGTCTCAGCTGGATACCAACAGCAGGGTGAAGTTGTTTTCAGAATGTATAACTTCAGTGGTGGTGAATGACCCTATTGTTGCACGTTGATAAAAGTGTAATACAACTGTCTCTGAACTTTGCTGGAAAGATAAAAAAATACTACTATTCAGAGGCATGCAAATTAAAATTCAGGAGTGGCTGCCACTCTGTTTTGTGTGCGCAACAAAACAGAATATCTGTTTTGAATACAAAGTTTAAATGAAGAAGGATATAATATCTATTTTGAATATAAAGTTTAATTGAAGAAGGATATACCTTTTAATTCTACTTTCAAAGGTTTGGCACATGCTGCTTGACTAGATTTCTATAACAAAGAAAAAGTATGGATCCAAAGAAACCTAAGGGAGCTGTATTTAATGTTGTGAACCATTCTTCTTCCTTCCTCACTGTGGAGCCCTAACCTCAAAAGGAGATAGGAACTTTCTGGAAAGACATGGGATAGGTTTTAGAAGGTGTGTGGAAGGATCATCAAAACTGGAGACAAAAATATCTTCTACTTTTTTTAAAATTACATTTATATGCATTTATTTTAATTACATTTATACTTTCACAAGAGATGATTTAAATTCAAACATGGGTGTGGCCCATTGAAGACCTGGCATTCCAGATTTCAAGTTTGAAGCAATTATAAGTTGCTCTCCTCTGAATTCTAGAGCTCAGTCATTGCTTCTTTAAAAAAAAACAAGTTTCCAATTGTGTAGTTGTGTACAATATTTCATGGAGAGCACATTTTTTCAAAGTTAGAATCATTGCTTTATAAACATGAAATTGAAAAAAGATATTAATTATTTGCAGATGAAGAAGCATGGGATGTCCAAAGTCATTTACGCAAACCTGAGTAGGACAAATCAGAGCTGTGTTATAGGACCCATCAACAATGGCTCCGGGCTCCAGATGGTAGATTCGGCTTATTGGCTAAACCTGCTCTAGCTGTCTGGTCATGAGTTGTCAGAAACAACATTATGCCAATTATATCACCTCAAAAACGATAAAAATGCTATTAATCACAAATATTTTGAAATGTGCATAAAGTCATAATTTCAAAAACAAGACAATATCTTTGTCAATAGTATTATACATCCATAAATATCTTCCAATCCAGAATGAGAAGAGCAGAATTTTTAATGGCCTGCTGATTATGTGAATGGAAACAGTAAGAGACAGTTGGTGCAGAAAATTAATGAAGTAGAGTTTCATGGCTCCAACCTACCTTATGTTACTAGTAAAATGAATTTGGGCATCTCATAGTCAGTCCTTAGGAGTTTTTATGCATTTCACCAAATGTACAACCGAGCACATGTTAGTTAACATACTGGTTCTTTTCCCACATTTATAATATCGAGTTTCATTACAAGTGGCATTGCTTTAAAAACAAATACTAAGTAATTTTACAAATTCCTATATTTCAGAACGTTCATCTGTGCATTCTATTTTTGTGTGTGTGCAATTGAGTCATTGTTGACTCCTGTCAACTCCTGACTAGACCCTGAAGTTTCCTTGACAAGATTTCAGATGTGCATTGCCATTGCCTCCTTCCTGGGGCTGAGAAAAAAGGACTGGCCCAACTGGCAGTCAGCTGGCTTTGAGTCTAAGTGGGACTGGAACTCAGCCTTATTTATTTATTTTTATTTATTTGTTTGTTTGTTTGTTTGTCAAAGATGTACTAACAAGTATAGTTATAGTTGTTTGTCAAAGATGTAATAACAAGTATAGTTATTAACATAAACATGAAGAAAGAAAGTAAATACAGATAAATGGGGACAGTAAGACAGGGATGGTAGGCACGCTGATGCACTTATGCATGCCCTCTTTAAGGACCTCTTAAGAATGGGGTGAAGTCCATGGTAGGCAGTTTGAGATTGAAGCTGTGAGGGGTTGAGACTGTAACAACAGAGTTGGGTAGAACATTCCAGGTGTTGACCACCCCGTTGCTGAACTTTCCTGGTTTCTAGCCTGGTGTCTTAACCAAACTGTGTCTCCCTCTGTAAATACTAGTCATTATGTATATGTAAGAGGTTGATGTAGACAATGATAACAGGAATTTGTGCATATTAACTGGGTCTGATGGAGAATTTGTACACTTCTAAATCAATTGAAGCTGTTATATACTATATAATGCAATTACAAACAATAGGGCAGAGGAAAACCAACATTTGATTGCTTATTTGTACCCTATGACTATCATTAAGTGTTGTACCTTATGATTCTGGATGAATGTATCTTTTCTTTTTATGTACACTGAGAGCATATGCAACAAGACAAATTCCTTGTGTATCTAATCACACTTGGCCAATAAAGAATCATTAATTAATTAATGCATCAAAATCTCTTCCCCATATTCCTCATATCCCCCTGTTCCTTTTAGTCACAAACAAATGAATGTCATATTTAAAATGATGAAGACAGATAATGTTTGCATGAGCAAAATAAAAATATGTCTCAAGGGGTATTCCCATTCCCACAAAGGAAGGAAGAAAAGTCTCCTCGTTCTGGGTTGACCTGTCCACATTTCATGGTGCTGATGAACCTTTTCTACTTTCCTGTCAACTGAACTGAAATTACAATGGAGTGGGCAGCTATCCATTTTGGTTAGAAGAAAGGAAATAAATTTAGAAACTAAGAAATTATTGTTCTGCTAGTTCAGGGAGAGAGAAAAATCTAAAGGATTTGGAGTTGGGAAAAATTGCTACAGAGCAAATGTAGCATCATGGTCTATGATCCTACACTTCAAACAGCACAAAGAAGGAGAAATAAAGTACTGTACAGTTCTTTCATAGTACTGAGAGCAGTCCATGAATCCAGATGGATTTTAATTTTAATCCAGATGTGCAACCCAATCTATAGTTCTTTCCAGCTCTTCTTGAACTTTTTTTCTGAGCTGAGTTATACTGGGTTCTGGCACTTGGCCTATACCCCCATTCCTGGCAACCCAGATGATGTTTCCCTTCCAGCAGTAGGATGACATCCCAGATGAGGTGTAACGGTTGGTTAGCGCATGCTACTAACTTTCTCCAGCAATCTGTGTGTATTAAACAGCTGCTGCGCGAATCAGCTGAGTTTTAAAACGGATATAAAACACAGACTAGAGCCTGGGCAGGCAGGTGGGCCCAACAGCTGATCCTCGGAGCTACTGGTTCGCTTGAATCGGTCTGAACAGGGTAGAATCCCATCCCTGATGACATCTCATAATGCTCTGATTTTGGGGGGAGCCTTTTACTAGGCCACAAAACAGTTTTCAGTCCCCCTATGAAAGTGAGGGATGGCAGATCTGCTCTGCTTAGAAGCAGGTCAGAGGGAGAATGGGAATGGATTGAATAATTATGATAGGAACTGTTGCTGTCTGGTTTTCATAGAACCTAAGAAAATAACTGAAATTTTTGTCAGTTGGATTTTGTGAAACATAAATCTCCACCCAAGCACACTTTACATTTACAAATTGCACACACATCTAATTTTAATATATGGTGCTTAACATAATTTTATGAGAAATGCAGCCATTAACTTTCTATGTTTATAAAATATCAAATATACTTTAGATTGGCAAAGGGTTCTAAAAATATCATTCTTTTTTTCCTTCCCATAATTTCTGTCCATCTTTAGCAAGTAAACAATACAAAACAGAAAATGCAAGTTTTTCTCTTGACCTCGACATTTTTTGGAAATTTGTATGGATATCATATAATCCTCCATAAATATTAGTACCATATAGCTGACATTCTATATGGTTGTGAGAGGTAGTACATTTTTAACCACATAGATAATCCTTGATTTACAACCATAACAGCAACTGTTCAAAGTCACAACAGGCCCTCTGAAAGGTATTTATGACTGAAAGTTGTGATGGCCAGTCTTTCCACAGCCAGGTGATTACATTTTGGGTGCTCAGTAATTGGCCGCCATTTACAGCTATTTACAGTAGCCCACTGACAAACATTTTATGTAATCATGATTTATGATGTTATTGGCAGAAACCAGCATTTACTTCTGGTTTCCAACAACAAATATCAATAGTGAACAATGACCTCCCATCATGAGTGAAGCATTGTAACCGAAGCAATCATATAGTGATGTCACAACAAAGGTCATAAAATTTGATATAGTCATACGATGACTGTCTTAACAACCGATGTGCCTTTATTTTGGGCTCAATTAGAGATGTACGTTGAGGGCTACCTGTGCTGTATCTTGTCTATTATAAGAATGTTATTTTCTATATAGCAATTGTGTGTGTGTGTTTTGAACACTAGTCACACCAGCCTTTTTCTGTCTCTTAAATGCCTAAAATTCTCAAGTACTAGTGAATGACCTCGACAACTATTCTACTCCTTACGCTTTTGTTCCTTCCTTTCTCCTGCTGGCTGCTCCTAATTACTGAGCATTACTGAGCTCATCTCTTCTGCACTACACCATAGAAATGACCTGCATTGCTGAAATCATCATACTGACAAGGTTTGTCAAGAGAAAGCAGAAGTTCTTCTTGAGAAACTGGTTAGGTTTTTATTTTGCTCACAATCTAGGATGCTGACCCACCAGCACGGAGCGAAGTAGAGCACCATTTGGACCCCATTCTGAAAGATTTGTGAGTTTGAAGGTGAAGGATCTGCTGGGTCAGCTAAGTGGAAGTAATTCTGCTTGGGAGTAGGAGCCAAGTCAATCCTTAGCCCTGTTGTCCATTGCACAAACCAGAGTACTCCTATATCACCCAAAATATATGTCTAATGTCAATGGGCAATTTCTTGCAGATATATGAGATGTTGGCAAGGCAGCATAAAGCAGAGTGATGCTGAGCACTGGTTTTGTTTCTGCTTTGATTTAAAACTGCTGCCGCCACTTGTAGGATCAGCTTGATAGGGATTGCTGGGTGAGCATGGGCCTTTTGAGCCAGAGAGCTATTAGCAATTGCCTCAATGTGCCAACCAAAGATGCTGGTTTTGAAAAGAATCTTGCTGTTTGCTCCTGTTGGTTGTTATTTTTCAGTTCAGTCTGCAACTTAATTAAGCAGAGCAGCTTAAGTAAGTCTGAGTGTAAATCCAAATGCTTAGTTAGGTGTTGATTAGAACTCCTGAAATTTAGATGATCTTGACCAAACTGCTTGTGTCATTTAAATATGCAGAACCTTAATATAGTTTTATATAGCAAATTATTCTGGCACCATGATTATCATTAATTGATGAACAGTTCTCCTGCTTTTTAGTTGTCTTCTCAATATTTCACTAAAACCTACACCTACAGCATTTTATTTTATGTCAGAAGAGAAAAAATTCTATTCTGTTCTGTTCTATTCCATCCCAACCCCGGGGTGGGACTCTACCAATTTGGCCCAGTTCGGGCAAACGCACCATGCGTGTTCACCGAACTGGTTGTTATACCAGTTGAATCACACCCCAGATCCCATCTTATCCCATCCTGTGGTGGTGCAGTGGTTAGAATGCAATACTTCTGGATATTTCTGCGGACTGCCAGCTGACTGCAATTTGGCAGATTGAATCTCACCAGGCTCAAGATTGACTCAGCCTTCCATGCTTCCAAGGTTGGTAAAATGAGGACCCAGATTGTTGGGGGCAATAGGATGACTCTGAAAACCACTTAGAGAGGGCTGTAAAGCACTGTGAAGTGGTATATAAGTCTAAGTGCTGTTGCTTTGCTATTCTCTTGGATCTGTATCTTGGGTGTTCCTTCTAATAAAATTGTTGTATCTGATTATGATTATTATGACAAGAAAATGAAGTACACAGTAAGAACAAGAAAGGTAGAAGGGGAATGTAAATGTTTGGGATACGGTGGTCATTTTTGAATTATTGGTCCTGGTAATCCTGAATCATAGTTGGCAGCAGTTGTTTTTCTTTCAATGTGTGAAAATAAAGCAATCAACATCTGTTCCAGTTTTCTTTTGTTTTTGTTTGTTTTAAGTAAATCATAAAACTGTTTCACATGGTAAGATTTACTTTAGGTGAAAGGAATAATTAAGAAATATTTTTGGTATCAATAATTTATCTTCAAAGAAGCCCACCATGTATGAACTTAAAACAGACAATTATTAGATGGCAGCAAAGAGTTAGAGATTTCTGGGCCTCTTTAGGGACACCTAATGGGTATTCAGATTTGTGAAGCATGTGTGTATGTGTATCTGTGTTTGTGTGTCTGTGTGTTTGTGGTTAGGGCTGAATCCATATAACAAGATTAAAAAAAAACATTTTGCCTTTCGGTTACCATCATAAACATAAGAGATTAAGATGTTGAGTATGTTTTTAGTTACTGTCTTCAATTACAGAAATTTATTTATTTATTTATTTATTAATGAGACTTGTATGCCGCCCCATCTCCGAAGACTCGGGGCGGCTCACAACTAAAATGACAGAAACAATAAAGAATTAAAAAAGAATTAAACTAACAAGCCTCATTGAAATATAATTACATAATACATGATAAAACCATGATAAACCCCCCCCCCAAAGGGTCACAGCCCGGCTTTGTTAAATAACCAGGTCTTCAATTCACGGTGGAAGGCGCGGAGGTCAGGGGCCAGACGGAGTCCCAGGGGGAGTTGGTTCCAGAGGTCAGGGGCCGCGATAGAATAGGCTCGTCGTCGGGGGACCGCCAAACGGCATTGGCCAGCCAACAGGACCCCAAGGAGTCCTTGCCTCTGTGATCGCACAGGGCGGTTAGTACTCGATGTCGGCAGGAGTCGCTCCCTTAAATATTGCAGACCCATGTCATGAAGGACTTTGTATGTTAAAGTTAACACCTTGAATCTCACCCGGAGCACAACCGGCAGCCAATGCAGACAGCGCAGGAGGGGGGTAACATGGGAGAACTGGGAAACTCCCATCACCACCCGTGCCGCCGCATTTTGCACCAGCTGTAATCTCCGGATGGTATGCAAGGGTAGTCCTAGATAGAGAGCGTTGCAGTAGTCGAGTCTGGAGATAACAAGGGCATGAGTAACTGTGCGCAGGGCATCGCGTCCAGAAAAGGGCATAGTTGGTGAACCAAACAGAGCTGGGCAAAGCCCCTGGCGACGGCCCCCACCTGCTCCTCCAATCGGCCGTACATCCAGGAGGACCCCAGATTCTGCCCTATCCACAGGGGCAACACCACTCCCTATGGTTAAAGATGGATAATCCTGACTGGGCGCGATGCCGGTATGCACAGCCACTCAGTCTTGGCGGGGTTGAGACGAAGCATGTTTCCGTTCATCCAGATCCGTACCACATCCAAACACTGGATCATCAGGGAGAGGGCATCACCGATCTGGTTCGGGGTGGAGATGTACAGCTGAGTATCATCTGCATATTGATGGAAACTCACCCCGAAACCACGGATGATCTCACCCAGCGGTTTCATATAGATGTTAAATAGCAGGGGGGAGAGAACCGACCCCTGAGGCACCCCACAAGAGAGCACCCTCGAGGTGGACCTCTGTCCCCCTGCCAGTACCGACTGCCGCCCGAGAGGTAGGAGGTGAACCACTGAAGTACAGTGCCCCCATACCCAACCCCCGGTCGCAGAAGGATACCATGGTCGATGGTATCAAAAGCCACTGAGAGGTCTAATAGGACCAGGACCGAGGAGAAACCCCTGTCCCGGGCCCTCCAGAGATCATCCATCAGCGCGACCAATGCCGTCTCCGTGCTGAAACCAGGTCGGAAGCCCGATTGATACGGATCCAGGTAGTCCGCTTCATCCAGGAAAAGTGGAAACTGCCAAAATGATCTGACTTTATGATTTGGTCTGTAATAAAAGGCATCTAGAAGAGAGAATAAATATGTTCTCTCTATGTGTGCATGTATGTTCTTTTGTTTACATGATTATCCATTAGTGAGATGTTACTTGATTCTACATTGATATCTGCCAATACATAGTGTAAACATGAATTGTCAAACCATTTAGGGCTTACCAAAGTATGAGGGCATTAGGTTTTATCCATCCATCTAAAAGCCATTAGAAATTCCACTTATTTTAAATAGTGTTTGCAGATTTTCTTCATCCAACTACATAGTGGTGATTTCTTGATGTTTTGATATCACTATCATCAGTCCATAGCAAACTGAAATGACTGGTTTGGGCTCATGAATAGCACTGTTTCTCAAAAACTACTTTAAAAAAAAACACAATAAATATTCAAAAACTGTTAGCCATTGGATAAGGTTATATTTATGGTACAATCAAGAATAATTGAGTTTTTCATTATTTCATACCTTCTATGAAAGCCATAAAAAGGAATTTTTTTTTTGAAAAAAGTTTTATTATTTTAGACAGACATACACAGAAAAAACATATGATATGCCGGTAGGTTAAAGCTCCTTGTACATCTTTTCCATTCTCATCTATTAATTATTTTTGTATATTCTCACATACAAAATATTCCATATTTTTAGATTAATTTATCTGATAACACTTCATATTATCATCCCAGAACCATTCCCGCAAACAAATGCATACAGACAAATATAAAAACAAAAACAAAAAATTCCTTTTTTTGAGAACAGTGTGTTACCGGACCCTCCCTTCTCCATGTGACTATAATTTCAATTATACACTCATTTTGTACATTCTATTCCATTTATCATAGCAAATTCCACTATTTTCCATAATTTCCCCTCTCTCTAGCTTCTATAGCCTTGTTTCAGTTATTTCATCATTCCATCATTTCATTAATTACATTTCTTTTTCCAATTTTCAATATCTTGCCAATCAATATTACACTTTTTTTAAAGTTTTATTATTTTCAAAAAAAACAAACAAAACAAACAAACATACAATACATAAACAATATCAATTTCAAGTGTGTTGGTCGGTCACAAATCTCGGTGCCATCCCCTCATCATCCATACTCTCTATTACAGAAAGAAAGCTATAATCGTTATTATTAATTCTTTATCATGTTATAATCTCTATATTATATTTCCTTTCAACAATTCTATTTATCTCCATTGTTCCATATATCACCAAACTTTTTTATCTAACCATTGATAAAACATATTCCATATCTTATAAACCTGCTTTTCTTCTTGATCCCTAATTTCAAATGTTAATCTACTCATTTTGGCACAATCCAAAATCTTCTTAATCACTTCCTCCTGCGTAGGTATCTTGTCATTTCTCCAATTTTAGCAAATACAATTCTAGCAGCTGTCAGTACATTAACAATCAAATATTTCAGTTCTTTGTTAAGTGTCTCTGGTACAATTCCCAACAGGATATCTCAGGTTTCAAGTCTATATGTTGTTGTGTCATTTTTTCCAACCACATGTGGATTTTAGTCCAGTATCTTTTAGCATCAGCACAAGTCCACCACATGTGTTAATAAGATGACATTATCTGATGACATTTCCAACACTTATCCGATTTGTCCTTAAACATTCTTGCGATCCTTCTCGGGGATAGGTGCCACCTGTAAAACATCTTATACAAATTTTCTTTATATGTAGTTGACATTGTCATTTTATAATTCTGATCCCATAGTGTTTGCCATCTCTCTAAATCTATGCCATAACCAAAATTTCCCCCCCAAGCAATCATTGTTTCCTTAACCTGCTCCTCTTCCATTCTAACTTCTAATAAGTGACCATAAAGTTTTTAAATCACTTTTCATTCATTACCCATCAAAATTTTATCTAATTCAGTTTGCTTTTTATAAATACCTTCAGTCCTAACATCCTCATCATATCTAGATTGTATTTGCAAATATGAAAACCAATTCATTTTTATTCCTTGTTGTTGTAATGTTTGCATCGATTTGTGTTCACCCTTTTCATTTAAAACCTCTCCATACCTGATTGTTTGTTCCTTCTTATATATTATTGGATATGAAAAAGCTTCAATAGTAGATACCCATAATGGAATTTGTATATAATGTTGTTTTCTAGTTTTTTCCCAATTTAGAAATAAAGCTTCTCGAACATAGTGTCTTTTGAAATATCCTTGTTTTTTAGTTCCCTTATACCATAAGAAAGCATGCCATCCTAGTAACAAATCATGACCTTCTAAGGTTAATAATCTATTATTTCTCCCCCGAGCTGCTCCGAGCATCCAGAAGTGGGAGGTGCTCGGAGTCTCGCGAAGCAGGCTGGGCAAAATTATACTGGGACGCTCCTCCTGTCACTCCACCTCAGCGCCCCAGTTTTTTGCTCAGCCTCGAGCGAAAAGGCTGGGTTTTCTTGACCGGAGCAGCGAATTCCTCAACTTCATCCCCGACGGAGTTTAACATTCAGACCGTCGGGGGTAGATAATTAGGATCACCGGCGCTCTGAGGCGGCTGCCTCAGAGCCTTATCTTCCCGATCGCTCCCGGCTGGGAGCGATCGCAGCGCTTGGTAGCCGATTAGGAGAAGTAGGTGAATTGAAGTTCACAGCGCTCCGAGGCGGCTGCCTCGGAGCCTTATCTGCCCGATCGCTCGCCGGCTGGGAGCGATCGCGGCAGAGACAAACTGTAAGTTTGGGGTGGGGGCGGCTGCGGCTGGAGACACGCCGCGCGCCTTATCTCCCGATCACTGAAAGGCGCGCTGCCGCCTCTTCCCCGCCACCCCTTACGCTCATTAGCCCTTTTACGGCGGGGCTGGCGTGTTGGCTATTACTTATCTGCAGCGTGCCTCGACAGCTTCCCTTCTTGGGGGCTGTGCAGCGTAAGCAGCCACGCAGGCGTGGCGCCATTTGACAGCGTCTTGCGATCCGGTGAAGGCGTCAGCAGCCCACAGCCTCACGAGGTTTCCCTCCGGGACTGAGGCACCCACTTGTCCATTGGTCCTGCACACTCCCTACTGGCTTCCCTTCTTGGGGGCTTTGGGCAGGCCATTTACCTTGGCCCAGCTGTCTGACAAAAAGGGGCCTTCACCATACTGGGCTTCCCTCCTAGGGGGCTTTTACCAGGCCTCACTTATCACCAAGGCCATCCTCACAGCGGCTAGCAGTCTTCACAGGCCTACTACCATACCATTTCAGGCTTCCCTTCTTGGGGGCCTCCTCCAGGCCTCATTTGGATAGGGCCTGAGTAAAGGACTTACAGGCCAGTGACTTACAGTGATAGGGTGATACCACTATTATCAAATAATATTCACACCACTAGTAAATAACAATATCCATTCAAATGGCTAGCGATCAGGGATCTCGGCCACAGATGACACAATCTAGCAGACCATCCCGGGCAGCTGAGAAGGACGCCCATAGACGGCACCAGGCCTTGGAGAAACTAGTGGCGCACCAGGGATTCCGGGCCTGAGTCTCATACCAGACCCTCTTCTTCGACTCGACCTCCAAGTCCACCTCTGGTTGCCCTGGACTTATCCACCCCATCTGCAAAGGCCCAGATCCACCCAAAGGTTGGGGCTGGCTCGCACGCCCAGGCTACATTCACGCCCACAGCGGCGGGCCTGCCGAAGCCGAGCTCCCAGAGAAATCCCACCCGGACTGAGGTCATGGATGGAACTGGCAGTACAGAGGGCATTGCTTCGGAGTGCAGCAATCTCTCAGCCATCCAGCATCCCATCGTTCCAGACTGCATGTCTCTCTCGGGCGTTCCGTGAGTATGGTGGAACAGCAGCATCATCCAACATTCCCCCAAGGGGAGTTTTCCACACAGGATATTCAGGACATGGGGCCCCAGGAGGATTGGGTAGATCAGGAGACTAGGTCCCTTCATGATATTGACCAGGATCTCTCGAGGCGGACCCCTGGAGAGGGGGATGTCCGATGACGAAGGGATTGCCCCCGACCATCCTGTTTTCATGGGACTATTCAAGCCACACTTGTTCAAGTCACTCTTGTTCAAGGCAAAGAACACAGCCCGCTTGCAAGCCCTCCCCAGTCCAGTCATCCAGTGCAGCAAGACCCAGGTGACCTGATATTTCACCAGCCCACCATCGAATCAGAAGCCATTCCAGTCCCCCCATGTTCACCGACTTGGTGGACAAACAATGAGCCCTTTCTGCCTCTTATCCCCCACAGGGGCGATAAGAGACTCTATAACCTGGACCCAGAGTTTTCCCGGCACTTGAACACCCCAAGTGGGCGACCCCATAGCTTCCTGGTATCTTCCTCAGTCATCCCAGGGGAGGCGGAGGGCCTTGAAGGCAGAGAAAGGGAGAGCGGAGATGGCTTGGCAAGCGCGCGTTTCTGATCGTGGGCCATTAAGCGGCCACGGCGCCTCCTTTACGGTCCTCCATCAGGTGGCTTCACCATCTGAGAGAGGTGATACCACCATCAACACTAGAGCGCATCAGGGCGTCGCAAAAAATCATCGGCGGCGAGTTCTCGGACGCCACTTTTAGCGCAGTTAAGTTCTCCTCCAGCGCCATAGCGTCTCAGGTCTCGCCAGGCGTTTGTGGCTTCGCCATTGGCAGGAGCATCGAGGAGGCACAAATGGAGGCTCGCCTCTGCACCCATATCGGGGAAAAGTTATTTGGCAAGGCCCTTGATCCTCTTCTTATTGAGGCGAAGTGAGAAGAGGATCCTCCCAGCTCTGAATAGGAGTGGATTTCCTTCACAGACATTCGTGGGGGCCCTCTGTTCCTTCTACCGGGACAATATCAACCTAGGTTCCATCGCCCAGTACCCAGGGCCAGGGCAACAGGGTCCGTCCGACTTTGCCGGTGTCGTGAGGGGCAGAACAGGCGTAGGTTTAGGGAGCCAGTAATAGGGGCTTCCATCGCTCCAAGTGAGGAGCAGGATTCGACACCCATGGGGGTGGCTGAGACTGTTTGCCGACCAGTGGGAGTCCTCTACCTCGGATGCCTGGGTGAGGAACACCATCAGGTCTGGTCTGGCCCTTGAGTTCATCTCCAGCCCACGCAATTCTTCATGAAGTGTCCCTGTTCCAGAGACCCCACGAAGAGGGCTCTCATGCAATCCGCCATCTCCCACTTGCTGGAGATCAGGGCCATCCAGAAGGTCCCCTTAGATCAACAGGGCCAGGGTTTTTATTCCCACCTCTTCGTGTCCCGAAGGCTCGGGAGCTGGAGAGCGATCTTGGATCTAAGCGTCTCAATCGATTTGTAGTTTATCGTAAATTTAAGATGACTACACTACAGTCAATCCTACTAGGCATCATCGGGAGGAGAGGCGTGCTCACCTCCATTGATCTTACGGAGGCATACCTGCACATACCGATTCGACCTTCACATTACAAATTTCTCCGTTTTTGTTACAATAACATTCACTCTGACTTAAGCCCTTCCTTCGGACTGGCCTCTGCCCCAGGACCTTTACCAAGGTCCTGGCGGCACTACGCTTTCCTCAGGAGCAGACCCATTAGGCTCCATTGTTATCTGGATGACATTTTGATCCTAGCCTCATCCATCCCACAGTCCAGGGCAGATTCCTTATTACCATTGCCACTCTTCAGAGTCACGGGTTCTCCATAAACTGGGACAAAGTCACCTGGCCCACCACTAGACTAATTCATCTAGGGGGTCCTAGATACAACACAGGGCACAGTCTTCCTCTCCCCGACAGGCAGGAAAGCATTAGGAAGCTGGTACAGGAGATCAGTTCCCTCGGAAGGTTCCCCTCATGCTGCTTTCACAGCTGTTGGGGAAGATGATCTCCTGTATATCCATCGTCCCTTGGGCTCGACTACATGCCAGGGACCTACAGTGGTTTCTGCTGCCCTACCAGCGGTCAGGGAGGACAATTCCATGGCCCGCGTTGAGAATACCTTCAGCGTTATCAGATCCTTGCGCTGGTGGGCGGCGACAGCGATCAAAAGGTTGTCCTTTCGAGGATCCACCGAGAGAGGTCGTCACGGCGGCGCGCCAGCCTGTGCGATGGGGGCACACTACCTTCACCACCTGCGGCTCAGGGACAGTGGTCTCTTCCAGAGAGCAAGGACATCAATTGGTTGGAGTTGCGGGCCGCCCACCTGGCCCTGCGCGGTTTCAGGTATTACTACTGCTCTCCAATCGTGTTGGTGCTCACAGACAATATCACCGTCAAGGCACACCTAGGGGCAAACTCCAAGCATACAATCTGAGGCAGAGAGGCAGAGAATTGCCCGGTGGGCGAGAAGAGTTTCCTTTCCATCAAGGCCGAGCACATCTCGGAGTCACCAATGTGCGGCGGACTGGCTCAACAGGGACCCCACTTCGATCAGGCGGAATGGCAGTTGCACCCCTCATTGTTTCAGGAGGCAGTCAGAAATTCGGTCTTCCTGTGATAGACCTGTTAGCTTCTCCCGCCTACACAATTGCCGCGCTTCATCTCGGTACCCGGTCAAGGAAGCGGAAACGTCACTCCGCTGCCCTTGGCGTCAGGCCTACTATACCTTCCCTCCGCTTCCAGTGATTCCCGGGCTGATCCAGGTTCTGGGCGAAGAAGTAGGATGGTGGCCCCACTGTGGCCCAGAAGGCCGTGGTTTCGGACCTGAGGAGATTGTCCATCCAGGATCCCTGGAGAATCCCACCCTCCATGGTTTCTCTTTCTCAGGGACCGGTCCTACATCCAGACCCGCAGTGGCTCAGCCTAGCCGTTTGGAGGTTGGCGGCAACGTCTGAGTCAGAGGATATTTAGGCTAAGGCTATTGAGGCGATACAGGCAGCTAGGCGTCCATCTACAGTCGCATTTACAGCCACCTGGCTGCGCCTTCTGTAAATGGTGCGCTTGAAATCGAGGTGGTCCCACCTCTCCTTCTGTGGCTCAACTGTTGGACTTTTTTAGGAGGGGCTGGATAAGTCTATCCCCAACACTCTACATCTCGCGCCAGGTGGCGGCTGGCATCAGTGATTTCTCTTGGGGAGTTTCCTTCCTCTCTCAACACCCTAGGATTAGCAGTTTTCTGCGAGTGCCTGTTGAGACCACCAGTTGTACACGGTACCCAACTTGGGACCTACACAGGTCCTATCAGTGCTCTCCAAGGTCCCATTCGAACCGTTGAGGACCATCAGTTTACAGTTACTGACATATAAGATGGCATTCCTGGTGGCGATTCGTCACGCGGGAGGATTTCAGAGCTGGCAGCTTTGTGG
>CM019148.1:225502824-225673047 GCA_009733165.1 Naja naja | reverse complement strand
TCCAGTGGCCCAGTAACATCATTGTACCATAGGTCCTCCCTAATGCCCCCCACCCCTTCCATATAATAAAACTCCTTAGAGTTACCTTATTATGTCTTCTATTGTGCCTCTATGATTGATCTCATCGATTAGTATCATTGATGATTGTACAATTGTCTGCAGTGAGGTTTTGGAGGTTGGTAGTATGATGCCTGTGATCATCAGTGATCCTACAGACATCTCCATTAATGCATGCTAAGATTGCTTCTGACTTAAATGGAAAATGGCATGTTGTGGAGCAAAGCATTGGATTCATGGGTGAGCAACATTTTGTGGCTGGAAGAGGTATTGGGTTCATGCAGAAGCAGACTATAAGCAATATTCTGTTTAGGATATATATATTATGCATGCATAATTTTGTATTATCTGAAATATATTATTTTGTAATGAATACCAGAGGGTTTGCCTATAAATTCCTTTAAAAAACAAAACAAAACAAAAGCATTGTTAGATGTTGTAAAACTAATCTTACTTTATTCTCAGGCTTGTTAGAGAGCTTTAGAACACATTTGACTGCTTTATCTTTATGTAATTTTTGTGTATTTTTTTGTAATATAAGTAACTTGTACAACAGATTTTCAGTCTACATGGAAGAGCTATTGAGTCTCTTCTCAGCTGGTATAGCTGAAATATGAGAAGCTTTCATTTTTGTTATACATGAACTGCTTCTTTTTGGATTCATCCAATTCATAATCTTCAATGATTCAATGAACTATGCAGCTTTCTGTATCTAAGTTTACATAACTAAGATTAATCATATATTGTTCTAATAATGAGCTGTGGATAATAAAGAGTAGAAGCAAATACTTCTTTTGCAAGATCACATCAGAGGGTTTTTCTTTTTTGGAGCAAAAGTTTCACTTTAACCAATTTAACCTGATCAAGCAGAAGAGAAGGAGGGTTAAATGTGCCTGAGATATGATACAGCTTATTCCCATAATGGCAACCTATCATTTATCATTACATCTACTGCATACCATAAAATGCAATATTATCATTATTACGAGGACTCCTGTGTGTTAACTTCATAATGAATGTCTGTTAACTTCACTGTTGGGTAACATGCTATGATTTATTGGCCATTGTCTCAGCTGGATACCAACAGCAGGGTGAAGTTGTTTTCAGAATGTATAACTTCAGTGATGGTGAATGACCCTATTGTTGCACGTTGATAAAAGTGTAATACAACTGTCTCTGAACTTTGCTGGAATAAAAAATACTACTAAAATTCAGGAGTGGCTGCCACTCTGTTTTGTGTCTTGCCAACAAAACAGAATATCTGTTTTGATACAAAGTTTAAATGAAGAAGGATATAATATCTATTTTGAATACAAAGTTTAATTGAAGAAGGATATACCTTTTAATTCTACTTTCAAAGGTTTGGCACATGCTGCTTGACTAGATTTCTATAACAAAGAAAAGTATGGATCCAAAGAAACCTAAAGGCTGTATTTAATGTTGTGAACCATTCTTCTTCCTCACTGTGGAGCCCTAACCTCAAAAGGAGATAGGAACTTTCTGGAAAGACATGGGATAGGTTTTAGAAGGTGTGTGGAAGGATCATCAAAACTGGAGACAAAAATATACTTTTAAAATTACATTTATATGCATTTATTTTAATTACATTTATACTTTCACAAGAGATGATTTAAATTCAAACATGGGTGTGGCCCATTGAAGACCTGGCATTCCAGATTTCAAGTTTGAAGCAATTATAAGTTGCTCTCCTCTGAATTCTAGAGCTCAGTCATTGCTTCTTTAAAAAAACAAGTTTCCAATTGTGTAGTTGTGTACAATATTTCATGGAGAGCACATTTTTTCAAAGTTAGAATCATTGCTTTATAAACATGAAATTGAAAAAGATATTAATTATTTGCAGATGAAGAAGCATGGGATGTCCAAAGTCATTTACGCAAACCTGAGTAGGACAAATCAGAGCTGTGTTATAGGACCCATCAACAATGGCTCCGGGCTCCAGATGGTAGATTCGGCTTATTGGCTAAACCTGCTCTAGCTGTCTGGTCATGAGTTGTCAGAAACAACATTATGCCAATTATATCACCTCAAAAACGTATAAAAAATGCTATTAATCACAAATATTTTGAAATGTGCATAAAGTCATAATTTCAAAAACAAGACAATATCTTTGTCAATAGTATTATACATCCATAAATATCTTCCAATCCAGAATGAGAAGAGCAGAATTTTTAATGGCCTGCTGATTATGTGAATGGAAACAGTAAGAGACAGTTGGTGCAGAAAATTAATGAAGTAGAGTTTCATGGCTCCAACCTACCTTATGTTACTAGTAAAATGAATTTGGGCATCTCATAGTCAGTCCTTAGGAGTTTTTATGCATTTCACCAAATGTACAACCGAGCACATGTTAGTTAACATACTGGTTCTTTTCCCACGTTTCATTACAAGTGGCATTGCTTTAAAACAAATACTAAGTAATTTACAAATTCCTATATTTCAGAACGTTCATCTGTGCATTCTATTTTTGTGTGTGTGCATTGAGTCATTGTTGACTGTCAACTCCTGACTAGACCCTGAAGTTTCCTTGACAAGATTTCAGATGTGCATTGCCATTGCCTCCTTCCTGGGGCTGAGAAACTGGCCCAGTCAGCTGGCTTTGAGTCTAAGTGGGACTGGAACTCAGCCTTATTTATTTATTTATTTGTTTGTTTGTTTGTTTGTTTGTCAAAGATGTACAAGATAACAAGTATAGTTATTAACATAAACATGAAGAAAGAAAGTAAATACAGATAAATGGGGACAGTAAGACAGGGATGCACTTGATGCACTTATGCACCTCTTAAGGACCTGGGGTGAAGTCCATGGTAGGCAGTTTGAGATTGAAGCTGTGAGGGGTTGAGACTGTAACAACAGAGTTGGGTAGAACATTCCAGGTGTTGACCACTCCGTTGAACTGGTTTCTAGCCTGGTGTCTTAACCAAACTGTGTCTCCCTCTGTAAATACTAGTCATTATGTATATGTAAGAGGTTGATGTAGACAATGATAACAGGAATTTGTGCATATTAACTGGGTCTGATGGAGAATTTGTACACTTCTAAATCAATTGAAGCTGTTATATACTATATAATGCAATTACAAACAATAGGGCAGAGGAAAACCAACATTTGATTGCTTATTTGTACCCTATGACTATCATTAAGTGTTGTACCTTATGATTCTGGATGAATGTATCTTTTCTTTTTATGTACACTGAGAGCATATGCAAGACAAATTCCTTGTGTATCTAATCACACTTGGCCAATAAAGAATCATTAATTAATTAATGCATCAAAATCTCTTCCCTATTCCTCATTCAGTTCCTTTTAGTCAAATGAATGTCATATTTAAAATGATGAAGACAGATAATGTTTGCATGAGCAAAATAAAAAATATGTCTCAAGGGTATTCCCATTCCCACAAAGGAAGGAAGAAAAGTCTCCTCGTTCTGGGTTGTCCACATTTCATGGTGCTGATGAATCCTTTTCTACTTTCCTGTCAACTGAACTGAAATTACAATGGAGTGGGCAGCTATCCATTTTGGTTAGAAGAAAGGAAATAAATTTAGAAACTAAGAAATTATTGTTCTGCTAGTTCAGGGAGAGAAAAATCTAAAGGATTTGGAGTTGGGAAAAATTGTACAGAGCAAATGTAGCATCATGGTCTATGATCCTACACTTCAAACAGCACAAAGAAGGAGAAATAAAGTACTGTACAGTTCTTTCATAGTACTGAGAGCAGTCCATGAATCCAGATGGATTTTAATTTTAATCCAGATGTGCAACCCAATCTATAGTTCTTTCCAGCTCTTCTTGAACTTTTTTTCTGAGCTGAGTTATACTGGGTTCTGGCACTTGGCCTATACCCCCATTCCTGGCAACCCAGATGATGTTTCCCTTCCAGCAGTAGGATGACATCCAGGCGTGAGATTCAACCGGTGTAACAACTGGTTCGGTTAGCGCATGCTACTAACTTTCTCCAGCAATCTGTGTGTATTAAACAGTGCTGCTCAACTGAGTTTTAAAATGGATATAAAACACAGACTAGAGCCTGGGCAGGCAGGTGGGCCCAACAGCTGATCCTCGGAGCTACTGGTTCGCTTGAATCGGTCTGAACAGGGTAGAATCCCATCCCTGATGACATCTCATAATGCTCTGATTTTGGGGAGCCTTTTACTAGGCCACAAAACAGTTTTCAGTCCCCCTATGAAAGTGAGGGATGGCAGATCTGCTCTGCTTAGAAGCAGGTCAGAGGAGAATGGGAATGGATTGAATAATTATGATAGGAACTGTTGCTGTCTGGTTTTCATAGAACCTAAGAAAATAACTGAAATTTTTGTCAGTTGGATTTTGTGAAACATAAATCTCCATCCAAGCACACTTTACATTTACAAATTGCACACACATCTAATTTTAATATATGGTGCTTAACATAATTTTATGAGAAATGCAGCCATTAACTTTCTATGTTTATAAAATATCAAATATACTTTAGATTGGCAAAGGGTTCTAAAAATATCATTCTTTTTTTCCTTCCCATAATTTCTGTCCATCTTTAGCAAGTAAACAATACAAAACAGAAAATGCAAGTTTTTCTCTTGACCTCGACATTTTTTGGAAATTTGTATGGATATCATATAATCCTCCATAAATATTAGTACCATATAGCTGACATATGGTTGTGAGAGGTAGTACATTTTTAACCACATAGATAATCCTTGATTTACAACCATAACAGCAACTGTTCAAAGTCACAACAGGCCCTCTGAAAGGTATTTATGACTGAAAGTTGTGATGGCCAGTCTTTCCACAGCCAGGTGATTACATTTTGGGTGCTCAGTAATTGGCCGCCATTTACAGCTATTTACAGTAGCCCACTGACAAACATTTTATGTAATCATGATTTATGATGTTATTGGCAGAAACCAGCATTTACTTCTGGTTTCCAACAACAAATATCAATAGTGAACAATGACCTCCCATCATGAGTGAAGCATTGTAACCAAAGCAATCATATAGTGATGTCACAACAAAGGTCATAAAATTTGATATAGTCATCGATGACTGTCTTAACAACCGATGTGCCTTTATTTTGGGCTCAATTAGAGATGTACGTTGAGGGCTACCTGTGCTGTATCTTGTCTATTATAAGAATGTTATTTTCTATATAGCAATTGTGGGTGTGTGTTTTGAACACTAGTCACACCAGCCTTTTTCTGTCTCTTAAATGCCTAAAATTCTCAAGTACTAGTGAATGACCTCAACAACTATTCTACTCCTTACGCTTTTGTTCCTTCCTTTCTCCTGCTGGCTGCTCCTAATTACTGAGCATTACTGAGCTCATCTCTTCTGCACTACACCATAGAAATGACCTGCATTGCTGAAATCATCATACTGACAAAGTTTGTCAAGAGAAAGCAGAAGTTCTTCTTGAGAAACTGGTTAGGTTTTTATTTTGCTCACAATCTAGGATGCTGACCCACCAGCAGGCGAAGTAGAGCACCATTTGGACCCCATTCTGAAAGATTTGTGAGTTTGAAGGTGAAGGATCTGCTGGGTCAGCTAAGTGGAAGTAATTCTGCATGGGAGTAGGAGCCAAGTCAATCCTTAGCCCTGTTGTCCATTGCACAGACCAGAGTACTCCTATATCACCCAAAATATATGTCTAATGTCAGTGGGCAATTTCTTGCAGATATATGAGATGTTGGCAAGGCAGCATAAAGCAGAGTGATGCTGAGCACTGGTTTTGTTTCTGCTTTGATTTAAAACTGCTGCCACTTGTAGGATCAGCTTGATAGGGATTGCTGGGTGAGCATGGGCCTTTTGAGCCAGAGAGCTATTAGCAATTGCCTCAATGTGCCAACCAAAGATGCTGGTTTTGAAAAGAATCTTGCTGTTTGCTCCTGTTGGTTGTTATTTTTCAGTTCAGTCTGCAACTTAATTAAGCAGAGCAGCAAGTAAGTCTGAGTGTAAATCAAATGCTTAGTTAGGTGTTGATTAGAACTCCTGAAATTTAGATGATCTTGACCAAACTGCTTGTGTCATTTAAATATGCAGAACCTTAATATAGTTTTATATAGCAAATTATTCTGGCACCATGATTATCATTAATTGATGAACAGTTCTCCTGCTTTTAGTTGTCTTCTCAATATTTCACTAAAACCTACACCTACAGCATTTTATTTTATGTCAGAAGAGAAAAATTCTATTCTGTTCTGTTCTATTCCATCCCAACCGGGGTGGGACTCTACTAGGCCCAGTTCGACAAAACGCACCATCGTGTTCACGAACTGGTTGTTATACCAGTTGAATCACACCCCAGATCCCATCTTATCCCATCCTGTGGTGGTGCAGTGGTTAGAATGCAATACTTCTGGATATTTCTGGGACTGCCAGCTGACTGCAATTTGGCAGATTGAATCTCACCAGGCTCAAGATTGACTCAGCCTTCCATGCTTCCAAGGTTGGTAAAATGAGGACCCAGATTGTTGGGGGCAATAGGATGACTCTGTAAACCACTTAGAGAGGGCTGTAAAGCACTGTGAAGTGGTATATAATCTAAGTGCTGTTGCTTTGCTATTCTCTTGGATCTGTATCTTGGGTGTTCCTTCTAATAAAATTGTTGTATCTGATTATGATTATTATGACAAGAAAATGAAGTACACAGTAAGAACAAGAAAGGTAGAAGGGAATGTAAATGTTTGGGATACGGTGGTCATTTTGAATTATTGGTCCTGGTAATCCTGAATCATAGTTGGCAGCAGTTGTTTTTCTTTCAATGTGTGAAAATAAAGCAATCAACATCTGTTCCAGTTTTCTTTTGTTTTGTTTGTTTTAAGTAAATCATAAAACTGTTTCACATGGTAAGATTTACTTTAGGTGAAAGGAATAATTAAGAAATATTTTTGGTATCAATAATTTATCTTCAAAGAAGCCCACCATGTATGAACTTAAAACAGACAATTATTAGATGGCAGCAAAGAGTTAGAGATTTCTGGGCCTCTTTAGGGACACCTAATAGGTATTCAGATTTGTGAAGCATGTGTGTATGTGTATCTGTGTTTGTGTGTCTGTGTGTTTGTGGTTAGGGCTGAATCCATATAACAAGATTAAAAAAAAACATTTTGCCTTTGGGTTACCATCATAAACATAAGAGATTAAGATGTTGAGTATGTTTTTAGTTACTGTCTTCAATTACAGAAATTTATTTATTTATTTATTTATTAATGAGACTTGTATGCCGCCCCATCTCCGAAGACTCGAAACTCACAACTAAAATGACAGAAACAATAAATAATTAAAAAAGAATTAAACTAACAAGCCCCATTGAAATATAATTACATAATACATGATAAAACCATGATAAAAACCACCACCCCCCAAAGGGTCACAGCCCGGCTTTGTTAAATAACCAGGTCTTCAATTCACGGTGGAAGGCGGTCAGGGGCCAGCGGAGTCCCAGGGGAGTTGGTTCCAGAGGTCAGGGGCATGATAGAATAGGCTGTCGTCGAGGGACCGTAAGCGGCATTAGCCAGCCAACAGGACCCCAAGAGTCCTTGCCTCTGTGATCGCACAGGCAGTTAGTACTCGATGTCGGAGGTCCCTTAAATATTGCAGACCCATGTCATGAAGGACTTTGTATGTTAAAGTTAACACCTTGAATCTCACCCGAGCACAACCGGCAGCCAATGCAGACAGCGAGGAGGGGGTAACATGGGAGAACTGGGAAACTCCCATCACCACCGTGCGCCGCATTTTGCACCAGCTGTAATCTCCGGATGGTATGCAAGGGTAGTCCTAGATAGAGCGTTGCAGTAGTGAGTCTGGAGATAACAAGGGCATGAGTAACTGTGCGCAGGGCATCGTCCAGAAAAGGGCATAGTTGGTGAACCAAACAGAGCTGGGCAAAGCCCCCTGGCGGCGGCCCCACCTGCTCCTCCAATGGCCGTACATCCAGGAGGACCCCAGATTCAGCCCTATCCACAGGGGGCAACACCACTCCCCTATGGTTAAAGATGGATAATCCTGACTGGGCGCGATGCCGGTATGCACAGCCACTCAGTCTTGGCGGGGTTGAGGCAAGCATGTTTCTGTTCATCCAGATCCGTACCACATCCAAACACTGGATCATCAGGGAGAGGCATCACCGATCTGGTTCGGGTGGAGATGTACAGCTGAGTATCATCTGCATATTGATGGAAACTCACCCGAAACCACGGATGATCTCACAGCGGTTTCATATAGATGTTAAATAGCAGGGGAGAGAACCGACCCTGAGGCACCCCACAAGAGAGCACCCTCGAGGTGGACCTCTGTCCCCTGCCAGTACCGACTGCGCCCCAAGAGGTAGGAGGTGAACCACTGAAGTACAGTGCCCCCATACCCAACCCCCAGAGAAGGATACCATGGTCGATGGTATCAAAAGCCACTGAGAGGTCTAATAGGACCAGGACCGAGGAGAAACCCCTGTCCGGGCCCTCCAGAGATCATCCATCAGCGCGACCAATGCCGTCTCCGTGCTGAAACCAGGTCGGAAGCCCGATTGATACGGATCCAGGTAGTCTGCTTCATCCAGGAAAAGTGGAAACTGCCAAAATGATCTGACTTTATGATTTGGTCTGTAATAAAAGGCATCTAGAAGAGAGAATAAATATGTTCTCTCTATGTGTGCATGTATGTTCTTTTGTTTACATGATTATCCATTAGTGAGATGTTACTTGATTCTACATTGATATCTGCCAATACATAGTGTAAACATGAATTGTCAAACCATTTAAGGCTTACCAAAGTATGAGGGCATTAGGTTTTATCCATCCATCTAAAAGCCATTAGAAATTCCACTTATTTTAAATAGTGTTTGCAGATTTTCTTCATCCAACTACATAGTGGTGATTTCTTGATGTTTTGATATCACTATCATCAGTCCATAGCAAACTGAAATGACTGGTTTGGGCTCATGAATAGCACTGTTTCTCAAAACTACTTTAAAAAAAACACAATAAATATTCAAAAACTGTTAGCCATTGGATAAGGTTATATTTATGGTACAATCAAGAATAATTGAGTTTTTCATTATTTCATACCTTCTATGATAAGCCATAAAAGGAAAAATTTTTTGAAAAAGTTTTATTATTTTAGACAGACATACACAGAAAAAACATATGATATGCCGGTAGGTTAAAGCTCCTTGTACATCTTTTCCATTCTCATCTATTAATTATTTTTGTATATTCTCACATACAAAATATTCCATATTTTAGATTAATTTATCTGATAACACTTCATATTATCATCCCAGAACCATTCCCGGCAAACAAATGCATACAGACAAATATAAAAACAAAAAACCAAAAATTCCTTTTTTTGAGAACAGTGTGTTACCGGACCCTCCCTTCTCCATGTGACTATAATTTCAATTATACACTCATTTTGTACATTCTATTCCATTTATCATAGCAAATTCCACTATTTTCCATAATTTCCCCCCTCTCTCTAGCTTCTATAGCCTTGTTTCAGTTATTTCATCATTCCATCATTTCATTAATTACATTTCTTTTTCCAATTTTCAATATCTTGCCAATCAATATTACACTTTTTAAAGTTTTATTATTTTCAAAAAAACAAACAAAACAAACAAACATACAATACATAAACAATATCAATTTCAAGTGTGTTGGTCGGTCACAAATCTCGTGCCATCCCTCATCATCCATACTCTCTATTACAGAAAGAAAGCTATAATCGTTATTATTAATTCTTTATCATGTTATAATCTCTATATTATATTTCCTTTCAACAATTCTATTTATCTCCATTGTTCCATATATCACCAAACTTTTTATCTAACCATTGATAAAACATATTCCATATCTTATAAACCTGCTTTTCTTCTTGATCCCTAATTTCAAATGTTAATCTACTCATTTTGGCACAATCCAAAATCTTCTTAATCACTTCCTCCTCGTGGTATCTTGTCATTTCTCCAATTTTTAGCAAATACAATTCTAGCAGCTGTCAGTACATTAACAATCAAATATTTCAGTTCTTTGTTAAGTGTCTCTGGTACAATTCCCAACAGGATATCTCAGGTTTCAAGTCTATATGTTGTTGTGTCATTTTTTCCAACCACATGTGGATTTTAGTCCAGTATCTTTTAGCATCAGCACAAGTCCACCACATGTGTTAATAAGATGACATTATCTGATGACATTTCCAACACTTATCCGATTTGTCCTTAAACATTCTTGCGATCCTTCTCGGGATAGGTGCCACCTGTAAAACATCTTATACAAATTTTCTTTATATGTAGTTGACATTGTCATTTTATAATTCTGATCCCATAGTGTTTGCCATCTCTCTAAATCTATAACCAAAATTTCCCCCAAGCAATCATTGTTTCCTTAACCTGCTCCTCTTCCATTCTAACTTCTAATAAGTGACCATAAAGTTTTTAAATCACTTTTTCATTCGTACCCATCAAAATTTTATCTAATTCAGTTTGCTTTTTATAAATACCTTCAGTCCTAACATCCTCATCATATCTAGATTGTATTTGCAAATATGAAAACCAATTCATTTTTATTCCTTGTTGTTGTAATGTTTGCATCGATTTGTGTTCACCCTTTTCATTTAAAACCTCTCCATACCTGATTGTTTGTTCCTTCTTATATATTATTGGATATGAAAAGCTTCAATAGTAGATACCCATAATGGAATTTGTATATAATGTTGTTTTCTAGTTTTTTCCCAATTTAGAAATAAAGCTTCTCGAACATAGTGTCTTTTGAAATATCCTTGTTTCTTAGTTCCCTTATACCATAAGAAAGCATGCCATCCTAGTAACAAATCATGACCTTCTAAGGTTAATAATCTATTATTTCTCAACGTTATCCATTCTTTCACCCACATCAAACTTGCAGCTTGATAATACAATTCCCAATTAGGTAATGCAAATCCCCCTCTTAACCTTGCATCTTGTAATAGCTTAAATTTAATTCTTGGTTTTTTGCCCTGCCATATGAATTTTAGTGTAATTTTGTTTAAATCTTCAAAATACTCTTTCCCGAGTCTAATTGGAATTGTCTGAAATAGATATAAAATTCTGGTAATACATTCATCTTAACTGTCGATATCCTGCCAATAAGAGATAGCTGCATGTTTTCCCATCTTTCAAGAACTGTCGCTATCTGCTGTTTGAGTTTTATGTAATTGTCTTCTTTCAATGTACTGCATCTTGATGTTATATATATTCCTAAATATTTTTTTGATTTTCATTCCTTTTATTTCTTCATCTTCTCTAATGGCTCTGTTCAGTACTTCTAGTATTAAGACAAACAGCAGAGGCGAGAGAGGACAACCTTGTCTGGTTCCTTTTCTTATCTCTATAGCTTCTGTCAATTCTCCATTTACCAGTATCTTCGCTGCTTGCTTATTATATATTGTCTCAATGGCCTGTATAAAATTTTTTCCAGAGCCCATTTGTGCCATTTGCAATGTCATGAATCGCCAGTTCACGTTGTCAAATGCTTTTTGTGCATCTAAGAACATCAGTGCCATCTGTTTTTCAGGTTGTGCTTTGTAGTACTTCAAAGTATCTAAAATTATTCTCACATTTTGCTTAATTTGTCATTTTGGCGAAAATCCATTTTGGTCCGTATGAATAAATTCATTTAAATATCTTTTCATTCTTTCTGCCAATATTGAAGCAAAAATTTTATAATCTGAGTTCAACAGTGAAATAGGTCTATAATTTTTTACTTGTTGTAAGTCCATTTCTTCTTTAGGTATAAGGGTAATATAGGCTTCCAACCATGTCTCAGGTATTCTCTTTTTTAGTAACACTTCATTCATCACTTCTAGAAGGTAGATGCTTAACACTTCCTGAAAGGTCTTGTAGAATTCGGCCGGTAAGCCATCTGGACCTGGTGCTTTGCCTGCATTTTGTTTCTTCAAGGCTTCTGTCAATTCCATCATGGTTATATTCCCTTCTAACATTGTTTCAATATCTTTACGTATCTGTGGCAATCTTGTCTTTTGTAAATACTGTTTAATTTTTTCTTCTGCAATATCTTCTTGAGAGTATAGTTTTTCATAGTAATCTGGATAATTTTTTTCTTTTCGTCATTCCCATATTGTATATTCCCTTTTCCATCTATTAATTGACTAATTTTCTTTGTTTCTCTTTCCTTTCTAATTTTGTAAGCTAGCCATCTTCCTGGTTTATTAGCGTTTTCAAAATAGTTTTGTTTAGCGCCTTTAATCTTTTGGGCAATTTCTTCTTTATCCATTAAAACCATTTTATGTTTAATCATATCCATTTTCCTTTTAATATCTTTCCTTTGCGGTGATTGTTGTAATTCTTTTTCTAATTTCATAAGGTCATCTTCCAATATTTTAGATGTCTTTTTCTGTTTAATATTTCTTTTCTTTGTATAGTCAATTATCATACCTCTTATATAAGCTTTCATCGCATCCCATCAAATTTGTAATGATGTATCTTCTTTTCTATTTTCCTTGAAAAAAAAGGTAAGTTCTGTCTCAATTTTCTTTTTAAATTCTTCTTCTTTCAAAATCATATTATTTAATGTCTATCTAGATCTTCTCCTCTGTCCTTTCCAGGCAACTATCAGTGGATTATGATCCGCCCAGGTCCCACTTTCAATTTGAATTTTCTCTATATCGGAGAGCATATCTGCAGATGCCCATACCATATCTATTCCTGACCATGATTCCTGCCTATTTGAATAAAAAGTAAATTCTTTATTTCCAGTATTTCTCTCTCTCCATATATCTTTAATATTCATTTCTTCTATCATTTGAAAAAAGGACTTGGGTAGCTTTCTTCTGGTTTTCTTTTTAGTTCTCTCAGATTTGTAGTCAAGTTGATCATTAATTATCCCATTAAAATCTCCCATCCAAAAAATATTTGCATAATCTAATTCAATCAATTTTTGATATAATTTCTTATAAAATTCTTCTTGGTTCTCACTTGGTGCATATATTGCTATCAAAAGCATTTTAGTATTGTTGTCTATTATCTCTACCATTAAAATCCTCCCCTCTTCATCTGTATAAATCAATTCTGCAGTAATTATATCTTTAATGTACAAGACCACTCCTCTCTTTTTACATTGAGCCAATGATGTAAATAACTTTCCTAGCTTTCTTTGTCTCAATACATATTCATGTTGTTTTTAATGTGAACCTCTTGTAAACAAATTATATCAAGTTTTAATTTCTCTAATTTGTGAAATATTTTCCTTCTTTTAGCAATTGAATTAAGTCCATTTATATTCATCGAAATCAGTTTTTTTCCCTTCCATTTTAGGTCTTGTATATAGGTTTTATTGCTCTAGTCGTTCTAACTTTTCTTTGTTCTCTAGGTGGACCACCTACCACTCCAAGTTGTTCTTCTTCTTCACTTGTTGCTACACATTCCTTTGGGAGTTCCACAATCAGCTCCTCTTGTCTTCCATTTCCCTCCTTTCCTCTAAAATATTCATCATAAAAGAGTTGCTCTCTCTCCGCTGCATCAATTCTATGTCTTTGTTTCCGCCACACGAACAGAAGGTGTTCTGGTATTAACCATCTGTAATTTACTCCTCTCTTCAACAGTTCTTTAGATAAGAACGCATATTCTCTTCTCCTCTCTCTTATTCTTCTTGGTACCTGTTTCAATACCGTAATATCTTTATTATTGTGCTTCAATGTCTTATCTCTAGCTGCTTGCAGTATTTGTGATTTAATGCTCTTCATAGTAAACCTAATATGGATTTCTCTTGGAGTTTATTCCTCGTTGCATACCTTGTATAGACTCAAAATATTTCATCTATTCCATTCCTCCAATTCTGCCAGTAGCTGTGTCATTTTCTCCAACAGATTTTCACCCTTCTCTTCCTCCACATTTTGAAATCTCAAATAGAATTCTGATCTATCAACTTAAGTGATTCATTATGGTCACTCTGACTTCATTTAGTCTGGCATTGAAACTCCTCATTTCTTCATCTCTTTGTTCTTGCTGCTCCTCAACTTTCTTAATCGTCTCACCGTATTTCACCATTGTTTGCCGTAGAGCTTTTATACTTTCATCTGTCTTGTCCAGCTTCTGTTCAATTATCTCAATTTTCTCTGTTCTTTTTCCAATCTCGCTCACCGCTTGTAATATCATCTGTATTTTATCTTCTTTCTCTTTTTCCTTTTCTTGTTGTGATATTGTCGATGTGGGAGTTGTTACTTGTGGGATTGAAGATCTTCTACTCATTGTTACAAAAATTGCCAACAACAATTGGGGAAAACAAAAAAAAGGCCAATGATGAAAAAGTAAAAATTAGTAGTATAAAAATGATAAAAAGGAGGGATTTTTTTAAAGGGGAATAGAGCAACAAAAAACAATCCCAATCCGCAAAAAAGTAAAGAAGGAAAAAAAATCAATAATGTATCAATAAAGTATCAATAAATTGAGTTAAAAAAATAAAAAGGAAAAAATGTAAATGGAAAACTAGGATAGTATAGAGAAAAAAAAATCCAATAATTAAATATCTTATTTCCAATATACACAAAGAAGGGGAAGGAAAAAAGATATATAAAAGGATATAAAGAATATTAAAAAAAACCAGACTCTCAAAAAATAAGGACTAAAAATTGAAAAAAGGAAAATACCAATAATAAAATTGGAATAGAAAATGAATAAAATATCCTTTAAATATAAAAATATATATTTTTATGGGCTTTAATTATAAAAATTGGATTCCAGGCAATAAAGAATCTTAACAGGAAATAATATCACTTTTTGTTCGGTTGCCTCTATATAAAATCCAAGGCTTAACAAATTGAAAAGGAAGGTTTTCAGCTCTTCTATTTTTTTTTCTGCAAAGAGATTCCAAGTCTTTTATCTTCCAAACTCTCCAAGGTCACTTTGTTCTTTAATTCCAACTCCAAACGCAAAAATATAATAGTTTGCCGAAAGCACCTGTCAACATAATCTCCAGTGCTTTCTAATCTAATCCTAAGCACAGCGCTTTAAATACAAGTCTTGCAAGTGTATATATCTATACAAAGTAGCGGACCTCTAAGTAACAATATTGTGTCTCTTTGCCAACTTTCACTTCCTTGCCAAATAGCTTCCAAAATGTATCATTTCCTGTCTCTCTCAAAACAAGAAGAGTAAAAAAAAAGCCTCGGGAGCTATTTCTTATATACGAAAAATAAAAAATAGTCAGATCAAAATAATCAAATGACATTAAAGCCCAGAATACCAAAAAAGAAAAACCAAATTCAAAAATTGTAGAGAAGAAAATGCCATCCAAAGACTCACAAGAAGAAAAAATAGAAAGGAAAATCTTTAAAAGCCATAAAAAAGAAGGAAGAACAAGCTTTTTACTTTCAAACAGTCTCTTCCGCTGCCTAATTCATTTCACTCTTGATTTCAAACCATTTAAACTTGCTAGGGTGTTCCCAAACTATTACAAAAAAAAAAAACAATCTCACTGACCAACACACTTCTTCCGATTCCTTTCTTCCGGAGCTGTCACAGCTTCAGCAGCTTAATGGCTACCCTCGACCCGCTGCAGGCAAAAGGGCTGTCCTGGATCAACCAGGGATTTTGCAATGTCCCTGGGATCAACAGGAGATGCCCCCAACTCTCACCGACCCTACGAGTCGGCTTAGGTCCCAGGGGACCGTCCCGCGGTGGTGGTACCAGGGGTGATCTCAGGAGTCGAGATCACCTCCGCCTCACAGCGACATCAGCTCCGCCCACTCTCAAAAAGGAAATTTGTCACCTTATCTACATCATATTTGTGTTGTGAGCCTACAAGGTAGCTTCAATGCTACATAATTCGACCTATTATCAGTATCTTCCAATGAACATTGGTTGGTCTTTATATCTCTGATTTGCCAAAATCACTTCTCAGACTGAATATGGGTATATTTAATAGCAAATAAGGCCATTGCTTAATCCAAAATATTTTAAAGATGATTATTTTTCTTATTTTGTCTTGATTACAGAAATCCATTCATTTTAGTTTTTTTAGTTATCCAGTTGACAGTTTGTTAGACTTCTCTTTAAAGATAAGACCAAGAAAAGAGATATTCAGATATAGTATGCCATGAAAACTCCTTATTCTCCTGAATGAACAATGGAAGTTAATGTTTACCTGAAATATCATAAATATTTATAATAAGAATAATTTGAATGCACAATTTTACTAGAATATATAATATAATTTATAAATTGTAACATTTATATGTAACTTAATATCTATATAAATAAATTTTGTGTATATTTTGCATAGGTAACACTGAATTATCAAACTTTAACCACAGAATTAGAATCGGACTGCATAATTACTAGTTAATTTAAATGATGATTCTAATATTAACTTAATGTAGGATACAGATTTATACTTCATAAAGTATAAATCTTTCATTGTCTCTCCCTCATCTTCTTTATATCCCACCTGTCCAAAGTAATGTCATAGATCAACATGCTGAGAATGTCAGAAATCTCTACACGTTTTTAAAATATTGTTATTCTAATGTTCAAATGCAAAGTTTCCACATCCAAATGCTGGTGGTCTTTCATAAATCTGTTAATAGTATATTGTAAATATTTTCAAATATATATACTGAATTACACTATTATCAAGTTGTAGTGCTACTTTAATTATTCCATCTGAACATTGTCCAATATAGATTGGCCCCTATCTAAGATCTGACAATATTGTTAGGTCGGCCCCTGAAATTAAGGAATCCTAATCGTAATTTAAATTATTAACAAAATAGTAGGTTCATGAGGCTTATATTTAGGTGAATAACCCAAAGGCCATAAAGTGTCCAACCTATTTTATATCCTACTTCTAAAGAATCATTTTACTTCTGAGGGATCCTTGGTCCTTTCTGATGATGTTACCTAGTTTGGGTAATGAAATATCTGCAAGAAAACAACCAAGCTCAGAGAACACATGAGGACCACTTATTTCAACCCTGAGCTACAAATATTCTCCTTTATTAGCTATTTCACTTCTATTTTTATAACATTTTGTTTTACAACCTCCTACCTTTTTGAATTATATTAAGGTATAGCCCAAATGTCTAACATCATTAGCTTAGTTAACATTAAGTAACATTTTTCTTTCTGCTATGTTGTTCAGCTGGCAATATCTGGACTTTTTCCAGATGTTCTCACATTCATTCAGTCCTGAAAACCCGGAACAGACATTTAAGCTGAAGAAAAAGTGAGAACACACACACACCTATACAACCTATTTTGCCAGCTGATGCAGAAGTATCAAAATCAACACATACTTGCGGTCTTCAAAATATAAATCTTGAGTATTCCTCTGTGGAAAAAAATATTAGTTACACACAGAGACAAAAGTCCACAAGTGATTAGCAACTGAGTTTGATGAGAAATTTCCTGCACCACTAATTTGATCCCTTTTTGTATCTATAATGAGCAGAATATGGCTTGTTGCTTTAGCTTAATTCCTAGTGTCATTCCCATATGCATATTAAAAAAAACATGTAAAAATGTTACTGTATTATAGGAGCTTTTGTTTGTTTGTTTTTGTCTTTCTGTATCTTCGGGCTGCTTCATGTAAACATTCCACTTAGGTAGCCTCACAGACAAGAGGCCACCATCATATCTTCAATAGTTTTGTTTTGAAAAATACAGACTTTTGGAGCGAGCACAAAATATTAGTATATCAAACAGAATAAAAAACAAGGTAGTTTAACTTGTTGGTTTGTTTGCTAAGTAAATATACTGTAGCTAAAAGTATTCCATTTTTATCTGCCTCCTGCAGTAATGGCTCTGTAACTTTAGGGCATAGACTTCAATAATTGATCAGGGTTTCTCTGGCTAGAAGCAAAAATAAGAGGGTTACTTTGAACAAACTGCTGCACTGTTGTAGCATTAGGCACCAAAACAAGATTCTGAAAATATAGATATATCTTTAAAAAAAAAAGGAAAGGAAAAGATGGATAAGGTGGAGTGGTAAATATTGCTCCAGGCTAGAAAGTAATGAGAATTTTTCCATAGAGAGTTTTGACCTGCTATTCAAAATTGTTTCTTGTCTTAATAAATCCTAAATGTGTAATTTACTTGCAAAGAAGAAAGAACAAAGGAACCAAAATTCTTTTGATAACAGCACTTGTTAAGGTTGATAACTTGAGTTTCAAATGTGTGAAGAAAAACGTGTGACAGTTTGTTTAAAGATGACAACCTATGTGTTCAGATACTTTTATCTTATGGTGTTTTACAAAGCTTTGCTGTGCAAATGGTACACATACACACTAGAAAGCAAGAGAATATAAAATATTGCTTCCGATCATGTTTCACCGATCCCTTCAGATCCATTTGCAGTGGTACAAAACTGTTAATTGTTGTTGAAAGACTGAAGAGAATATAGAATTTTTTCCCATCTTCTTGCTCCTCCAAAGTGTGACATATGGGGAAATTTATACAGGCATCTGATGGATAGTATTTAAAACATACATGTATTAATACTTTTTGTTCTGCTGTCGGGCAAGGCATAGATTTTAAGGTGTTCTCCTTTTATAACCACACCAAAACATTTACAGGAAATTATTATTGTTGCAGATATGTGACCATTTTAACAAAAAAAAATAAAGAACAGAAATATTTTTTTTGAATTACCATCAGTTTAGAAAAATATGATAAATGCTCAATAAAAACAGAAATGTCATCATTATCATTCCCCGTTGTACTTAGTGTAGGTGTTCCAAGAGTCTCAAAACAGTGGGAGATTTTACATAACATATGTGCTGTCATACCTAGTCAAAAAAGAATATAGAAATTTTATATTTAAATCTAATTACTTAGAAAGTATGTGAGTATTTTTTTTCAAAAACAAACTCAGATTTCAGTGGTGGCAAAATACGATCAGGAAGGAATTTATTTCCCCAAGATGTCAGAATTTATTGTCCTCTTGAAATGTACAGGGCACATCTGATTAAGAACATAATTAGCCTCCAGGGAGAGCATGCAACTAATACCCTCATCCTGTATTCTTTGGCCTCAAACTGATATTCAGTGGCATTCAGTCTCTGAAATTGGCTTCTCCTTAGTTATTACAACTAATAATCTTTAATAAGCAACAGACTTCCTCCCTCCTTCCCTCCTTTGCCTCAACCAACCTTCCTTCCTTCCTTCCTTCCTTCCTTCCTTCCTTCCTTCCTTCCTTCCTTCCTTCCTCTCTCCCTTCTTCCTCCCTCCCTCCCTCCCTCCCTTTCCTCTCTTTCTTCCCTCCCTCCCTCTGAAACAATTGTATCCTGAGATGTATGTTGCGCTCAGATCTAAAATATCATGGCTTGATTGTATTATCATTTAAGTTCTGTATTATTCAGACTATTTACCTCTAGCTCTATTTTTATGATAGGCCTCAGTATTACATTACTTTACATCAAGTAATAAATTTGAACCTCTGTTAAAAATGTATTCTTTAATTTATCTGTGATGTTTTCAATCCATTCTATGGACATGCACTTTCCTGAAGAGTTAACATAAGTTAAAATAGCATTAAGCCAATCATAATAATATATAATATTGCTTCCAATTAGTATTAGAAAGTTGACAGAAGTTAGATTAAGGCAGGTTAATAAACATATATGCCTCTAAGTGAAGTAAAATCTCATCTGAACCAAACATTGCTCCTAGTGACTCATGCGTATGTCCATGTAATTAGGCAATAATAATATTAAAGAAATAATGATAAAGGGATTGGGTTTACCGTTAAATTATTTTACAATTTTTACAGGCAAAAAAAGGAAAAATTACAATAGAAATAGATTTTTAACATACAGTTTTAAAATGAGGAGGAAAGGTTATATCACTTAATAAATCAACTATTAAATTCCTAATTTATTGTTCTGAGATTTCTCCAATATATTTCTTTGTATCATGAGGTAAAGACTTGAATCAATATTTTTTTGCCCTATTGATAACAAAATAATCATCGACCTTCCTCATTTAGAGTGGGAGAAAGAAAGAGTGAGATGCAACAACAAATTGATATTCTCTACTCTATGCACTCCTGTATTCCTAATCATATGGATAAGGATAAATGTAAGCTATAAATTAATTAAATGTCCAGCAAGTTCCAAGAAGACTGGAAATGAGATCTAATGGGTCAGGTGTTTGAAAGTCAAGTGATACAACTGGTTACTAGGACATGGGATTCAATCAGTCAACTAAATCACAGGTTTAAAAGGGACAATGGAATTGTAATCAAATACCACATGAGACAAAGGGAAATGATAGGGTCTGTTGTTGGTAGTGTTTTATACACTATATGTGGGTGAGAACTTCCACCTGGAACAAGTTATTATAAGTGTTTCCCAACCTTGGCACGGACTTCAGCTCCCAGAATTTTTATTCACTAGATATGTTGGCTATGGACTTTGGGGACCTGAAATCCACATACCTGGGAATGACCAATGTTGGGAAATACTGAATTATTGGCTGCCAAGAATATAAGCATCCTTTCTGGTTATGATATAATTGTTAGAGTGGGACAAACAGATCAAACTCACCGCTCCTTTAGCCTCAGAGCTATCTTGTTCATACCTGGGAGTAATTCTTACCTAACCATGGGTTATCTAATCAAAAAGAAGAAATGACAGTGTTCACCACCTTATTAGTTCTTTGGTACAACATTACAGAAAACACACCAGGAGATAGCAATAGCAAATCACTTTTGTATTGTGAAGAAAACTATATATGTTTGTGTATATGTTTATTTGTGTAATATACATGTAGTGCATGTATGTATGTAGTAGGAGATAATTTCAACTCAAAAATAGTTTGATTTTACTACTTTACATTAAAACAAGGCAACTATAACAAACATAACCTTAACAAAGCACACTTTTTAGAACCATAAATAACACTGTAGCTTCTCTGAATTGATGTAATAAAAATGTCATCCTTATTTGCAATTTTACACGTTCATGGACTGAATACACACACACACACACACACACACACAAAGTATATAGTCATTTATATGCATATGATGTGACCAAATAAAGCAAGAAAATAAAACACGCTGAAATATATTCTTGGATTTGTCTAAATGATACTTGCGTCAACATCACAGAAATTAACGTAAGCAGTTGTGACCAAATCCAAAAGGGTAGCTTTGGTGAGTCCCTCTAACAAAACCTAATTAAGACCAAATCCCTTCAAGAAGCAAGATAAAAATCCTCATTGTTTATCATTTTTTCCTCAAGTATTAGTATTGTTCCAGGCTCATTATTACTTCATTTGCACTGTAAAATATTCTGAAACATAACGGAGCTGAGAAGTGTGATTAAAAGTGCTCTTCCCTCTAGGATTCAAATCATCCTTAATTCAGAAAATATGAACTGGCTTCCAAACAACATGTACCAAGTTGAGTGGCATATGGGAATTTGTTGTTTTCGAATACTTTTCAAAGAACTTGAAATAACAGGCGAGCATGTGCTCCTGAGGAAAAAAGTTTGTCCTGGCCTAAGAAGTACAGTACTCATTCATGGGTTCAACAGCCAAATATTGAACTTTTCCCATCGAAAGGATGTCTGATGCTGGAGTCAGAATATTGACATTTACCAAAAAAGAAAAAAAAAAGAAAGTGGGGGAGATAAAGCCCTTCCAAAACAAAATAAAAACCTTCTCAAGTGTTGTTTTGAAGTGAAGCCACTTCAGTGGCATTTAGCAAAAAACCTGCTCAGATGGCAGAGAAGTTGCTCCAGCGGAATGTGGAGAAACGCCAACTGTACGGTATTAAACCCACATTCCTATTGAGAATTTGTATTGACAATATACAGTTTTATTAATATCTGTGGAGTGCAAGAAACAAGATACTCGAAAATGTTAACATTTCGAAGGAACAACGGCTTTCTTGAGTTCCTGTTTCGCAATATTTGCAAGGATTGGGCATTCCTCCTTGGTCTTATAATTCATACAATCACCATCCATTTTGAGGGCTGCTGTTTCTAACTAATAGAGGTAGTACTCAACTTACAACCACAACTGAGCCCCAAAATACTGTTATAAAACTGCTGATACAGTTTACAGAGGAATTATTGAGTCTGTCATGTGCACCTCTGTAACTGTCTGGTTTGGTTCGGCAACCCAACAAGACAGACACAGACTTCAATGGATAATTAGAACTGCAGAAAAAAACAATTACTACTAATCTGCCTTCAATTGAGGACCTGTATACTGCACGAGTCAAAAAGAGGGATGTGAAAATATTTACAGACCCCTCACATCCCGGACATAAACTGTTTCAACTTCTTCCCTCAAAATGACTCTATAGAGCACTGCACACCAGAACAACTAGACACAAGAACAGTTTTTTCCCGAACGCCATCACTCTGCTAAACAAATAATTCCCTCAACACTGTCCAACTATTTACAAAGTCTGCACTACTATTACTGTTAATCTTCTCATCACTGCTTATCACCCATCCCCTCCCACTTGTGACTGTATGACTGTAATTTTGTCGCTTGTATCCTTACGATTTATATTGACTGTTTCCTAATATGATTTGACTGCTTATTGTACCCTATGACTATTATTAAGTGTTGTACCTGATGATTCTTGATTCTTGACAAATGTCTTTTCTTTTATGTACACTGAGAGCATTTGCACCAAGACAAATTCCTTGTGTGTCCAATCACACTTGGCCAATAAAGAATTCAATTCTATTCTATTAAGCAAAACAATTGAGTTTTGCCCATTTTATGACCTTGATTGCCACAATTGTTAAGTGAATCAATGCAGTTGTTAAGTTAGTAACACGGTTGTTAAGAGAATCTGGCTTCCCCATTGACTTTGCTTGTCAGAAGATCTCAAAAGGTTGATTACATGACCCCGGGACACTGCAACTGTCATAAATAAACGTCAGTTGTCAAGTGTATGAATTTTGATCATGTGACCATAGAGAATGCTGCAACAGTCATAAGTGTGAAAAACAGTCATAAGTCACTTTTTGTGTGTGCCATAGTAACTTCGAACAGTCACTAAACGAATGGTTGCAAATCAACAATTACCTGTAGTGTTCCCCCTCCCCAAATACCGATGCCTATTCTTCGAGAAGTTCAACCGTATAACTTTATCATTAAAAAAAATCAGTTGTGGATACTCTAAGTCAGAATTGGATATCTTCTTATCTATTTTTTTCTTTCCTCAATTTCATTTTGTATGTACTTAAATATACTGCTGCTATTTAAAAAAATGAGATTGTTTCTGATTCCAATAATCCACTTGTCAATCATTTATTTTCTGGACTTTTGCCAACTGGATCAGACACCATTAAAAATAAAAGCTGGGTTCTATTAATCCTTGATCTTTTTATTAGTTATCATAATAGCACATCTATATGATTCTAATGAAGGAAGCATGCAGGATTTAATTGTTCATGGCTTGTGAAGTTAGGAATGAGCACTGAGCCTGGGTAATCCTCCATCAAGTCTTCCTTTCCTTTTTCTTCCTACTGTGCTCCAACTTCAGTGCATTGGTTCTGGTTCTTACTGATTTGCTGTTCCTTTTAAATTGGAAAACCAAACTTTCTATGAAGCATACCAGATTCACCTCTTTTTGGAAGCTTTCCAATTAATCCTTTATCTGTGTACTGTCAAGCTGATTGACAGGGAAGGTCTTGAATTTATCATTTTGGAGGCATGGCTATGCTAATTGGTAGCAACAAAAACAACCAAGTTTTGTGGCACCTGAATAATTTAACACCATTTTTATGGCATAAGCTTATGTGGACCAAGTTATTACTGTCATACTCCGGGCCTCTGATGAAGATCAGTGTGGACCTTAGTACAGCATTAAAAACTGCTCTGTGACTACGTTGTATGGACTGTTATATTTTGACAGCTGAATGACATCATCTCATAAAAAAACCCCACACTTTATGCATCTGTTTAATAGTTTCAAATAACCCGCATAAAAAGAAATGTAGTAAACCCCCTTTTTTAAAATCTCGTATAATCCCGGCAAACAGAACATGATATGGCTGCTGATATTTTGTATAATGTAAAGCTCTATGCTTTACATAGAGTTCTACATTTTGTGAGGTAGGGCTCTACTGGTAGGTAATGCTATTTTTTTATTTTCAATAATTTTAAATATTTCAGTAAGTTTTTCTGCATCTGTTTGGTAAAAAATAATAATAATAAAATGCTTTTGGAAAAGAGTGGAGCACCACCCACCCTTCCTGTTTGAATTTGGACCACCTGAAGCATTTTTGCTTTTTTTAAATATTTACCCATCAAAATACCTCCTTCAAAAAGAGATTTGTATACCTGCAGCTGACATAACATAGTAAGTGGGACAGAGCCAGACAAATAAGCCCTATTTGCCATTTGGGGTAACTCATCTTCTTTTTTTCTTTAAAGACATTTTCAAATGTTGAAATCTTGATCCATTTCTCTGTTCTACTCTGAAATAGGACGTGCTTTCTCCATGCAACAAGATGGGGTTGACACTTCACTCTTTTCTACACCTGCAATTACCCACCTCCAATTTCTTTCCAGGGATTAACACAAGAATGGGATTCTCTTCCTAAAGAATGAAGAGGATCCTAATCAAGGGTTACAGGTTTAGCCATTTTATTTTTATTTTAATCACTCTGTGTATAACAAATGTATAAGCCAAATGCACCCTGAAAGTAGAAAAAAAATAACATACCAGACAGCTGAGTAAAAACTTTCCTTCCTAGTATGCTAATTTCCTGCAGGGTGCTTTTATGTACAGAACAATATAACACTCGTAATCACCATTCTGCACTTTGAAGTCCTACAGTTAAGTCCAGGGGAGTCCAACTTGGCAACTTGAAGACTTGTGGACTTTAACTCCCAGAATTTCCCAGCCAGCCATTATGGGAGCTGAAGTCCACAAGTCTTAAAGTTGCCAAGATTGGACAACCAGTTTAGCCCCTCCTGGGCCCTCTCTGAATGACTGAAGTTATTTGACTGACACAGATGTGTCACCCAGTTTTTGATGATTTTCTTTCGTTAGCTTGGCAAAAACCTCTACCTATGCATCACTTTAAAGCAACATGCGGTAATCACAGGAAGGTTCACAGACACAAATGATCACAACAGTTTTAAAAAACAAAAACATGGATAAAACAAAAACTCCAGACTCCTGGAATGAGCAAACTGACAGATGATTCATAAACATTTTGCTCTCCTTTACAAAACTCTGCTGTTAAAATAGAGGACTTTTAGGGGAGAAATATGTTCCCCAGAGTAAGCATTTTGCTTCTGGTTCCACCTACTGCTCTGCTGATACCTTTTTCTACCCAAGAGCAAAGCATTAGGAGCAGGTGGTAAATGTTGCAAATGGCAAATAATGTTTTTAAATGGATGCTCTTAGAACAACACATTGTCAGCTATCAATTGAAAAGGTAAATTGAACAAATGATGCTACTCTAAATAGCTATCATAGCTAAATTAGTTGGGTGAGGAAGGAAGAGCTGCATATCAACAGACGGGCCAGCAATTCTGCCTACTGTATACAGAATAGAGCAAATGATGTGATTAGTGTGGTTATTTCTTTTTGCTGCAATAACACAACAACTCATGGACTGTTGTAAAAAAATGAGGTGGAAAAAGAAACAAATGGGAATATACTGTCCACTGAATCTAATGAAATACAACATCTTAAGCAGTGCAATTTGATGTTCATTTCCTCCTTAAATCAGCTAAATTGTAGTTTTAGGAGGTTTGCTTCCAGCTGTCTTATTTGGATATTACATTAACTCCTTTGAATGTAGAAACCATAGGGACTTGTCCATTTCTGGGGTCATGATCATCAAATCATGAATTTCAGGAAACTTTATCATATGATAATTCTGCCTATTTAATAGTTGGATGAAAAGACTGAGGTATAATTATTCAGCGCTTCTTAAATCTTCAAGTTGAATGCTGATTAAGTTCTAATTGTTAATTGAATATGTTTTATTGAAGATTGAAAATTGGGCTTCATTTGTATTGCTTTGTTGTATTTTTTTTGTTTGCTTTGTTTGTTTTTTGTTTTTGTTTTGCTGTAGATGTATGCTTGATATGTAATTCTGTCTTGATCAGAATTTTATAGGTAAGGGCAAATTTTGGGGGAATCAGCCAAGAGTTTGAAGGAACAAAACAGTTTTCTGGAATTAACCCAGCAGTGTTGAGTGCTGCATGGAATTAAAGAATTGAAATGGTTGCAAATGAGACATTTGATAATTTCTTTCAGAGAATGAATGGGAAAATTATGCCCACAATTTTATTGATTATAAATGACATGAGGCTTTAGATGTACACAGGACCTAGAATTTGTTTTCTTTTAGTTTTTGTATTTTATAATTTCAACTTTTACAAGTGTCAAATCATAGAAGATTCTGTGAAGCTAAAGTAGATTAAAACAGTAGAACCATTAAAGCAACTGATTAACTGGATTCTCTGTTGGCTTTATGGCATTTTCCATAGAGCTGGTTGCGAGGGGCCAGACATGCTGTTTTATAAGCAGGTCTCACACTGAGGCCCCTGGGATAGGTGGAGCCTGGCTCAAAAGCTGTGATTAGAGCCAGGAGGACCATTCTTACTCCCAATCTTTCAGTTGCCTACAGAATTATCCTGATAACAGATTTAGAGTTCTCCCTTTCCCATGCAGCTTTCAGGGTTTCCCCTACATGCTGTTTTGGATGTCTCTTAATTCCTTTTGTGGAGACATGGCAGGGAGAAGGGGAGTCCATGAAGAGAAGTGTTAATGTTGTAAATAATCAAATAAACTATTCTTAATTTTTATCCCATTATACTGATCAGAATATAATATTAAGAATAGGTTTTATAGTAAATAAGGCAGATTGACCGTAAATGAAGGAAATTGTTCTACTTTTGCATCTGTAAATCAAAGATATGGAGCATGTTTTTTTTAATTTAAAATAGTCTTGAACCAATGTGCGGATGATAAATGGCATTGAACATACTATTCAGTAAAAAATGCTGCAACTAAAAATTTAGCATAAGAAAAGACCCACTAGTAGGAAGAAAAAGAATTACCACTAATCCAGTAGTTTCTTTTTAAGTAGAGTGTACCTGGCTGATCACTGCTAGACAGAAATATCTGGATAATAAGGAACTTTCTTTGAGGTTACATGAAGAGTATTATTTTATCCTGCTGTTACCATCAAACATTGAGGATTCATTGAGTATCCATTGAATTTGTAGGTTTATCTTTTCTAATATTTTCCTAGCACTTGTTAAGTGTTCTTCATATAGGTATCTTAATAATAAGCTTGTAGGATGCATCACTATTATTTTTAGTATTATCATATTAGAAGTAGAACCTGGGCATGTTGCTTAGCATTCATATATCTATTGGATTTCAAACGCATAATGTGGTGAACTTTATAATTTATAGGACTAGAATGGATAAGAAGTATCAAGTTTATATCTCATGTTTTAAAACTATTATTCTTTATTGAGAATGAATTGAGAAAGGGATTTCCCATTTCAATTTAGTTTAATATTTTAGAATGAATTAAATGTTTCATTATGGCTATTCTCTTTTTTTCAATAAAGCTAATGGATGAGTTCCAGTTGATATGCACCTTTGATTGCTTATTTGCTGTAATGCAATAACTGGTTGCTTTAGTAAATTTTATGAGGTCTTTGGTATTTTCTGAGCATGGTTGTTTCCTTACAAATGCTTCATTGTTCAGCTAGGTTACCCCACAGTTCAGCCCTGAGCTAGAAATATTCTCTTCTATTGATATGTGTGTATCTATATATCTATCTATATCTATCTATCTATCTCTATCTATCTCTATCTATCTATCTATCTATCTATCTATCTATCTATCTATCTATATCTCTATCTATATCTATCTCTATCTATATCTATCTATCTATCTATCTATATCTATATCTATCTATCTATCTATCTATCTATCTATCTATCTATCTATCTATCTATCTATCTATCTATCTATCTATCTATGGGGCAGTATTTCTTTTTTGTTGAAAATGTATAAATATGAGTCCAATACAATCTGTGAGCTGAGTAGTGATGAAAGAAAGAGATGTATTGTATTCCAGCATTTCTTATATCAGTAAATCTATACATGACATTTCTCATACACAAAAGCTCGCCCATTCCGTATGTTCTTGGATTTCTACAGGTAACTTTCTGATTTGTATATGTAAGTAGTTTTCCACATTGAAGATTTATCTATAAATACCTTGCTGTGCTTTTAGTTTGGAAATATAGTTATATTTTGTGTTGCCTCTATCTTTCCAGGATGGTGACAGAGATTTTTCTTAATTTAGGCAATAAAGACTTTGAGCTGAAGGTGAAAGGCACTGAACGAGATAGCCATGATCCTTTCTGTGAAAGAGGTCAAAGGTTGCAGGCCTCTCTCCAAAGGAGACTTAACATTAATTGCAACTACCCGTGTACTATTCCTTCCATTTAAAACAGCAAATAAGTGCCAATGAGAATTGTATCTCAATTAGAACAGAAACTTGAAGGGATCAATTTTTATCAGTGTTGCAGCAAAGGATGAAAGTTAAATTATCCATCTATATTTACTTTCCTGTGGCTACTTAACATTTCTATTACATGTTTAGTATTAACTGGTATTTGTAAATAGATCTCCCAAAGAAATATGAAGGTAAATATGGAAAAACCCTGCTAGGATAAATATATGAGGAATTAAATTATTTTTTAAAATTAATACATTAATATTGTAACATAAACAATTTTGATCGGAAACACATGCAGAGATCTATCCAGTTACTGAGAAGTTTGCAGTTGTATGTCTTAATCAACAGCCTATTTAACTCAGACACATTGTTTGATGCAACGGAGAGGAAACTGATGTGTATTTAAACACATGTAGTAGTTGTTTGGGTCCAACATAACAGATAGAGTTTGCCATGAATGTAGAAGAAAGCTATTCTGTTACCTTGAAGCAATTTGTAAAAATTTGAGATTTTATTCAGCTAGTTACCTAAGTACTGTTAAAATGAAACACAAAATCTAAACATCAGTGGACTTCACATTGAGCAAAAAAGATTGAATTAAATAAGAGTCTGTAGAAATACAGCCAAAGGGGGAAAAATAGAGTAGTGAGATTATATTCATATAAGAAAATATAAAAGAAAGGTGATTCTCCCATCTAGTTCTTCCTTCTCCCTAAAGATCTGTTTCAGAAGGTCTCATGAAGCATCTCAGCAGGTTTTAAGGCATGTGTGAAGCTGCAAAGAAGATGAGTAAAAGAGTTCACTTACCCCCTGGATTTCATCATATATTTTTTTTCCTGCATTTTGACCTTGTTGTACTTAGTGTTGTCTTAAATATTTGAAATGCCATCATTATCAGGTTGTTGATAGTGATGTTCTATTTTCCATAATGAGTGACTTTATTGTTCATAGGCTACAGAAATTGGGAAACATACAAACTGGAGTTAGATTTATGTTGAGCTTGAGAAATACATCCATTTCAACTGTAGACACTTCGATAATTCGTCTTAAGAAAGTCAATGTATTTCATCGCCAGCATTTTTTGTTTTACATGTCTTCACTTTTGCATATCTCAGAAGAAGAATATAATAATTTTTTAGTCTGACCATCTTGTTTTTAAAACTTGATTTTGTGCATTTTTCCTTTTAAGGAGAGTCTTAATTGCAATATACATATATTTGGGAACAACATAGATATAAACATAAATTGTATGAGTTAAGAAAACTGATGAGAAAGAAAAAGAAAAAAAATATCAGAACTGTTTTCAAATCAAAGAGCAACTGACACGTATATAAAAATGATGTATGTTTCTTACACAGTCTATAGGGAGAATTCGGCGGGCTTGCTATGATCTCTACAATTTGCCTGCAGGCAAGCGAGACTTTGGGACATTCGATTATCCCTTTGCTCTGTTTATCATGGCAAGTGATGCACAAGCGGAGAATTTTGTGGCCCCTTCCTTCCTTTCCATGTTGGAGAATGGCTGAGCTCCCAAGCTCACCTCCTGGTGCAGTGCTTTGGCGAAGGTTCAGTGACCAATAATCAATTATTATTGAGAAGCAATCAATCGCTAATTTCCATAATTATGCACATCTAAACACTATGAACAAGAAAGAGAAACAAAGCTGCACTCCAAGCATTGCCTTGTTAGCAGTATTTTGTTAACACAGGGCTCTAAAAAAAGCCGCTGCAGCTGGTTCCACAAATGTGTTTCCAGTATTCAGGCCATCAACGTGATCCGTTGCTAAATGTATAGAATCAGCTTCTTGCTAAAAACTACAATTACAGGTGATATACAGATTGAAATCACAGGGCTGGTTTGTCGAAGAAAATTGTCCTAATGATGGGTTTTCGGATCGGGAATGCAGCTCTTTTCTTCCTCTGTGATGGGTACTGAAGGCAGCTGCACCTGCCTCTGTGCTGTATTCTGCCGCACTTAATGATATCTGATGATATCATTAGGCAAAGTGTTCATAAACAGATGTTGAGCCTGTGCCTAAATGCTGTCAGATGAGCGGTTGCTGGCCTGAAACAGTATTATTTATATAGAACATTTACGTTTGTTATGTTAATAACCCCACTATTAGCTCTCTGGATGTTGCGATAGGAATGTAAATGTAGTTAATATGAATAACAACCTCTTTACTCTTCATGCTGCAGTTGGGTATAACTTTTAGGCTTTTAGAAAGAAACAAAGATTTCCCCCACCAAGTCCTTATGACACCCTTCCTTCCTTCCTTCCTTCCTTCCTTCCTTCCTTCCTTCCTTCCATCCATCCATCCATCCATCCATCAGATAAAGGGTAAGACTCTTCAAAAGAAATGTTTCAAGCCTGAGATTTATTTCTTTTATACTTCAATCTTTTCCTATTTTGTATGGTAAGTCAGTCTTGGCTCTTCGGGGCCACCACATCACAGATTGTACACATTGCCAACCCAACATACATCATATTTTCAAACTATATGGTGCAATACTATACCAGCAATATAAAATAGTAATTTAACGTGTATAATGTGGCATAAATTTGAAATAAAGACAGTGGGGGATTCACTGATGCTTTTCCACATATTTCTTCTGTTCTCTCCTTTCTGTGTAAGAATTCTAAATGTTAAATAATTTGTCCTGCATCATATTCATGTATTTTGCTGCTGTTGCTGGCTTTTCTGATGTCATATTATTTTAGTACTGCCTGAAATCCTGCATTACAATTGCTGTGGTTTTATTCAGCCAAAGTTGCATTTTATACCTCATAGTTAATTCATGTAGAGTAAGTTATGTAAATTTTGACAGTCATCAAAATGTGCAATGTTTTTGCTGAAATACAGCTGAATAGCAGGAGCTCTGTTATAAAAATATCATTAGGCTTTCATAATTTTATTTGCGCTTTTAACTCTTTCTGAATCTTCTTTGGAGTGAAGGTAGATATTGACCATAGGATATTTTCCCCTGCTGATTTTGAACAAAGGATGAAACTGACTTTGAAACAAAACAAAAACAAAAAAACAAAAACAGGCCATGATATTACAACTGCTAGCTGCTGGTGGTTATGTTTAATAGTTTATTTCAAGAATACATTTGGTTCTGGAATGGAATATTCAGTGGTATGAAATAATTCATTTCCTGCAAAAATAATAAAAATGAGGTGGAGGGAGATATTACATTTCTCTCTATGTCTCTCACACACATATACACATCCCATCTTATATTCTGGGTGACATAGAATAAAATCATTACAATAATTACAAAAATACCCTTAAAGCATAAATATAATTATAAAAAAACTAAAAAGTATGGCAAATGCATAGATGTTGCACACAATGCATCTAACTCATTAAATATGTTGACATTTAACCCAGCTAAAATCTTTTACGATAGTTCTGACCAAATGGAAGAATGTGTACTTAAATTAATACATAAGTAATATTAAGATAATAGATATTGTTTTTTCCATATACAACAAAACAGGGAAATATTATAAGAATAGTGTCATTATATACAAGGCATAAACAGTATATCGTAAGTTTACATTATGTTTGTTTTATTTGGAATAAAATGGTGCTACTAAATTTTTCCTTTCTTAACTAATGAAAATATAAAATTCATGTTAATTTTATTTTTACAAAACTTATCTAGGAAAAAATATACAGTGGCAATGAGGGGTTTTTTTTCTCTCTTCAAAAATCTATTGGTCAAGTTACAGCATAAAAATATACTGATTTTTATAAGCCCAGCTTTTGATTAAGTTCTCCTTCTAAAAATAGTTGCTAGAGACCATGATTTAAAAATGGATATAAAAACTTAACCACAAAATGTATGGGCCAGAATTATGAATTATAAAGAAGAATGAGCATCGGATCAGTGTCTCTGACTGCATGTAAATGATTTATTATGGATTTGTGACCAATGTATCTTAAAGTTCATGGTAAGAATTCTATTTGCTAAAAATGGAAGTAAAACAAATCCTTAAGAGATAGAAGCCAATTAAATCCAGCCCTTGCCTACTCCATATCATATCATGAAAAAAGATTTTTATATAAACCAGTTGCACAAAATTTTATGTCTTTCGAGTATTTTTTTTGGGGGGGGGAATCTTGCTAGGAAAACTACAAGCAGAAGCAGTAGCAATGATTTATTATAATATATGGAAGACAAAAAAAGAACGCAATGAAATTCCTTTCAAAGATTTTTAATTGATTGTGATAGCATTAATAATTCACTGAAGCACAGTTTATTCTTATGTATTTCAGCTGATTGGCCACAGAAGGTGTGCTATATATAGTAAACATTTTACAGGGGCAGTGGGAGAGAGTTAACATATAAAGATTATATAAAACTCTGTCATGTAACATATGTAGCGAATGTTTTTTTTATTTAAAAAAAAACTTCAAATTAAGCATTTATTCCATTTTGCACTGAAAATATATTTTGACATATTTATGCTGGGATCTCAGTTTCCAGCACATAAAAAATGAATGGACAAATGACTTTACTTTGGGAATGTTTTCCGAAAACCTGCATTTATTTCACTCAACCCTCCAGGATCATCTGTTTTGATCACAATCGGGGAAAAAAATGGAGATCTATCATACAGAAAATATAAAATTCTTTTTTAGGATGTTTTTTCACATGCATAAATTCACAAATTATGTATTTGTGGCATTTTTATAAACCATTCTGATTTGAGCCAAAAATATAATTAGTATGTTTACTGGATTCCCATTCTAGTCATATTGCATTTTCTATCCTTGCTTTTAAAACAAAAGCAGTAGAATTTTCCCCTGATGTCATGGAATTCCTCTATCCTATAGTATGGGGTAGCTGGTTACAGTATTCATCAGAAAGCTACCACTGTTTTATGCTTCTTTTAAGCAGCATCTATGAAGGTAATATTGTTCTTTTTAAGAATTTCAGTCAGCCAGCCAGTAATTTCTATTTACAGAATAGTCTTTATTTATTCTTTATCCCACAGTCTCCTAACACAGTCATTTAACATTCAGTGCCTAATGAAAATATTTAATTTTTAAGGGGACTATTTTAGGAGCTTTTTCTCCACTTAGGATTTTTTTTTCATTTTTCTTAAAAAAAAAACTAAATGTAATTTATAAATCTAATATTTTCATGCATTTGGAATGGCATTATCTGGCTACTCAAAGGATTCATATATAGCTCATTAAGTTGGCACCTTCCGTGAAATCTTATTGGCTGAGATCTTCAGAACTGTGGGATTCTAATTAGCATACACAGCTACACCTTATTCATCTCCAATGCCATGTAAGGGTTTCATGCATCTTAAGGACAAAAAAAACTTAGCTTAAAGCAAAGAAATCTTACACAATACTGATAGATGGAGGCAAACATTTTTCGGATAACTTCATAAGTATTTGAAACACACAAACATAGAAACATATAGGCATAAAAAACTGACAGCAGAAAAAGGACCTACTGGCCCATCATTTTTACTTTATTATTTTTTAATTATTTTTATATTTTATTTTTATTTTATTTTTAATTTTTGTCAGATGATGTGTTTATCCCAAGCATGTTTAAAGTCAGTTGTTGATGATTGACCCACTACCTCCACTGGAAGTTGGTTCCAAATTTCCTCTACTCTTTCTATTAGAAAGAATATTATTTCCTCTATGCTTTCTATTACTATTAGAAAGTAATACTTTCTAACATTACTTTTGAACTTCCCTCATGTCAACTTGAGGTGATGCCCCTATATTCTTGATTTTTGCTTAATACTCTTAATAATATACAAGTACAGAGTTTTTTTTCCCCTCTCTATTCAGTCATGTCTGATTGCATGGGGATTGCCTGGACCAGTCCCTGCAGTTTTCTTGGCAAGTTTTTTTCTCCCCCCCAGAAGTGCTTTGTCCTTCTAGGACTACGAGAGAGTGACTGGCTCCAGGTCACCCACCTGGCTTTGTCCCTAAGGTGGGACTAGAACTCACAGTCTCCTGGTTTCTAACCTGATACCTTCTTTCATATGTACTCAGAATCAACAGTGTTTAAATTCAGATCGCAGCTTATACCATTTGTTATAGCATGTTATTCCCCAGTTTTGATCACACATTCAAAAGTAAGGAGTGCTGTACTTACCACATGAGTGATGTTGATAAATGGTGGTGCTGACGGCATTGAAATGACTTCAACACCCTTACAACATGCAGGGCAAAAGAGTGCATTGTTCTTCATAGTGTAGGTCATTGCCTGTGTTAAAACCAATGTAATATAAGATGTGAAAAGGCTTTTTCTGCAGACATCTGTGCTGTATGTGTGCAAATCCCCTATGAATCTGTCATCATTGGAGCAATTTATTAGCTTTTTCCCTTGTTCAGGTGACATGTATTATGTTGCAGTGTAGCTGAGTGACATCTTATATCCCACAACCACAAACTGAGGCAACTGATTTAAAACACAGAACAGACTGATGCAAAGTGATGAAGGTAAATTGAAAATTAAAAGCATCTTTGAGGCTTTCATCTACAAACAATAATCATTAGAGTTTATTTAAAAAGAGACACAGTACTGCTGATAATAGTAAATACTTCTACTGGGGCTTCTGGAAGGCATTTATGAAGACAACAGTGTGTTTCTAAAAGGGAATAGGGGGTGATGTAATTGAAATCAAACTAAAAATCTAATTCCTAGTGTGCATCTGCTTTCCATGGATCAAAACCCCAAATGGCCAAGCTTTGTTTACAATAGTAATTAATAACAGTAATAACAACCATGGTGCAAGCAAGTGCTGGAAGAAATATCCATCTGGTTCAGTTCCAAGCTGGGAGAAAGACACTGGAAACATGGAGGCTGATTGGAAAGATGGGTTAATGATGGAGCAGAACCACATGGGTGGTTCTGGTGCAGCTGACCACATGGAATTGAGAGTGAGGGGTTTTTATACCTTCTCTTGAATTTTGCACTTGAGCTTCCTGTTCCTATGCAAGAACATGTATTCTATTGGCTGTTGTAAGGGTCATAGCTGGCTCTATAGATTGTCTGAGCTAAGTTTGATTGAAGTTTGGTCTGCTCTGAAATGATGCAGTGAAGGAGCTTGTGTTCTGAAAGGGTGTTGGGCAATTCCTATTATGCCTTAATGGCTTTGTCCTGGTTTGGATCTTGAGTGAGGGCTATTTGCTTATGAATAGAGCTACCTATATACTTGGTTCCTTTCAATAAGCTCTTTATCTCTTAAGTGCTGACACCTGCTGAGGGCTATTAAGAAAAGTGTGGGCTGCTTTCTGTCTCCAAGAGCATGTTGCTCCATTTCTCTTTTAGGGAAATATAATATTCTGCCTTTATAATATTTCCTAAAATATTTCATTCTTCTAGGAGAGGTGTGGGTGACAACTTTCGACACAAGGACTGGTGAGACATAAAATAGACCAAGCGATAGAAAATGAAAACATTGAAGTAATTTAGGATTCAAACAGACTAGAGTTAACTATCGTTGATAAGAAAGACAAAAAAAAAGTCTGGATAGTGGGTGTTTTAGTACCTAGTTAGAAGAGAAAGAACTGGAGAAAATAACAAAATTTAAAGACCTGAAAATATAAATAGAACAACTGTGGCAAAAGAAAAGAAAGATATTACCAAAGACAATAGACAGCTATCCCAAAACATCTGGAGTATCACTTGAACACCTTTGGCATTGACAAAATCACCATCAGTCAATTGCAAAAGGCAACTTTATTGGGAACAGTTCATATCCTGCAACAATATCTTTAACATCATGAAAGTACAATATCCCCTTATTCCAAGGTCCTGGGAAGGATCATTTAGTAACTGAATGATCCTTCCCAAGGACTTTGGAATAAGAAGATGTTGTAGTTTCATTATGTTAAAGATGTTGTTGCAGGATATAAGCTGTTCCGAATTCAGTAGAAACATCAGGCTCACTGTGCAATGAACCATAATTCTATGCATTGAAATCTAAGATGCATCTAGGAGTAACATGCTTCACACAAAAGGCTGTAAAACATTTCTTCTTAAGCTGATTTGTTGTGTGTATAAATCCAGATCTAGTGTCTAGCTGATCATCCAGTACAAGCTTTCAATTCTGAAAGTGATTCACTGTAGTCATTTATGATTACTGGGGCTTTCAATTTATTTGGACATTTGATGTCAAATTCATGAAGGACTCTCACTTATTAATTCATTGGCATCAAATACTTCATTCCTGGAGAATGAAAGGGGAAGCTTTATAATGTCAGGAAAAAAGTTTGTCAACATTTTTTTGCTGTTTACATACCAGTTCCCTTGTGTAGTTTGAAATGTTTTCAGTGTGATGTAGTGGTGAGGAATATGATTGACACTAGGAAGACCCAGATTAGAGTTAAGCCTCAGCCACAACGGTTCATTGAGTGACCTGCCTCTGTCTCTCAATCCAACCTACCATGCTGGTTTTTTGTCATGATGGAAAATGGGACGAGACAGTGCTATACATGTTGGCTTGAGCTCCTGAAAGAAAGGCGAGATATCAATGTAATTGATATACATATACATATACATATGTATATAATCATCTTATATAGAATGTAATAAGAAACATCTCCCTGATTTATCCTAAGTTTCTCAAATTGCTTTAATCTTTTCTGCAAAGTTCTACACATCAATCAGGCTACATATTTTCTGCTTACTGATGCTCTTGTTCAGTCTTTTGAGCGTCAGTGGACCTTTTTTGAAGTCTGAGTGCAGGTCATTGGCATTCTCATAATATTGTTGCCATAATGAGCATCACTACTCACCAAATATTAATTTTCCAGAAGACATACTATGAACAAAGGAAAACATTTTACAAGGGTGAGGTGAATTCTGACCACCACAAACACAAAATATAAATGCACTTTTGAGTACCTGTTATAATACTTATTTGGCAGAAGTAAATTGATGAGATCCACAGTTCTGTAAAAAGCACAAGAACCAATCCTACTGTATGTCACAGAAGGCAAGCAGGCAAGACTCAGAGGAAAAGCAAGCAAAACTAAACTGCAAACAACACCAAAACACACACCATTTTGCCCAGTTTCATCAAATTTAGACTTCTAGATTGTTCGCCAACACTAGCCCTTATATTGTCTCCTAGCCACACTTTCAAATGAAATATTGAGTTATAGCCTTTTTCTGTCTTTTCCTCTCTCTCAATCTTTTTTTCAACTTTAAAATATATTATTTCCAGGGCATTTTGAGCAACTGCTTGGCAGTCTGGTCTCCTTGGCATTTAATTTTTCAATAGTATCATCACTGTGTTGACAACTTTTTGAAAAGTTGAGCGCAGCTATAGCAGTTTTGTTGCTATTTTTTTCTGACTTAGAAAAACTCACCAAAGCCATGGAGAAGGGGACAACTCAAGTCTCTCAAACCTTTAAGAAATCTTATTATATCTATGTCCTTTCTAGAACCATCAATTCAATCATGCATTTTGTGAATTATTATATTTCACTTAGGCACTGCCCATTTTTGAACCAACTTTGGGTGGTTATTTAATCATTAGACGTCATTTTGGTTCTTGCATATAAATCAGGAGGCCTTCCAAAAATATTTGGAGCATGTATGACATGAAGAATTGCAACCTTTGTAAAAATCCAGAACATTGGGTGTTTTGCTTTATTGAAAAACTGCATAATCGTAAATGCAAAATTCTGAACTAAAATGGTGCCTTGTTAATTTGTGTTAACCTTCAAATATTTTATTCTCTGTGTTAAAAATCCAATTATCTCCAATGGATTTTTTACTTCTGGATTGTTCTCACTCATTTTTATTGAATTGTTTCTGTGAAAATTGTGGCATTCCTTCAAATAATCCTACAATGTCACAAGGGTATGGGACAAACAGCAGCATTTTCCATGTTGACGGCTTTGCCCTGCTTTATACACAGAGCAAATTGGGACTTGAGCATCTTGAGATTCAACCTCCTTTGGCTGTTTTTTTCTGGTAAAAGTTTATGAGTACTTCTGAAACTTCTAAATCTAGAGAATGATTGAATTCCATGCTGTTCAATACAAATTTTTTCAGATACTCATTGATTTATTCCATTGGTTTAGTCTATATCAGTGATGGCTAACCTTTTCAGCACCAAGTGCCCAAAGCGTGCATGTGCGCATCCCCAAAATGCAATGTGTGCATGTCCCCCATGCATGTGCCCTGCCCTGTGCATGCATATATGGCTTGCACACGTGTGCACGCATCTCCCGCACATGCACCCCATCCCTGCACATACATGTACATCCCAGGGGTGGGATTCAACTGGTGTTACTACTGGTTTGGTGACTATGTTTTACACGCTGCACACACATGTAAAAGACCTTAAGCTGTGCCACCCAGACAGCTGAAAAACACTGCACGCAGGGGCACAGCGTTTGAAAAGCCTCTTTTTCCCTGCTTTTTCAACCTCAGCTTTGCCGCGCAAAGCAGCTGAGGCTGAAAAAACAGGAAATAAAGGACAGGTAACAGCCCAGGTGGGCAGGTGGGCCAAACAGCAGCAAACACAGAACCGGTTCAGTGTCTGCTGCTCTTCAGAGCTACTGGTTCTATAGAGCCGGGCAGAACCAGTAGCATCCCAACCCTGGTACATTCCCGTGCATGTACCCAACTCCTTACACAAGCACCCTGACCCCTCTGCATGCACAGCAGAGACCTGAAGACCAGCTGGCCGGTGGGAGGTGCACACACATGCACAGTGGAGCTGAGCTGGGAGATGGCTCACGTGCCCACAGAGAGGGCTCTGCGTGCCACCTGTGACACATGTGCCATAGGTTCGCCATCACGGGTCTATAGTTTTTATACAGTAAATGCAGAGTTTCTTCACAGTGACAGCTCAATTAGACAGTGCATCCTCTCAGAATTACCTGCTTATTAAAATGAACTGAACCCACTGGAACTCCTGGAACAGTCACTGTTGGGTTAATGCAGTTTCCCCTGTCCATATTACAACATATTCTGTTTATTCATTTTGTCAAATGAGCCTAAATATGAGTCTATCTTTATATATGCAAAAACAGCAGCAGCAACAACAACAACAACCTGTGTGGCAAAAACAGATACAAAAACAAAGTTCCTAAAAAAGACATTGAAGTGATTTGAGGAGTCAAAATTAATTTGTACAGAAAATGCAGCTGCTTAAATGAAAAGCACCATTGGATACAAAATAAGAGAGGATAGAAGAAGAGAGTGTAGACAAATATATATATGAAGATCTCTGCTTTATAGTATTAGTAAGAAAAGCAAAAATAGATTCATTCATGCTGTGCAGGCCAAACTATAGGTATTTTGCCTTTCCCCTAATACACAGCATTATTGCATTTCAGAATCTCACACCCATTAGGAAATATACAATATCCACAAGCATCCATGGTATCATTGAATAAAAGTTGTTCAGAGATGACAAAGAAGGCCGATTCGGTCAATGCAAAGAAACCTCCATCAGCAAATAAGTAGTAGATGTGGATTCTGTTTCAAATTCAACATAGGACCTTAAATATGACTGAAGACAGGGGAAGAGAGCTTGCTTTTCCATGGTCTAAGACAGGGTTCGCCAACCTTTTGGACCTCAGGGACCACCAAACTCATAATTTTAAATCCCGTGGACCCCTGCTTTTTAGATTTAGGGAGGAGGAGGACATGTTCTTGGGATACATACAGCTGCCAGGCTTGCCACTGAAGCCGTGCCTGAGTTCCCAGAGAACTGGAAAGCGAAACCCTAAAAAACCTGCCTGGGTCATTGATCCCAACCCCCTTGGCCAATGGCTCCTCCACCAAAGTTGCAATCCCATTGCAAAGGCTGCTGGTTTGCTCCATGGCTACAAGAGTCCTTCCATGGGGCCGGGCAGGGAGCGGAGAAAGAAAGAGGGAGGGAAAAGCCACGAAGCAGTTTCTGCAGCCGAACCAGCCATGCCTTCTTTGTCGACGTGGGTGAGCATTAGGAGAGGATCCCTACCTTGGGCCGAGAGGCAGAGTGTGTGTGTGCGTGTGACCAGATCAATCCAAGCACAGTGGCGGAGCAAGCACTGGGCTGCTCAACAGCAGCAGCAGCAGTGGCAGCGGTCTCTGGAAGCGAGAGCAAAAAAGCAGCGGCAGTGGGTGGGACTTTGCCTGCCTGTCAAGCAGCTGCAATGTGCTGCCCAGGCACTTTGCATAGTCCTTTTTCCTTATTCCCTTCCCTCACCCCTCTCAGACAGCTGCTGGTAAGAGCTGGGCTTACCAGCTCTCTCTCTGCCATTCTGAGCTTGCCTTCTTCCTTGAGGAGTCATCTCTCCCACCTGCTTTGGTGTCCTTTCTCCTCCCTTTTTTTTTAGGCCTCAGTCCCTCCTCTTTTCTTTTCTGCCATTTTCTTGCTGGCTTCTGGGCTGCAGGAAAATTCCCCAGCCTGTTTTCCTACCAATCGACCATTATTTGGGATTGCAGTGCAGCCTTTTGTTCCCGCGCAGCCTGGATTAATTTATTTGGGGGGATGCTTTGGGGGTGACATTTCTCTGTGGACCACCAAAATTTTCTCACGGACCACCAGTGGGCCACCAGTTGACAACCACTGGTCTAAGAGATCTATGATTTGAGCAGACTGAGCAATATTTTGAACAATGATTTTCAACAATTCTTTAACTTAAGTGACTGGGAAAAAATGATGCAATAGCACACTGCTGGACTTAATTTAAAAAAAAAATACAGGAAAAAGAAGGTAGCTCAGAGGAAAGAAATAGCACTTATCAAAATTGCCTGTGGATTTCAAACCAGTTAACTTTCATAAGGCCAGTGTGATGTGGTAACATTAGTGATTCTAGAAGACATTGGAGATCATAGTAATTGTTAAGTTTGCATGAAGAGTCAGACGCGAAGAGCTTCAGTGAAGAGTTTATTCAGTGACTACAGCTCGAATGGACCTGACTTGGCTGGGCTACAGCTGCTTCTTATAGCCAGCAGCCGTAGTTGCCAGCCAATCAGAGTGCAGGGTTTTCCCGCACTATTTAAACCAATCCCATTTAACATTTTACAAGAACAGTTCAAAATAAACCAATAACATTCAAAACCAAATACATAACAGTAATCACTGAAAGTTAAAGTTTAGTCTGAAATGAAGTAAAACACACCAGCCCAAACAGACAGGAAAAAAACCCAAGGTGACTTACGAGGAAAGAATACTTTAAAACCACAGAAGGAAAACAAGCTCAGAGAACAATTTTTTTTAAGGAGAGGGAATATAGGGGTGGGGAGGTTACTGTTTTATTGCGCTTGTAGTGGCCTTTTATCTTTATAAGGTGCCTGGAGCCACTGAGAGTGAGTTGGGTAAATATTAATTTTCTTAAATAAATATATATTGTCTGTGCCTATCATCAAAAATGGCTTCCGATGTATTCTAGCAAGGAACCAGCAGGCAATGTGGATTTTAGGGCTCTTCCCAATTTTGGCAAAAGTTGTAGGTGTTAATTTATCTGGTTATGAAAAGGAAGAGAAAAGAAAAGAAGAAGAATCTTATAACATTGACATTGGTCAATCACCATTTTATTTTTGAAGGGCAAATGTGTGACTTCTTAAGAGCATGATCTTCATATCTGCCATCTGCTATGTCAAAGAAACATCACACAGTCTTACAAAAAGTATCAGTAATTCAGAAATACATACAGGAAAAATGAATCCGAATTATTCTCAAGGTTTTTAAAATGAATCTCTTATTTAACTCTGTGAATTCTTCCTAATATTTGGCTGTATTTATACTGACTTTTGGGAAGTTATTGAAGTACAAAAATAATATACCATTTTATTAACTGTGGGATTTTATTATTGCTAAGCATCCGACAGAAATACTGATTTGGGTACTGTTGAAAACCCACTACTGATTGATAAAATGCTAGACTAAGATAGGTTAAGATACTAGACTAGGATGAGACTGGTACAAGTTCACCTATAACATCATATAACATTAAGGATAATCTAGCAACAACCTTTGAAACTGGTTACCAAGGCCCAATGGAGAAGTACAATCAGACAGAATGCTAGAAGATGCAGAATGCTGGAATGGAACTCTCCCTAGTAAAACCATAACTCAAGTCAAAGAACTGGTATACAGGTGAAACTCAAAAAATTAGAGTATCGTGCAAAAGTTCATTTATTTCAGTAATGCAACTTAAAAGGTGAAACTAATATATGAGATAGACTCATTGCATGCAAAGCAAGATAGTTCAAGCTGTGATTTGTCATAATTGTGATGATTATGGCTTACAGCTTATGAAAATCCCAAATCCACAATCTCAGAAAATTAGAATATTGTGAAAAGGTGCAATATTCTAGGCTCAAAGTGTCTCACTCTAATCAGCTAATTAAGCCATAACACCTGCAAAGGGTTCCTGGTCTCCCAGTCTGGTTCAGTAGGAATCACAATCATGAGAAAGACTGGTGACCTGACAGTTGTGCAGAAAACCATCATTGACACCCTCCATAAGGAGGGAAAGCCTCAAAAGGTAATTGCAAAAAAAGTTGGATGTTCCCAAAGTGCTATATCAAAGCACATTAATAGAAAGTTATGTGGAAAGGAAAAAGGTGGAAGAAAAAGGTGCACAAGCAGCAGGGATGACAGCAGCCTAGAGAGGATTGTCAGGAAAAGGGCATTCAAAAGTGTTGGGGAGTGGACTGAGGCTGGAATAAGTGCATCAAGAGCCACCACACACAGACGGATCCTGGACATGGGCTTCAAATGTCATCAGAAGCATCTTACCTGGACTAAAGAAAAACAGACCTGGTCTGTTGCTCAGTGGTCCAAAGTCCTCTTTTCTGATGAGAGCAACTTTTGCATCTCATTTGGAAACCAAGGACCCAGAGTCTGGAGGAAGAATGGAGAGGCACACACTGCAAGATGCTTGAAGTCCAGTGTGAAGTTTCCACAGTCTGTGTTGATTTGGGGAGCCATGTCATCTGCTGGTGTTGGTCCACTGTGCTTCATTAAGTCCAGGGTCAACACAGCTGTCTACCAGGAGATTTTGGAGCACTTCATGCTTCCTTCCACAGACGAGCTTTATGGAGATGCTGACTTCATTTTCCAGCAGGACTTGGCACCTGCCCACACTGCCAAAAGCACCAAAACCTGGTTCAATGTCCGTGGGATTACTGTGCTTGATTGGCCAGCAAACTCGCTGACCTGAACCCCATAGAGAATCTATGGGGCATTGCCAAGAGAAAGATGAGAGACATGAGACCGAACAATGCAGAAGAGCTGAAGGCCGCTATTGAAGCATCCTGGTCTTCCATAACACCTCAGCAGTGCCACAGGCTGATAGCTTCCATGCCACGCCGCATTGAGGCAGTAATTGCTGCAAAAGGGGCCCAAACCAAATACTGAGTACATATGCATGCTTATACTTTTCAGAGGTCCGATATTGTTCTATGTACAATCGTTGTTTTATTGATTACATGTAATATTCTAATTTTCTGAGATTGTGGATTTGGGGTTTTCATGAGCTGTAAGCCATAATCATCACAATTATGGCAAATCATGGCTTGAACTATCTTGCTTTGCATGTAATGAGTCTATCTCATATATTAGTTTCACCTTGTAAGTTGCATTACTGAAATAAATGAACTTTTGCACAATATTCTAATTTTTCGAGTTTCACCTGTACATTAGAACCACTGTAATACTGGAGATGCTTGGCTACATGATCAAGAATAGCAGTATATACCCCTACCTGGAAAATGAGATTAGAGTCTAAGATTAAGGAAATTTGGAAAGAGGTTAGTCAACTCATGGAATTAAAGAAAGGTGTGAAGCTCAAGGATAAAATTCTGCTACTTAAAAAATAAAAGGACCTTACTGAAATCCAAGGTATACTGCCAATAGCAATGCAACAATATAGTAATAGGAAGGCCCTAATATCAGAAACTGAACAGTACTGAAAGAACATACGGGGAAAAAGAGAAGACACCAGTGAAAAGTGACTGCAGGATCTGAGAGCATTTCACAGCAGTCTCCCAGAGTAGAAACCAGACACTATCACAGTAGCACCTGACATCCATCAGCAAGTCAAAAACATGAAAAACTGGACAGCACCCCATCTTGACATGAGCCATACCTAATGGCTACAGAAACTAACAACAGTCCACGAACACCTAGAAACACAACTAGGTGCTAGCAGCAGTCTTCCACTTGGACTGCTAACACAAGAAAGGATCATGAAATACCTCAGAATCAGAATAGAGCTGGAAGGGACCTTGGAGGTCCTCTAGTCTAGCCCCCTGCTCAAGCGACTGTCCAGTCTCTTGTTAAAAACCTTCATCCAGTGATGAATCACCCACAATATCTGGAGGCAAGTTGTTCCACTGGTTAATTGTCCTCATTGTTAGGAAGCTTCCCTTAATTGCAGGTTGCTTCTCTCCTTGATTAGTTTTCATCCATTGCTTCTTGCCCTGCCTTCTGGTGCTTTGGAAAATAGACCCCCTCCTCTTTGTGGCAACCTCTCAAATACTGGAATACTGCTATCATGTCCCCCCTAATCCTCTGCAAGGAACAGCACCATTCAACTACTGGTCAATAGCCTGCTTCCTTAAAATATGAAAAATCCTATTAGGCATCGTAGAGCCAAGCTGCAGGACCATATAGGCCACTACATTAGCATATCTCAGAAGAACATTGGGAATAACCCCAGAGACATAAAACATCAATTGCTCATAGATAGAACAGTTGCACAAGACTCAAGGCCTAAAAAGACCAACTTGAACACAGGCTAGGTTGACTACAGGAAAGCCTAAGACACAATGCCATGCACATGAATCTATTAATGCTGATCTATACAAAGTCAAGAAGATACTAAGAAGCTTCCTCAAGAATTCAGTGGGACTGTGTAAGACAATACTGGAAATTCACTCAAGGCAGCACACAGAAGAGGCCATCAAATGCAGCATATACCTGTTGATGCATTATCCCCACTGGTGTTCTGCGTCGAGTTGCACTGTACCTAGACAGATAATCACAAGGACTGGATATGGATACAACTTCAGAGTGGAATTACCATCAGCCACTTCCTCTACATGAATGACATCAAGCTGTATACTAAAAGTGAAGAAGAAATTGACTCACTCAACTACCTGATACAGACAGTGGGAAAATCCTACAGTGGCTGGAAAGAGCTGGACTAAAAGATAGCACTGAGATGCTGATCGTACCAGCATAGGAATAGGCACTAGAATAAGTATCAGATTCATAGAAGCAGGAGAGACAGTCCAACATTTAATGGCAAGGCATAAGATGCAGACAGGAACACATACACTGAGTGGCACAATTACGTACCTGACATTGGAATATCGGCACAGTGTGTGGGTTAAACTAGACCCTCCAAAATTCAGATGAGAGATTTCACAGAAGATTGTAGAGAATAGCATAGCTAAAATCCAGTGGGACTTCCAGATCCAAAGGGACAAGCAGGTACAGTCCAATCAACCAGAGCCTTGGTGGTGCAGGCTGCCTGCAATTAGTGCAGGCTCCAGCTGCCTGCAATTAGTGCAGGCTCGAATCCCACCAGGCTCAAGGTTGACTCAGCCTTCCATCCTCTTGGGGTAGGTAAATTGAGGACCCAAGATTGTTGGGGCCAATAAGCTGACTTTGTAAAAATGCCATTTAGTAATAAGCATGCATATACAATGGAATGAAGGCTATTGCTGAGCGCATTGGGTTGCACTCCAAAAATTGTAAGCCGCCCTGGGTCTCCGGAGAAGGGTGGCATCTAAATATGAATTTTTTAAAAAAACAGCTATAGTGGTAGCTGACAAGGAGCAAAAGACAGCAGTGGTAATAGATGTAGCATTGACAGCAACAACATGAAGGACTTTGAAAAGCTGGAAAAGGGCCAGGGCCTGAAGGAAGAACTAGAAACAATGTGGTAAATAAAGGCCAAGATGGTAGGAGCAATTAGAGCTGTGACCCTAATCTAATAACAGATCCCAGAAACAACATCAGAGCTTTCTGTCCAGAAGAGTTCAGTGCTAGGAACAACTAAGATTCTGCACAGAAGCCTCAAACTTCCTGCCCTCTGATTGAGGACATGAGATTGAAATAGGCCCAGACCACTCATAAGAGTGAGGACCCATTTTTTTTAAATACATGAGAGCCAGTTTCTTGAAATGGTTAAAGCATCAGGCTAAAAATCCAGAGACCATAAGCTCTAGTCCTGCCTTGGGCAGAAAGCCAGGTGGTGACATCATTAAATAGAAGCTATAAACTGCAGCATAGTCTATAGCAGTGCAGTGAAAGCCACAGCCATCCCAGAAAGCCATTCTAGCCTGGTCCAATTGAAGTCACCCTTATCATTCTGCATTCTAAGACCTCTTTCCTGTGCTCTGCTGTCCCAATCTAACCCTTGCCATTTTCTTGCCCACCATTGACAAAGTGTGCCAACTATGGCCCCTCACAAGGTTAGTTACTGGCTTATGTGGGAAGTACCACACATGGCCTGGGTAAGAACACCTCATGCAGCCAGCAGCTGCCTCATGAAGGACCAAGCCAAGCATGGAGCAAGATGTTGGAGGTCAGCTAGGGTTGTGGGGAGCACACAGTGAAGGAACTAAAAGGGCATAGATTGGAGAAGATAGGTGAGTAGGGAAAGTTGAAGTACCCCTGCAAATGGAAGCCCAAATTTTTATCACATTACCGTGGGGCTCACAAATGCTAAAATTTCAGACACTGGTTGTAAGTCCCTTTTTTCAGTGCTACTGTAACTTTCAACAGTTGCTGAATGATTGGTCAGTAAGTGACAACTACATATCCCAAAGGTGCTTTTCAAAAGGCAACTGGGCTTTCTTGGCTTTTTTTTTTTCTTGAACCCCATTTTAAAACAAAACTTTTTTTTTCAAACCAACCCCCCTGTTCCACCAAACAACCTCAAGAAAGTCCAATTGTCTTTTGAAAAAGACCTTTGGAAGACCATGACCTGGATGATTCAAAATCTCCATGGACAGCTACCTGTAATATTTATTTTATTTCATTTATTTATCTTATAAAACCTAAAATTTAATTATTAAATAAATACAGTTAAGTAAATACATTAAAATATTTATCTATTTACCTATATTATTTATTTATTTATTCCTATTTATAAACATTTGTCCATGTTGACTCTTCATATAAGTGCAAGATAACTACTATGTCATTCAAAGGACAGATTCACTTCCAGAAGGTGGAGAAGGCTTGGAAAAAGATACTCAGAATACTTTTACCTTGATATATAATTGGCTCATTGCAGAACACCATAAAATTAGAATGCAACAACTCTGAAATAGCCTAGGGTACATCTGATTTAATGCTGAAGTTACACACTTTTTATTATATACAGTATGTTATATTAACTGTGAAGGGATAAATGTTTGTCCAAATGTTTACCCCTGTTCAGCATTTCAGTGGTCCCAATAAACTGAAGAACATTTCATTTATTGAGGTTCCTTCAGAAAGGGCAGACAGTCCAGGGGAAAAAAATGATGGAGGTCAGTAACTCATGACTGAAAAAAAAAGAACATTCCTATACATACTAACTCATTGGAGTAGTTTGCCTATAATGAAATTAAGCACAGCATGTAATCCAGACAATGCTACTTTTAAGACACAGCAAGAAAAGATGGGTAGAATTTGCCTTTTTCATGAACAGGGGCTGGCAATTAACAATATCATTCATTCTTGCTCCTAAGAAATAGTTATTGTTAAGTCTGCATGAAGAGTCAGACGCGAAGAGTTCCAGCAAAGAGTTTATTCAGTGACTACAGCTCGAATGGACCCGAGTTGGCTTGGCTACGGCTGCCTCTTATAGCCTGCAGCAGTAGTTGCCAGCCAATGGGAGTGCAGGGTTTCTTCCCGCACTATTTAAACCAATACCATTTGACATTTTACAAGAACAGTTCAAATAAACCAATAACATTCAAACCTACATACATAACAGTTATGGCCTAGTCAGCTAGGAAGGGAGGGAGGGAGGAAGGTAGGTAGGTAGGTCATGCTTTCCTAGTATGATTAGCATTGTCATATGTTCACTTATCTAGTAAATATACAACAACAGGAAGGGAAAGAGTTTGCAGTAAAGAACAATAGGTTTTGGTATCTTTGTGAAAGATTACTTTGATACGAATGTACTTTTTATAGCTAAGAAACTATAGTCAAGAAACCCCAGTCCTACTTATGGTAGATATGAATATCTCTTTGAAGGGGACATAATTAAGAGTCTCTGGAAGAAAGAGGCTGACCAATTTCCTGATGTAGTCATTTCATCCTGCCAAGAATGCAGAAAGAAACACATTTCTCATTCCTGAACACCCCATGGCATAAGAACACTTATATGCAGCCTAATAATGTACAGTTAGTTGCTACATTTCTTTTTCTTGAAGATTAATTGCACAGTTTGCATTTGGTATATTGGATTTTACTAAAGCTGAAATAGATTTTACTATTGCCCAAGTACGTTTTGGAAGCGGAGGGGCAATGTAATCCTCATCAAATGCTGAATTATTATGAATTAGTGTCTAATTCATGTAGCTGGTTGAAAGATGGGTCCAGCGAAGGGGAAAAAATTGTGATAATGGAAGAGATGCTGTTCATACAATGGTAAACATGTTTAAGTGTCAAAACATTTAAAACAAGAAAAAACATTAGAATAAGTATCAAAATAAAGCAGGTATCAATAAGTGATTTTATGCATCTATAATTTTACATGAAAGTTCTGTCTACAGTTTATTATTCGTCAGCATCCTCATAGAAACTGAATTTAGAGAAGGCAGAATGGTCGAATGGTACCTACATTATTAGAGCGGCACTCGTTTCATCTTGTACACTTTCCTTGCATTTCTTTTCTGGCCCATATTTTCTTGAACTGCTACATGCCTTTTCTTAAATGGTATTTGATTTCAAATTATGAATTTCCACCAAAACTGAATTGCATAGTGGTTATGCTGGGGGCTAAGTACATTAATTTTAAGAAGTATAGGAGTTCAGTAATTTTGGTGAGCAATGAAAAGTGTGTGCAAAGAAGGCCGCATCTTTCACAGTGTCAGAGGTTTCTTAGCTTGCTGTCCCTGAGGAGAAGTCATTACACCCATGAACATTTGCTCCCATGCAAAATGTGGGTAATCAATAACCAGACTACCTTGAACCCCTCCCTGGATTAATACAGGAAAATTCCTCTTCAGCAGTAAGTTAGCTTTGTTTCCTCTGCATATCCGAGTTTGAATCACTACCTGATTACTCAACATGTGATGCTTGGCTGGGATCACCAATGGATGAAACTAGACCGAAAAGCATCCATTAATTGAAGGAAAAAAATAATGCTGTAAGGGCAGCAAAGATTGAAAATTGTGGCCTCAAAGGTACCAATCTTGACAGAGGGAGAACATTGAGGGCTTTTATAATAAAATATTTCAGTGCCTCCCTCAAATTAAAAAAAGGAACTAAAAAGGTTGTACAGAAGTCTATACAAATGTGTACATTGCTTATTCCTAAGCAATTCATTTGCTTCACTGCAGCTATTGTCTGAGGTATTACTGGCTGACTTATGAATACATACTCCGAAATCATAATGACAAAATACAGTAGCACTTTAAAATAAAAGGGCCTTTTCTTTTTGGTTTACAAAGAAGCAGAGTTGCATCCAGGATCATCATTAAGATAATGTAAGCATAACAGTGAGGTCAGGCAGATGAGACCTCAGTATGCAAAAGACAGCTCAAGTGGTTTACTGATTCAAGAATTTGAAGTCGCCATTTAATGAAATCTCTTCATTTTGAAAAATGAATGTAAAAAGGGAGTTTAAAAAAAAACCCCACCAAGAGCATTCAATAACAAATATTAAATGATAAACACCCATTGCTTAAAATCAGAAGGGCCATTTTAAGCAAAGCATTTTAGCTCATCATGATATGTAGCACCTTATTTAAATGAGGAGGTGTTAATTCTTAGCTTGAATAATATATTAATATAATATGTAAAGTGAATGGCATTGTTAATCACAGTCGCGCCTGGAACGACTTTGCTTCTGTGCACGGAATGTTAATTTTGCAAAACATTAATTTCAAAGATTTTGCAGCCGTGCTTTTGTAATTAAATATTAATGTCACATGTTATTGCAGTAGCATGTTTATGAAAGCCGGCAACACTTCAAGTCAACTCATTTGTTTTTATATTTATTCTTGTACATCTGCAATCCCTTCCATTTCACCATTTCAAAGTGAAGGCCATTTTGAATAGTCAATATGTAAAGCATTTTTCATTGTAAGCGTTTTTTAACATCCAACAGGGTAAATATTTAATGTGCTGTTTTTAGCTGGCATAATTTTTCCAGAAAATTGGCTATAACTTTTAACAACTTGTAGGTTCTCTAAGCTGTTGCCATTTTTTGGCTTAAGTCATCTGAAAATAAAAGAACCATAAACGTGATGGAAATTGTACAAAATTATGCAGAAATTATGAGATTCTTTATGAAATTCTGGAATTCCAAAACAATATTGATTTTATTACTTTCCATTGTTTGGCTTTATATGCATTGTGGATTTGAAGAGCAGGTATTGATTTATCTTTTTGATTAACTTTTCAGAATGATACAATACTTTCTAGTCAATTCTAACACTTACTATGCAACTCTTCAAATTATACTTTTTTGTCAAGTCTCTGAATATTTCATGAATAAGTTTAATGACAGCCACTATTAACAGAGCCTTTTTCTGAATATGTACCACTGTGTTCATTTGTCTGGGACTGTTTTGACCAGATTATAATATTTGACGATCTTGCCTTCAAACCTGTGAATTACATTAGTTTACAAAGTCATTTCTATTTTTGTTAGTGACAAGAAATCCCACATTAAGCCATTCCCCTCCCCCTCTGTTTGCAAAGACCTTCATTATACAGCAAAACAAAAAAATCTCCTCAGAGTATATTTCAAAATGCACATTTAAAAAGCCTTTATTTATTGTGCTACAAAAAGTCAAAAGAATCAAGATGCATTGTTCTTTGGTTGCAGCCACATTTAATAGTTTAAAATTATATTGGTACCTGATGTTGCATGTTAGTAGCTAATACCATTTGACAGTGATGAATTTAAAGGATGAAGAAGAGATACAAACTACATTTTACAAGCATGATGGGTCTCCAACAATGCCATTTAAATATTATTTGTCACTATTTAAAATGAACCTTTCCCCTTTAAGCTATGCCATTATGCTCATTTGTCCTGTCACCGCTGACAGGCTCTATGACTCACACACAGAAATGGTCATTAGGTACTGCATCTTCATCTTATTTAAAAAACAGGGGGGGAATAGAGACTGAAGGGGAGAAAAGAGAGAGAGAGAGAGAGGGAGAGGGAAAGAGAAAGGCAAAGCATTCTGATGTCTCTAAAAGCCTGTAATTATTTTCATAGTGTTGCTTGGAAGGTAATTTAATAACCTTTTGCACGTACCTGGGGAATGCCTCCCGAAGGAACCAAGGTGCCGACATGCCATTCAGTCATCAAAACATGACCTTTAATGGTGGTTGGAGAGAAGTTAGGATAGAATGCTGTTCACAGTGTGCAATGCTAATTTTACTTTCTAATGTATGCAGAATTGAGTTCTGAAGCCATGGTCTTCATCAGACGAATTAATGTAGGTAACTCTTCTTGACAACACAAGAGAGATCAGTGCCTAACACAGAGGTCTTATGACCTCATTTGGAAAGAAGGTACTGCAGACGGGCTTTTGCGAAGGCGGCTATATTTTTTTTCTTTCTGAGTTTGGATTTTTTAGTTAGTTTGCAAATATGCTACAGGGCTTCGAAGTGTAACTGAGATCACCCATCAGCTTTTAGGTGGTGGGGAACGTTGATTAACCAACAATTTTCCCATGTAACAATAATAAGAAAAGAAAGTGCACTTCTCCTTTAAAAAAAAAAGAAAAACTTCTTTCACATTGCTAAGTTGAGTAGGGGGGGAAGCTGCTTGGTATAGTTAGAGAGTTAAACCATAAGCATGCTTATGAAAATTAAAAGATATAGGAAATGCTCAGTGAGGCAGAAACTGTCCTGAAACATCAGGGCCAAGAAACTCCTTATTTTGGTTCAGTTATATTAAATCCAACCCTAGTTAGATATGCTGGGATTTCTATTCACATCCCTGACACACCATCCGTCAATTTATTAGCACTCTGGTGCAGTAAGCCGCTGAACAGGCTATATCAATTCATTTAAGACTTCTCCACATCCCCTTCCATCCTTTAAAATGCCTGTAATCCTCATCCCTGCTCTCTCAACTGCTCAGCATTAAAGATTTATGCTGCACTTTTTTTTTCATTGCCACACCTGAATATGGATTACTTAAATGGGTTGTAAATAATTGATACCTGGGAAGAAGTTTCCATTACTGGCTGATGCTGTAATTTAATATACTGTACTATAGGTTATGCAGTTTTGGATTGTTTTTTGGTGTGCACTTTGAAGCTGAGCAGACAATAGTTGAAGTTAAAAAGAAACAACGTTTCTTCAGTTTTATTTCCATGTTTAGTGCTAGGCTGTGTGTAGGAGGCAATGAAGTAATTGAGGATAATTTCAGCAGCTTCCTGAAACACACACACACACAAAACCCAATAAAATAAAAATCTTGATCCACACTGATGCAAAGCAAATTGAATAAATAAGGAGAAATAATATTAATCTAATTTATTGCCTAAAAGGTTTCAAGGTACAATGCATCATTTTAATAAAATGTCTTTAAAAAAACCCACCAGAGTTGGCAAGGGGAGGGGAGGGATTTCTGGTGACTTCTGCATATGGTGCCTGAATTATTTTTTCATCAGTAAGTCCAATAGGAAAGGACATATTTGGAAAGAATTTTTCAACAAGGTCGTTAGTTACAAATAGAAGTGCAGAAAATTTCTAATAACCATCTTTGTGCAAGGATTTATACTTAAACAACATTTAACCAGCATCGGTTGCATGTTGCAAAAATTCTTTAATAATAGATTAATGCATGACAATCTATAAAGATGCACCAGATAATGATTTTAAAAGGAATAATTTAAAGAGATGAATTAAAAAAAGAATTTAAAAAAAAAGAAAAGAAGGCCAACATAAACTAGGGAAAAACATGCTGTGAATAAAGTCTGTTGGATCTTGAAATAGAAGAACTGCTAAATAATGCATAGTTTTATTTTTCTGTCATTTGCATAAACCTTAAGAGAGTATTTATTTGTGTAAAACTTGATATATTGAGCAAGGGAAGTGGGGGATGGGGTAGGGAAATGGCATTCATTTTGTTTTCATTTTGGTATTTAGGAAAAATATTCTATTACATATGGACTACTTAGACCTAATCATCTGACTGAATGTGATGTGTTTCTTCAGCCAGGTTGGAAAGGACTGGATTGAAAAAGTGTGCCCTGGTCTTGCTGCAGGCTACGCAGGTTGGCCCAGGCATTGCTGGGGAGCAGATGGTGAGCCAATGCTTGCAGTCACACTTACCTTCCTTGCTAAATCCATAATCCCTCACTGGACACGCAGCCAAGGCAGGCTTTGGAGACAGAAAGGAGGTTACAATCTGGACTTGGGTATTGACTGCCAGAACGGAGAAAACAGCTCAGAAATGTTCAAATGCTTAACAAGTTATCTCTCTTGTCCCTAAGCCAGTGCAGCATTTTAAAAAAGTAATTAAGACATGATTGAAAATGTGTGCGCCATAAAGAAAGAAAGACAGGCAGACAGGCAGACAGACAGAGAGAGAGAAAGAAAGAAAGAAAGAAAGAAAGAAAGAAAGAAAGAAAGAAAGAAAAAGAAAGAAAAGAATCTTCAGAAAAACTAATAATTAAAGCCATCTTAAATGTAATAAATCTGAGGAAGGGGGAAGCAGACTTTATACAAAGCATTATTGTGTGTATATATATATATATATATATATATATATATATATATATATATATATATTTAAATATCTATTGAGAAAAATAGCTTTTAAAATGTAGTAATAGGATAATAGCGAATTCTGTAGAATTTTTCTTCATGGTATATTATGATTAAGTAAACTTATTTAATTTCACATTGAACATTAGTCTGATTAGCTATATATATATATATATCGGAATATAGTCTAAAAGATTATATATGCCGTATAATAATCACAGTACAGTATGACTTCTCCTTTTTTCTACATATCTTCTATTAGCAATCTAGTTATTATATCACACACACATATATTATGTGCACACACAAACACAAACATATCTAAGTGTGTATATATTCTCTCTCTCTCTCTCTCTCTCACACACACACACACACACACTCATACTACTGGGGAAGCCAAATCTTAATCAGCTACAATAAAGGGGGAAAAGATAAGACCATCTGTTTAAAGCAAGTGAGTTTTCTATAAAAGGATGGCATACAAAAAAAGTTACAGAAATATTGTGATTGTGTATTAACCAAAATGTGATGTGTATGTTTGTTTGTATGCATATGCATATATTTATATGGATTATATTTATACATTTAGAGAATATACATATGCATGTTTGTATTTATCTTAAGTATGTAGATAATGTGCATCTGGATTAAATGTTTCATATATAGATACACACACATATAGACACCCACAAATCCACATATCTACACACACACAAATACCAATACACACACACACTAGATATATGTAAAAACATGCTTCATTATATATTTTAATTTTTACTTAAGATTCCTGTGATACATAGAGATACAGAGTTCAGATGCTGATGTGAGTTGACCTCAAGTCTGAAAGCCCATCTTAGCTCCTGCGCAAAGTCAGGTACAGATTTTTCTGGCCTTGGTGGTTATATGGTGGCTTCTTTATTTTATCTTTTAGCCTACTCTTTAGACAGGACAAGATAAAAGATCCAGAGTTCCTTTCTAACTGTTTTCTGTGGTTTTCAAAAGTCTCAAGAGTTTTTGAGGGTAGCAAAGTCAGTACAGATATATAATGTTCTAGTAAATTTGAATAGTATTTTAATTAATGATTGATTGTTTCTATAGCATTGCCATTCTTCACAGGGCTGTTATAAGCATGTGAAGGGAGCCAAGAAGAAGGATGAATATCTCCACATTGTTGGAAGGTCATGACTGACTTAAAGGCACCCCACCCCTCTCTGCCCCCCCAAAAAACAAACAAAATTCAAAACAAAGAATGTCCAACCTTAAAATTATGTACATACATACATACATACATGCATGCATACATACATACATTTATTTTATTAGATTCTAATAAATTTTTAAATATGAATATTTTTGAAAATCAGTCATGACTGCATATATTTTACACTTTAAGCAGCTCCCTTGCATGAGGTTGCCAGGTTGCAAATTCTACTTCATGAGGATAGAATTAATAAATAGAAACATTATGCATTTTGTAGTCTTCTGTTCTTATTATGAACTGAAATTTATCATTCAAAGACATACCTGATCCAAACATCAATTACCCAATTTAAATGCAAGCACAAAAGTAAAGGAGATGAGCATTCAAAGACATTAATATATTTTCTGCTATTTTATAGACTATTTTTTTTCATTAGGAAGAATATTAACTTGTGAAAATAATAATTATATTTTACAGCTATTCTTACGAATACCAACCTACCTGTAATAGATAATGTTAGACAGTCTTAGGCAAATTGATTTAGATCCTGTTTGATCTGTAAATAGTCTTCCATTCATGCAACAAAATATTAGGATCTGCACAAAAGGACACCTATTCATCTAAACACCTATTATAAGATGTATCATCTTGCAGCCAATCTCTTTGGTCACGTTAAGTGATTGGGCACACATTGAAAAAATAGGAACTTAATTAAGCCAATAAACAAAAAAAAATCTTACCCTCTCTTCTGCATCACTGTGACAGCCTCTCTAACAGCACTCTAGAGTATGGGAGACTATGAGATCTTTTTTGCACCCAATTTCTTATCATTGCATAATCACCACCACCATCATTGTCACCATCATATCATGTGTCTATGGAGGTTCTCAGTCATCCAGGCCATGGTTGTCCCAATGGTGCTTTTTCAAGAGGCAAGTGGACTTTTCAGTTTTTCTTTGAAGATCTTTTGCTTCTCATCCAAGAAGCTTCTTCAGCTCTAACTGGATGATGGGGAATGGAAGGATTTATACTCCTTGCAGACAGCTGGTCATTTGCATTCTTTTAGGGAGTCATTAAGGTTGCCTGGAGGCTTACCTGTGTCATCAGGGTCACCTGAGTGATGCAAATGGGTTTGGAGCCTACTTGGAACTGTTGAAAGGACTGTGTTGTAGTCTGGAGATAGATGATGTCATATCGCTCCCCCTCTGTTGAGAGAGGGCTGTTCAATTTTGACATAGATGGCCTCTTTGAGCCCTCTTTCAAACCAGCAGACCTCTCTGTCCAAAATATAGACTTTGCTATCTTCCAGAGTAGCTTTTGTCTTTTAAATGCAGATGGACTGCTGAATCTAGTCCTGATGGGTTTGTTCTCCTATGTTGTGCCATGCTATGAAGTTGTTGTTTTGTTTCCCTGATGTACAGATCTGCACATGGCTCACTACATTGTACTGCATTGCTCAGTTTGTGTCTGGGTGTTTTATCCTTGGGGTGGACAAGCTTCTACCTTAATGTATTCTTGGGTTTGAAGTGTTACATATGTTATGTATGGGTGAAGATCCTCCGGAGCTTTTCCAATATTTCTGCAGAATGCACAGCCCTGAACTGAAGTGCAGGGAGGTTCAGAGTTCAGTGAAATAATTTGGCATGGCTGACTCACCTTGGCTGACTTGCCCTGGCCATCTTGCTACAGTGAACTCACTGCAGGATAAGTCAACATGGGAAAATTCAACATGGGGTAACTCAAGAGAAGGAAAAGTAGAATTTCAGCTCACCCCAGTCTCAAAAGACATCTAACTTGAGAAAGTTCAAACCTAAAACAAGGCAAGGCCTGCTGCTATTCACTTGTCCCTCTCTTGAGTTATCCGTGATGAATTGTCCTATGCCAAGTTGGCCACAGAGTGACAGCTGGAAAGAGTTGGCTGGGGAGAGTCAGCCACGGCAAGTTGTCCTAGACCTGGTACAGGTTGTCACAGCCTAGAATGTCTCCAGATAAGACATTTTAGGGAAGAAAGTTATAGCTTTAATCTGACAAGATCCTGCCCCATTAGATGAAAGCAAACAAAGACATGGACTCAATTGGATTCTGCTGTGTCATCTTCGGGCTTATGCTTGATGCATATGTTAGAAATGCTGTGTAGCAATATATAAATATTAGGAAAGATAAATATAAGATACAGGTTATGCCTCTGATAAAAATACTTGATTTCATCTATGCACAAGTGTGTTAATTATTTACAGAAGGTTTTTTTAAGGTTTAACTGAATTGACTACTATTTTAATGCATGCCATCTAGACCTCAGTTTAGACTGATCCCTTTAGGCAGGTTTGATAGAGTGTTTGTGTTTAACAGAAGGTTCCATTTATGTATGTTTCTATTGTTTTCACACAGCTAAATATGTTGCTCTTTTTGTCACAATGATTCTTGCTTACTGCTTATTTAAATTACCAATCTTTGATTCTCAGTCATCTTTGAAGTTGGAATTCTAACTGATTGGAACACATGAGTTGGGAGCAAGAAAGTAAAGCAAGCACATATTTTTAAATTTGATTGACAAAATGAACTCCAACTGATATGGAAACAAACCAGGACATGTATTACTAACAAAGAAAAATGGTTTTATTTATTATTTATTGATCCCCAAGGCTTCTGTATCTCTTTGAATTGGCACACATCTCTTATATATAATTTAATGTTTTATTGTTCAATATGCATACAAGGGGAACAAATATAATAAATACATTTTTTTCTGTACTTATATGAGGACATAAGATAGAAAGATATTCCAGAGATAAACTTGAAATAACAATGGAAAACTTGTTTTTGTAAATAACCACATTTCACCTAAGTAACCAATCACCTAAGGCCCCATACTAACATTATCATGCAATTATCTTGTCTTATAGTTTTCTGCCATTATTTTAGTCTGATAGAATCAAACATTTACTGAGGGGCAAATTAATCTAGATCAGACTTCTGCAACCTGAAGTTCAACAGAATTCTGAGGCAAAATGGCTGATCGAGACAATTTATTTGTGCTGGAGAAGCATCAGTCTTGAATAGAGATGGGAAGGCCTGAAAAAAAATGGAAAAATTGGGGAGGGGGAAACAGTTTTTCTCTGTTTTTTTCTGTTTGGTTTTTTCCCCCATTTTTTTCAAAAAACTATTTGGAAAAAAACAAGGAAAAACAGGAAAAAAATGAAAAAAGCACCTGTTTCCCCCCACCCCAATTTTTCCATGTTTTTTCCAGGCCATTCCATCTCTAGCCCTGAAGCATTCAAACAAGGTATAAGACCCTGTGGGGAATGTTAAGATATTTAAATTTAGGAAGCGGAGCAGTGGGGTTGTGCAGTGAAGCCAGAACACACAATTATACAGTGAAACCTCGGGTCGCGAATGCTCCTGTTCGCAACCATTGGGTGGCAAACAAAAAATCCACCCAATTTTTGAATCAAGTCACGATTCAAAAATTGGATGGTGAACAACATCAACACAGAAATAATCCCTTTCCGCACCAATTTCCTCTTTGGTGCCATTTTTTTTACTGTGCGCATGTGCAGTTGGCTATGCTTCCAGACACAACCAAATCGGGTTGTGACTGGAGTCTGGGAATGGATTACAGTCACAACCTGAGGCTCCACTGTAGTTGATTGGTTGATTGGGAAGTGCTGGCTCCTGGGTGAGGCAATCTGTGCTGTGATTGGTTGCTATGGGTGTAGAGGCGGAGTTTCCATTTTTACCCACCTTTTTCTTCTGTAGGCTCTCTAAGCTCTGTAATTTACCTCATGATCCTGTTTGCCCAACTATCTTGTTTACTGTAAATATAGATTTAAAATATATTTATTTATATAAAAGTACAAGTTTGTGTCAGCGTCTCTGACTTCATTTGGACACCTGATGAGTAATTCCCTGATGGGGAAATTGTATGAGGATGACACCTGTAATATGGAAGCCATACTAGGTGCTTCTCTGCCTCTTCTGCAGATTGGGCATTTCAAATGCATCTGTGACATTTCTTTCTTAGCTTGTCAAATACAGTGCTTTCCGACCACATTCAGTTTTTCCAGTTAAGAATTATGTTTCAAGAAGACTGCAATTTGTTTATTACTTCAGACATTCTATATTGTGAGGAGAATTTCTAATGTGAGCGATGTTCTCTTTAAAATTCAAGTGTCTTTGGTTCTTTTGCCCAGTCTCACATTTTTAATTACTCATTTATTTATGCATATTCTTCTTGTCAGCCGTTCACAACAATTTTTTCCCCTTTAAGGTCTTTATAAGACTGCCCAGGACTAACTCCTCCTGTCCCATCTCCTTTAGTCTGCTGCCTTTTCTTTCAGCTGATTTTAAGCACCATAACTCTATTATATTCTTCAAGTTTTTCTGCCTTTTTAGGTGCTCAACAGATGATCTGATTCTTATTTGATTACTAGCTTTTAGCCCATTCCTCTTTTAGTTTGTATTGGTGCTTAATATTACACCCAGTCTAAGTAACAATGTTGAGGAAATATTACTGCATGCCTTGCCACAATTTCCTATTTAACCTTTTCAAGTTCTTGATTCCACATTATCTTCTGCAATTAACTGCTATGACCTGATTTTTCATAGTTTAGCTTCCCTGTACCATCAAATCACTTATCACTTAAATATGTATCAGTTTAATCATAGCCAACCCAAAGTTTCACTTCTCTCACAGAAAAGAAACTGCTGTTCAACTTTTTTTAGTAGTCATATGTTTATATTTACATTTAGATTTCTAGTTATGAATAGAAATCTAACTATATTCAATAATGCATTACAATCACAATGCAACCAACAGTTTTGGAAAGAAGTGGGGAAAATAAGTGTATTGGCCATATATAAAATTTTGTTTCCAATCCTCTAACTTCATTGGTTTTAATATCTATCTATACCATGATTCTGAAAACAAGATTCTATATCATAACAAAGGTGCCAATAATAACAACTAGTTATTCTCATCTATGTTTATGAATCCATGGCAATAGAAATAGAATTCATATTTTGTATTTTAAATATATGCTTGCATTGTATACATAATTTAAATGTATGCAAGAATACATCTCACATCAATTCACATGACAGACAGCTGAACATATACTATAGCAGAAACTTGTTTTAAAGAAGAAACAGGTGAAAATGTTATAAGGTAGAATTTGTTGAAATTCTTCATTCTGGGTAATTCCATAAACCAATCCCAGACTTGTAAAATCTTTCATTTTCTGGCACCAATAATCTGCAATAATATCTGCACAATTTAATGTTCCGCAAATCAATATTAGCCTCTTAGCTTGCTTTTCCCCAGCACTGTTATGTTAGTTAGTGGCATGGACCAAGAACTCAGAATCAGTATTTAAATCAATAAAACTGGCAAAAGAGAAGAGTCAATAAAGAACAAGTTTTTCCTGATGTAAAACTTAGTTGTGTTGCTCTGCTATAGCTTCCATAGGCATTTGCCAAACAATGGATCCTCATTTGTGGATTTTTAATTCATTACCTATTCAATATCTGTTTCCTCTGAGGTCATACTGTAGTAGTACACAGCCAGACTTACTGATCTCAAATTTTAAGCAGACTAGTTAGTAGTTTTTAAAAGTTTTTTAAAAAGCGTAATCTCCACACACACCCCATTCTTCCCCCTCAGAAATGGACAATAACAATTTAATTTTCTGGATTAAGAGATTCTTCTCATAGTTGCTCATTCCTTATTTCTTGCTTGGACTATTGAAATGTGCTTTATATAGAGGTACCTTTGAAGATATTCAGAAGCACCATGTTGGACCTCAATTGTTCTAAGAGTTCCTCTAACTGAATTTCATCTGATGTTCCATTCACTTGTGACACTCAGCTCCTGAGTAAACAAAGAGGCCGATTTAGCTCTTTCTGTGTGTGAGAGAGAAAGATATTTAACAAGCAGCTTTTTCTTGGTATTCAGCAATCAGCTAAGATTTCAGAAATAATTCTGACAGATGAAACAGGAATCTTTTGACTATTCGTAGTGGACAGAAATGAGAGTGCCCTGTCAGGTAACTAAGTCTTGTTAACTAGTCTTCCATTCTTGCTGAAGTTTGTAGTGGCATCCAATCTCAAACTGACCACGGAGCAATCTATCCCTGACTGTAGATTCTCTACTTCTCCACTTTCAGAGCACCTATCTTTATCTGAATAAGAAATCAGATCTAGCATGTGTTCAGTTGTATTTATGGTGACATATATCAGTCATGGATGACATCATAACCTGGGATATTTCTGAATGTACAACTTTAGTGTAGGCATTGAAATATCCAGGTGGACAAGCCTAAGGAATCCAGTGTCACAATTGTTGAGTACCCCAGATAGCTGAGGGATAGAAATTGTAAGGTAAAGGAATGGACAATACACAACATTATTCCGGCCATCAAAGGAAGATCGTACAGTGATCTAGATTCAAGGCTGAAATAGTGGTTTGGAGCACTTATGACCAAACATAAAACACATGTTGACAATTCCTTAAAACACCATTTTTCTAGACTCAGACATTTTAAGCATTTGCTAGTTGATATTATGTGTTTGTCTTGCATATTCTTAGTGACATTTCACACTGAATCCAGATCCCAAATTAGCAGCATTTATTCAAAATTGAAAAATGAAATATCCAGGTAGAGAGATTGATTTCTTAGACTAGGGCAACTCTGTTTTCCTATTCTCTAATCCCAGTTTGCTTTCCCACATAAATGTATGCTAAATACTGCTCTGAGTGATGGACTTTGTTATGTATGTAGGTTTGAATGTCATTGGTTTAGTTTGAATTGTTCTTGTAAAATGTCAAATATGATTGGTTTGAAAAGTGCGGGAAAACCCTGCACTCTGATTGGCTGGCAACTGCGGCTGCTGGCTATAAGTAGCAGCTGTAGCCCAGCCAAGACGGGTCCATTCGATCTGTAGTCACTAATAAACTTCACTGAAGCTCTTCGCGTCTGACTCTTCATGCAAACTTAACACTGGCGACGAAGGTGGGATTCCCCTGAAGAGAAGACGACGTGGAAGACAAGCAGAAGAGCGAGATGGCTGCGCTGAACACCCCAGCCCATTCGATCCAGCGGCAGAAGACTGGGAATCGTATGCGGATCGCTTCCAAATGTATTTGGAAGGAAACAACCTCGCCGACATCTCCGAGAAGCGGAAGAGGGCGGTCTTTCTTACGCACTGCGGTCCGGCAGTCTTCAAGATGGCGAAGGCATTGGCAGGAGCTGCAGATGTGAAGGTAATGGAATGGCCTGATTTAGAAAAGCTTTTAAGAGCCCATTATGCCCCACAAGTATAGTGCCTCATTAGGAGACATGAGTTTTACTGTTGGGATCAAAGGGAAAGCGAAAACGTTAACGACTTCATGGCAAGTTTAAGAGACATTGGGGGTGCATGCGAGTTTAACAACTTGGAGGAGGCCATGCATGATCGATTTGTTCTAGGCCTCAAAGACAAGGTGCTTCAGAGCAAATTGTTATTAAAACCTAAGATCACGTTGAAGGAAGCCATAGAAGAGGCCTCCTCAGCAGAAGCCACTAAGTCCTCAGCGGCAGCCATGAAGAAAATTAACAAGGCCTCAAGCCATTCTGATGTGAAAAAGTCCACAACAACTCATTGCGAGCAAATAGATTCTGAATCAGACTGCAGTGAGGTGGAGGAAGGAATTTATAGACTCAGAATGGAAAAGAAAAAGAAAGACCTGGGAAGAAAAAGGCAAGACTTTTATTGCAGAGATTGTGGGGGGGCCACCCCCGGACTGAATGCAAGTTTCTTGATACCATCTGCCTTCGTTGTGAAAAAAGAGGTCACTTAGCAAGAGTCTGCAAATCATCCAGAACCCCACCACACAGAAGAAAGTTTCCTGACAAAGATTTCAAGCCCAACAACTTCAGTGAGAAAATGGGGCGCAACTCAGAAGCAAATGGGAAGAATGAAACTCATCAAACAGTCACCTTTGGTCAAACAAGAAGCAGAAAAGTACATGTGAAGGTACTCATTGAAGGAAGGCCTTGCCAAATGGAAGTGGACTCAGGCTCCTATTTATCTATGGTGTCATGGGACACTATTCACAGGCTACTCCCAAACATTCAGAAGAAGCATTTCAAGAAGCAAGCACTGACTCTTAAAGACTACCAAGGGAACAAGATTCCAGTAGTTGGAACAAGAGAATTCAACGTGAAGTTCAAAGGCCACACCAAACGTTTGCCCCTGACCATCGTGGACAAGGATCGCCCAAGCTTGCTGGGACTTGAGTGGTTCAATCCACTAGGCATCGAGGTGACTGGCATCAATCACGTGAGCAACTCTGAATGGGAGGAGGCCTTGAAGTCTGAGTTTCCAGAGGTCTTCAGCGAAGGATTGGGCAAGTATATGGGGACCCCTATCACTTTCAACCTAGATCCCAAGGTGCCCCAATTCTTTAAAGCCCAGAAGGGTCCCATTTGCCTTAAAGGAAAAATGATGCACAATTAGATAAACTAATAGCTCAAGGAGTTTTAGAGCCCACTGACCACTCCAGATGGGAGACACCCATAGTCACACCTGTCAAGACTGATGGGTCAGTAAGAATCTGTGGGGACTATAAGGGGACACTGAACCATGCGCTGCAGCAGAGCACATACCCAGTTCCAGTGGTGCATCATCTATTACATTCACTTGGCAGGGGTACAGTCTTTGCCAAATTGGATCTGGCCCAGGCATATCAACAACTAACAGTTGATGATGCCACTGCAGAGGCCCAAACCATTGTGACTCATAGAGGTGCTTTCAAATGTAAAGGTTACAATTTGGAGTAAGCGTGGCACCAGGCATCTTTCAAAGCCTTATGGAAAGGATGCTCCAAGGACTGCCAGGGGTAGTGCCTTACTTTGATGATGTGTTAATCTCTGCTGAAAATGACACTCAGTTACAAGAAAGACTCAGAGAAGTCCTTACCAGATTCAGGAAAGCAGGGTTAAAAGTCAAGGAAGAAAAATGCACTCTTAAAACTGACAAGGTTGAGTTCCTGGGCTAGATGATTGACAAGCATGGCATCCACCCTACCGATGCCAAGGTTCAAGCAATCAAAGAAGCCCCTAGACCTAAATGCAAAACAGATTTGCAAGCCTTCCTTGGACTCATTAACTTTTATCACATGTTCCTACCTCAGAAGGCAACCATTGCAGAACCATTGCACAGATTACTTGACAAAAAGTCTGTTTGGGTCTGGGGCAGGAAGGAACAATCAGCATTTAACAGTATTAAAAGACTAATCACGTCTGATGCTGTACTGATACAGTTCTCTGAGAATTTGCCTGTTGTACTGACTTGTGATGCATCCCCCTTTGGAGTGGGTGGGGTTTTGAGCCACAGGCTTCCCAGCGGGAGAGAAGCCCCTATTGCATTTTACTCTCGCACTTTGACCAAAGCAGAGAGGAATTACAGCCAATTGGACAAGGAAGCATTGGCAATTGTTGCAGCTGTCAAGAAATTTCATGAATATTTGTATGGGAGAACATTTACCATTGTTACAGATCACAAACCTTTGTTAGGCATTGTGGCAGGAGATAAACCTACACCTACTATCCTGTCACCAAGAATGCTGAGGTGGACTGAATTTCTTGCTGCTTATTCTTACAAACTTATCCACAAGCCTGGCAAGGACATTGGACATGCTGATGCACTGAGTCATTGCCCACTTCCTTGCCACAAGGAGGACTTTGAACCTGAAACACACACCTTTTTCCTAGAAACTGTTGCCAAGCTTCCAGTGCATGCTGCTGAAATTGCCAGAGAGACTGCCAAAGACACTTTATTGGCTCCTGTTATAGGCTGGATTAAGAAAGGTTGGCCTCTTCAAGATCTACCTCACCTGGCCCAACCTTTTAAGTCCAGGCAAACTGAATTATCTGTATTAAGAGGATGTATTTTGTGGGGTAACAGGGTCATTATTCCTGCAAAACTACAAAAAGAGGATTTGGAAATGTTACATGAGGGTCATCCTGGTATTGTAAGGATGAAGGGATTGGCCAGGAGTTATGTATGGTGGCCAGGTATTGACAAAATGGTTGAAAACTGGGTTGCATCTTGTCCCAACTGTCAAGTAATCAGGGCTGCCCCACCTCTCACCCCCCCACAGGAATGGGAATGTCCTAGAGGCCCATGGTCTAGGATTCACATTGATTTCGCAGGCCCTACCAGAGGGCACACCTTTCTTATTATAGTAGATACATATTCCAAATGGCTAGAGGTAATCCCCATGGCATCCACCACAACTGATGCTGTCATCAAGCAGCTCAAAAACTTTTGTAACCCACGGGTTACCTGATGTTCTTGTCTCTGACAATGGCCCTCAATTTACATCCAACCTTTTTGAATCCTATTTAGCACAACAGGGTACCAGACATGCCCTCACTGCCCCTGGGCACCCTTCCTAACGGCGGGCTGAACACATGGTACGTTTTACCAAGGAGAAACTTCAGCAACTGGGTCCTGGGGACATCACTGAGAAAGTTGAAAAACTTCTTAGTGTTCAGCACATCACTCCTAACCTATCTAATAACTTATCCCCAGCAGAGTTGTTGATGGGTAGGAAACTTAGGTCTTCCCTTGGCTGCCTTCATCCCACTTATGCACCCAACGCACCACTAGATTCCACTTCCAAAGTTTGCACATTCAGTGTGGGTGATTCTGTTTATGCTAAGAACCTTATGGGTGAACCTTTGTGGATTCCTACTGAGATAACTCAGATCACAGGCCCTCGTTCTTACAGGGTGCAAAGAGAGGATGGACTCCTCTGGAGCAGGCACATTGATCAACTTAGATCCAGGTTCTCTCAGGAACATCGCACTTGTTCCTCTCTAGTTCCCTCACCTGATGTCAATTCTAGGGGAAGGGGAGGAACAGGAGGATAATCAGCAAGCAAGAATCCACCCCATGTGTAACGAGCCATTATGATAGGAACCATTCCAAAACCTGTCACAATGCCAAAATCCATCCTTACAAGTGGAAGATTGTACATCACTACCTGACTTGGGTGCTGACATTGGGCTGGAGATGGGTTGGGAGGAGAGACCAGATTCTAACAATCAAACAGGGTCTTCTTTCACAGGAAGTCCCAGTGGGGAAATGTCAGCAGACACATTTCCTCTCTCACTGGGTGAGAATGTTAAAGCTTCTGAACCACGAAGGTCTCAACGTACACGCAAGAGCCCCACCTATTTAAAAGAATACATTAGATAGGTTGGGGTTTGGTATGGAGTGAACCTAGTGGGGAGGGGTGTTATGTATGTAGGTTTGAATGTCATTGTTTTAGTTTGAATTGTTCTTGTAAAATGTCAAATATGATTGGTTTGAAAAGTGCGGGAAAACCCTGCACTCTGATTGGCTGGCAACTGCGGCTGCTGGCTATAAGTAGCAGCCGTAGCCCAGCCAAGATGGGTCCATTCGAGCTGTAGTCACTTAATAAACTCTTCACTGAAGCTCTTCGCATCTGACTCTTCATGCAAACTTAACAGACTTCTCACTCTTCTCTCAGCCAGATCTCTGTAAAAGTTTGCAATTAAATCCTAGATAATAAGTATTTTATAAACAATTAATTAATTGGGCATTGGACTTCTAGTCACCTTCAACTTGCAGCCTTTTTAATAAAGGGCCACTGGATCCTCCTACCATATTTGTTCCTGCAGACATCAATTCAAAGATTACTCTCAAACAGTTTTTAAAATATTTTTGTTTATTGTTATTTTCTCTGTTACACATTTCTCCATCCCTCTGAAGCTACTCTGGTTGCCCACATTCCCAATCCCAACATAAGGAATATTATATCTTATTTTGGGAAATATAGGAAGCCAAGGAGGTTGTAAGCTACTGGAAAGATTACAATATGATGAAATGATGTAGAGCAGGGGTCTCCAACCTTGGCTACTTTAAGACTTGTGGACTTCAACTCCCAGAATTCCTCAGCCAGCAGGCTGAGGAACTCTGGGAGTTAAAGTCCACAAGTCTTAAAGTGGCCAAGGTTGGAGACCCCTGATGTAGAGGATACTAACATTCACCATTTAGTCACCTAGGACTTAAGAACTGTTCTGAATTCCAATAGGGAGAATGTCACTGAAATGCCCTTCCCTGCTCTAAGAAATGCAAAAGCAACACTTCTTGCATCAAAGTAAGTTAAAACTGTTCAGAGAACTGAATTAGCAATAGTGTTATTTTTAATAGAAAAATTAATCCAGTTGACAAAAAATAAGCAATGATTTCAAGTAGAACAATTAGCAGACAGTAGTATTGACCAGAAGAAGAGGAAGGAAGGACAGTAGTCCATCAGATATATTTTGTTTGCCAAATTGACTCAGCTGAGAAAAGCAGTGTTGAAACATATTTCATGATGCATAAAGAAAGTGATATGACCCAGGAAATAAATATCACAGAGCTATGATACTTAAGTGTTGCTTGAGAAATAAGATAATGCAGCCGAGTATCCATATGTACAACACATTGGGCCAAGTGCTTTCATGCAATTCAAGTTATTTTCAGCAGTATAATATTGAGACATTATGTATTGAAAGATACAAACTATACAATACAATTTAATTTTTAAAGCTACAGTACTTACTTCAACTACATATGCATTATATACTTTATATATGGTAAAAATTAATTTTATTGATATGGCATAAGATCAGTTGCATCCTTCCCTGCAGGAAATTGTCCAAAAGGTTACAAGTTGTAAAAAGTTAATCCAATGTAATGTTACTAGGTAATAAGGATTACTCTATAAAATTACAATGATTCTAGTTCTAACTGCAAACTGTGCCATTGAAACTCTTCTAGATACAATTACTTTCTATCCACATTTCAGGATATGTGTGGGAGAGAATATTCCACCCTGCCACATACCTGCATCTTAAATTAGTAGAACATAGGTAAAACTTTGCCATTATGTTTATATACTAGTGTCTTAGCATTAAAAAATGATCAGATCTTGTAAACTCAATATTCTATTTTTCAGCTGGCCAACAGAAATTATCATCATACTGTGCTGTATGTATAGACACACCTAATGTGTAATAGGTATAGATAGACCTGATCTAGAAAGACAAATGATATTTTCTCATATCAATAACATCTTAACAGGGTGGGTTCCTATTTGCAATTTTTCTTCCTTTACCTTCTATATTTCATCCATTCTTTTCTTGCACTTTGTCCTTTTGATCAGTAATTCCTATTTCATTTATTTCAATTGTTGTGGTTAAAGGCAAAGAAGTGTTCAGTTTATGAATTCCAGTGGCAAATAAGTTTGTAAAAATAAATAAATTAAAATATCTCAACTGCTATCTATTGTGGGAAGAATAAATCTAATTTATGGTCAATGTGGATTTACTTTGGAAATTTAATGAAACTAACAGCTGTCTTCAGAATCCTATACTTCCTGAATGTTTCCATTACTACATCTGGTACTACTTGAGTAATTTTTTGCTTTGTTACTAAGTTGCATGCTACTTATTGATTTATAGCTTTGGCCACCTCTCTCATTCTCATTCTTTTAAACTCACTCTCAGGCATTATCTCAATGTGTGAACAAGCTCAAAGTGCCAAGTATACACAGACACATTCAAGAATTAGATGAGGGAAACTTCCTCTTATAACAGGGGCACCTCAAAGTAGATTGGTGGAACGGATAAAAGGATCAAAGACAAAGGCATCTCCTCAAGTCAGATTAAACCTGACACTACAAGTACTCTTTGTTTAGTGACTTCCTCACACAGTGAATATTCACAATCATTTCTGTAATTAAAAAGTAACTGTGCAACCAATCCTCACATTTGTAACCTTCATAAATCCATAAAACAAAGGAAAGCTGAACTAAGATAATAAGTTCAGTTGTGGTTTCACTTAGTAATTGCTTTGCTTAACAACCAATTGCCAGTCTCAGATGTAGTTGCTAAATAAGGACTTTCTTTAAACTGCTCATTCCATACTCTTCTGAATTTAAAATGTTATTTTACCATTTTAATTGGAATCAGTGTTGGAAGAAAAGAAGTAATCCTTCTGCTATGAACCCAATAAAAACCATCTGTATTCTGCTGCTACGGTACTATTAGCACTTGGAAAAGTGCATTTCTTTAAAAGCAATGGGAACAATTCTAAAGTGAATGATAATTTAATGTGGCACAAATGTGATTTATGGCTGAGAATGAAAAGATTAAACTTTTCCTATCCTTGTGCTAGGAATCTGATTTTTAATTTTCTCATGTATACTCACAATTAAAAATATATCGCTGATAACTTACAATGCACACATACACTTAAAATGAGAAGTGACTAAAATAGGGTTTAAGTTTTAGAGTCATATCTAATGGAAGTACTTTGAAGTTCTGTTATATTTTTTCCTAAATTCTCTTTCCATATTCTAAATATGCTCGTTTACTCTAAATAGATGTCTTAGGACAAAGATAAGCATTTGGCAGTTTTTGGAGAGCATGGAAGCCCCTTTTCTGACTCTTAAAACCTTCTCTAACCACGATCAGTTTCCTGCTCTATAGATTTCCTGCTCTATGGATCAAAATATAAGGTACCCTATTTGATTAAGATCCATCATCAGTAAATCCACAGAAAACTTGTATCCCACTTTACAATTGTACAGAATAGTCATACGTACTTTCCCAATTTCTAGTGAGAACAATTCTTATTTATCAAGGTAGCAATTTTGTTTTCTTGGCTTTTACATATTTGTTATTTACTGCAGATGTGACCTTTTATAGGAATAGCCAACAGGCGCTAGATTAACAACACACAATAACATATTTATTTGGCATAACACTACAGACAATGCTGGCAACTTTTAGCAATTTTGAATGTCCCAGGAGAAGACAGGAGGCATTGGTCTGTGTCTTCTTCATTTCTATTCACAATTTTACTGCATTGTCAAATTGCTTCATAATGTAGAACGGAAAAGGAGTATTTCATATCTGCACAAAATTACACAAAGTAACAATTTCCTGCAAAAGAATAATCTAATTTTTATCTGATGCTTAAGAATTATAGCAGTAGCAAGAATAACCACAAAGAAATTAAAATAAATAAAGCAAAGGAAATATTCCGGTCTTTAAAAGGAATATATCAAGTAAATCATAGATTTCTTAAATAGTCTGTCTAGGTGTTTAGTATTTATTTATGGTTTAGATGTGTGACAGTAACATACATACAAGGCTTGACTGATGGTAGAAGAATTTATTCAGCCACTGAAATTATATTCAGAATAGTATTCAAACTTATCCTCTAATCATTAGAAACCAGAGCTCAGCAATTGTAGTGACACTGTGCAACAGGAATTGATAGCTGCAATGGTTATCTGCACACAGAAACATGAAAAAATATGTCTGTTTCTCAGTTCCCGTTTTCCACTAATTTTGGACAGAACTTAATTTTACAATACCAGAGTCCTCTTTTATCTCCATGGTAAGCTCTTGGTATTTACAAATCCTAATGATCCTTCTCAGTGGTGGGATTCAAATAATTTAACAACCGGTTCTCTGCCCTAATGATTTCTTCCAACAACCAGTTCGCCAAACTGCTCAGAAAGCTAACAACCGGTTCTCCCGAAGTGGTGCGAACTGGCTGAATGTCACCACTGATCCTTCTCTTATTCTGTCCTTCAATCAGTGCTCACATTGTATTTGATATTATCTCATGTTTTCTTCACATGTTTACACATGAAGCTCATTTCAAAATATCTTGCTGAAGTAATTTGACTTTCCATTTTACATGGTCACTAGATTTTATACAGATTGGGCAGTTCTACAGTTAGTGATAGGAAATGAGAAGAAAGAATGGGGCATGTCATATTCAAAGCCAAATCTAGGCTTGGGTCTGCATTCAAGCAGACACAGGAAACTGAGAAGACAAGGAAAGTATGCTTTTCTGAATATAAATAAGGATATTCTATTATATTTATAGTTATTTTAACAAAGCTCTTTCACATTAAATCATAGAGAAAATTCTAATAAATAGGAAAAATGTATAATTATTTCAGTATTCTGGTTAGTTCTTCTATGCAACCATCTGGGCTAGAATTATCTCCATTTTTGAATCCTCCAAAATATGATAGCAAGACAAACACTGCAGTGAAGAAATTAATTTGTTTGTAAGAAGATCACAATCAAATATGCTTGCTTCTTTTGGCCAATAGATGCCAAGCAAATAGTGCCTGCAGAAGAATGCTTAGATCAAAAAACATCAATTTTTTGCTGACATCCAAACTGCCAATTTTAGGTGATGGAGCTACAGTTTTCATTTTTCTTGCTCTGCAATTTGAAGACTGGGTTTTGCTATTTACACTTCTGCTGCAAATCGACCTTTGCTGCAAAAATGAGTTCTAAGAACTTTATAGAAGTGGGAGTGAGGGAGAAGACATGCAGATGGTCAAAGCTGGAAATGTATGCCCCATCTGCTTCTTTTCATGATGTCCTGATCTCTAGTTCATTTGATATATTCAGTAGTGTCAGACAAGCAAACTACTGTTAAAAAAATATAAAAGCAGCCTCCTTTTTAAAAAAAACTATTTGGAATAATAAAATATGGACTGTGCTTTATGAACCAGCTCCACAGCTTAGGTGCTGTTGAAATCCATCCTGTATTGTATGTGTATTCTGTGGTAGTGACTGCAGAAACACCTCTGAGGATATTTTTCCAGACAAAAGAGACTGGGACATGGACATTTGGTAATGAAATAGAAAGGTTTTTTTTTAAAGGGTGAAATCAATATTACCTTTGTTTGTAAATCTGATGTTAATACAAGTTTTGGTGCAACAATTATCTATGTTTTCTGTTCTGTAAATCTCCAAAAGAATATAAGTGCCATATTTTGTGGGGGTGGAAGCACTATTTTCATCAGAAAATGCAAATTTTGCATTCAGCAAACTTTGGGATAGAAATTGTAATTCACTAATATTTTCCTGGGCTCCTATTCACTGTATCCATCGTACAATCATAAAGTTGGAAGGGATCTTATTTATTTATTTATTTATTATTATTTATTAATGGGACTTGTATGCCGCCCCATCTCCGAAGACTCGGGGCGGCTCACAGTTAAAAGACAATAACAATAAATAGTTAAAAAGAAATTAAACTAAACTAACAAGCCCCAAGACAAAATACAAATTTAAAATCAATGCACGATCTTGGAGTTGTTCTAGTGCAAGCCCATTCTCATGGCAGGAAACCTTATGTCATCCTGGACAAATTGTTTTATTATCTTTTCTTGAATATCTCTAGCAATGGTACACCCACAGGTTCAGGAGGCAAGCTGTTCCATTGGTTAATTGTTCTCTTGGTCAGGAAGTTTCTCCTTAGTTTCAGGCTGCATCTCTCTTTAACAAGCTTCTATCTGTTATTTCTTGTCTTACCCTCAAGAACCCCAAAGGTGCTTTTTCAACAGGCAACTGGACTTTCTGGTTTTTCTTTGAATATATTTTGCTTCTCATCCAAGAAGCTTCTTCAGCTCATGAAACGTCTTCAAAGAAAAACCAGAAAGTCCAGTTGCCTCTTGAAAAAGCACCTTTGGGACAACCATGACCTGGATGACTGAGAATCTCCATAGACATCTACCTTCAAGAGCTTTGGAATATTGCAAGTTCCTCCTTTCTAAATTAGGGTTTTGGCAAAGCATTTAAATAAAATGTGGTTTTAAACAAAATTGTGCCAATACTTGTTTTTTAACATTTGATCTAGAGGTGGCCATTGGGTGTTGCCGTTTTTGACCCAATGATGACAGGAACTTCATGGCACAGGGTTTTTTGGGGGGTGGGGTGGGGTTATGCATATATTGTTGCAGTACTAATAGAAAATTGGTAGAATTTGTATCATGGTTCTTCAGTGTTGCTGTATCAGTTTGATCTCTCCCACAGGTGTTGCGGGTTTGAACTTCATTCTTTAATAAAGTCTTATCCATTTTTATTACTGCTAGAAATTGCTTATTTTCAGATGCTTTTCACATTTTAGAGTTTTGTTCTAAATGCTATAGCTCAAATGGCAAATAAACTATAATTTCTTGAGATTGTATACAGGTAGTCCTCAAGTTACAGCCACAGTTGGGACCAGAATTTCCATTGCTAAGCAAGTTGGTTGTTAAGTGAGTCATGCCCAATTTTATGACCCTTTTGCCATGGTTGTTAAGTGAATCAATGCAGTGATTATGGGAATCATGCAGTTATTAAGCAAATCCAGCTTCCCCCATTGTCTTTGCTTGTTGGAGGCCAGTTGGGAGGGTCTAAAATAGTGATCACATGACTCTGCAGCTGTCATAAATTACCAGCTGGTTGCCAAATGACCAAAAAGGCAACTCTGGGCAGTGTACAATAATAGATCAAACAAAAATATATGAAAACAGCAAATACTGAGAGCCAGACTGATATAGTGTTTAAGGCATCAGCTAGAAACAAGGAGAGTTCTAGTCCTACCTTGGGCATGAAAACAACTGCATGGCCTCAAGCCAGTCACTTTCTCTCAGCCCTAGGAAGGAGGCAATGGCAAACCACCTCTGAAAATCCTTGCCAAGGGAACTTCAGGGATTTGTCCAGGCAGTCTCCAAAAATCAGATACAATTGAACCAAAGAAAGAAGAAAACATCACAAGCTAAGATATGATAACCATTGCTAAATGGTAACTATTTTACCCTCTCTTCTGAAATGCACTTGGTTCAAATACGCTGCATTATGTTTGTTTAAATAACTTACTGTTATTCATCTCTAGGAAAGAGTTTAAGTAACAAAAGACATAGTAATGTCAATTAATAGGCAAGTAGTTATGAAAAATAACTATTTCTCCCCAAAACATTAGCTATCTTCATAGAAGAATAACAATAATAATATGACTTCTCTACTAGACAGAATTACAAGCAGTCACTAAAGTCTTTGATGATCATTGGTTTCCATTAGTTCCACTGAGAATCTCTTGAATTGCTAACTATATATCTTGATAGAAGATTCTCCATTTTTATTTTGCATGTAGTTATCTGATAAAACTGTAATCATAATGCCTGGAATAAGAGTTATCAACATTACTGTCAACCTGTTTTGATTCTGAGTAGATATCCAAAGGCAACCTCTGTAAAGTTCTTTTAGATAATATTTTTGTAAGGTTTTCCTGAGTTGCTGTATCAGTGTATATTAATTCAGCTTAACTAAATGAAGACCTGGTTATTTGCGCAATCCGGGCTGTGCTGACCCCCTGGGGGGTTTGATTGTTTTAACTCTGGGGTTTTAAATTTTAATTTGGCTTGTAATTGTTTAATATGTTTTTTAGGTAACTTATTTATTGTTGTGTTTTTAGTTGTGAGCCGCCCCGAGTCCTTTCGGAGAGGGGGCAGCATACAAGTCGAATAAATAATAATAATAATAATAACTACACAGTTCATCTCTTTAATTAATTCTTTTTTTCCTTTTTGGAAACATACACACATAGATTCCCTAGCTTACTGAATACATTACCTGCAAGCTTGAGGTTTACATCAGGTGGACAGGTGAAATGTGATTATGAGGGACTAAAATAGATTCATTTTTTATATATCTGCTCTTGGAAAGGTGGATTCTTTTGCTAATACCTCTAGAGATTTTATGGCAGATGATTACTACACTGATATCTATTGGTGCCTAAATGTTGAAGGTTGTGAGTCTGGTTTTTTAAATTCTTTACCCCAAATGCAAATCAGGTTATCAAACTACCCATAGTTTCTTGATTGTTTGTCAAATGAATCATCTTCAATTATCAAACACTGTCTGAATTTCCTTTTGTTATTTGGGTTTCGTGCACCATCCAGTCTTATAAAATCCAAGAGTTCCTACATAACCTTTGCTTCTTTCAATTTGCTGACCCTGCTTAAGCAAGCAACCTGCAATTGTGGTCATTTCCATTTGAAACCAGGCAGACTCCTTCTTGAAAACAGGGCCAAGTACACTTAAGGTATCCCTGGGTTACTTTTGAATTTCTTAAAAGTAGCTTGTTGCAGATTGAACATTTCCAGGTTTCACTCGAGCTTTTAAATATAAAAGAGACACAAGACTTTATCTGACACCATCAGGCACATTATATTAAAATTTATGAACAACTTCATCAAAAACCACTTTCCATCTCCTGCATAGAGACAGATTTGTTCTGACATAAACGTTACATGGCTGGTTGCAGCCTCAGATTAATGCGAAGACCCTGGCGATTCCTTTTAGACTTTTTTTTTAATGAAATAATACCTGTCAGCTGCTGCCTGATCCCAGAAAAGGGGGCAGGTTTTCCAGGTCATCCCGCCATCTGTCAGCAAAAGCTCATCTGTCCCTCTGTATTACCACCTGATCTGTGCTAACAGGCCTCACAGGGAGCCCTGTTTCATTGGCCCAGTGGGAATCGGGGAGCTGCACAATATGAAGACATCACCTGTGGTTGTGAGATGCAATTACAATAGCCAAAGTGACAAAGATGACTGAAATGCTTTGTTGGAAATGCATAGCTTTGGATGGCTTTGAAAACATTATCCCCACCCCCTCAATCCTGACATGGCTTTCCTAATTCTCCGCTGTATGACAAGGAGGAAGCACAAAACTAGACCCCCTCGCCTTTTGCAGAGCTTAATAATCAAGCTAAATATGTATAGGGGTCTCTGTCTGTGATATACACACTGTTGGAGAGAGAAAAGATCTCTATGTGGTCCTTTGCAGGCAGGATGATTTTCTCCCAAGGCCCTTCTTTTATCAACTTCTAAAGCCATATTGATTGATTTTTGCTAGCTGAGGAGGCCAAAAAAAAAAGGATAGTAATGCCAACTTGTTGCCTTCCAGTGTACTTAGCCCCTGCAGGGATACTATTGTGGAATTTTCTGGGCCTCTCAAATGTGAGTTGATATAAAGATTGTGTTTGGAGAACATAAGGGTACCGGGGCATGGAAATCCATCAGAAACTCATCAGGCCCCAGGCACCCTCACTCTGGGAATCAATACCATGTATGAAAGTTATTACACATCTAGGTCTTTTTACTTCAAACCTGCTTAGGCAGTCCATGGCCTGAATTCTCTCCTGAACAAAAATGCAATTGATCCTCAGTAGACTTAGGGGAAAAGAAAATTAGCCCTAAAACAGCTGTTTTCTTCTCAGATTTATTTATTTATTTAATATATTTATTCAATTTCTACAGCTGCCCATCTCAACCAAGTGACTCTGGGCAGCTTACAATTCTAAAACTATAAAACAGGTAAAATAGGTAAACAACAATAAAATGGTAAAGAATAAATCCTAGATTTTTTTGAATGGGTGTTGTTTTTGCTGATTCAGAATAAATTATGTAGACTGTAATACTGTTTGGGCCCATCTTTATACTTTGGTTAGGAACCCCTGCAGAATTTAGATAATGTTAAGATAATAAAATAAAATAAAATAAATATTTCCTATAAAGGAAACTCATTCATTTAATTATTTGTCTCCTAGGAAATAATAGACTTAGGTAGTTTTGGAGTTTTGAGCAAAAATTAAAAAGTAAAGCTTTCAGTTGGAGAGATGAGTATAGGAATGTGACTTAGCAGAATCTGCCACACCAGAAGTGAAATTTCATCCTAAAATGCAGCATTCCTGGATATTTAATTATCTATATGAACACTGCTCCATTTAGATGCATGCAATATTATTCACTACTTGTCCTCCATTTTTTATTAACTGTCATTGCAAATGCTAGGTTTATATGAAGTTGCTATCTTTGCATTTTGTGAGAAAGTGAAATGTCAAAGGAAATGCATAGTCTTAGAAATATCTAGGTCCAAGGCCTTGCTATTATAATGTTTTGCTTTGTTTTTATTTGTAAAACTCCCAATTTTTCAAATAATATTATGCAACCAAAGGAACAAAGAAAACATATTTAATATTTTTTTTATTTCTCCCATTTCTTGGCAGATTTCTGTGTAAGCAAATTAGGTTTGACACTCACTATAGTTATATGTATTAGCACTATACAAACAGGAAACCTATGATCCTCTAACTGTTATGAAAAGTACTTCCCATTGTTATGCTAACTGAAGAGTCAGAAGTTCTCCATCCCTGCTCTAGAAGATCTTACTTAACTGAGAATTTATAATTGAGCATATATTTGCAGCATAGAAGGGTAGAGATCATACTACAGAACTAAGTTAGAGAACTATAGTGAATTCCTATCTTTGCCTTTAAATAACTGTTTAGATTCACTGACGATTGATTGATTGATGGACTGATTATTTGCCATCAAGTCATTTTTTTACTCCTAGCAGCCATATAAATGAGATCTTCTCTGTGACAATCAATTCTGTTCTTTCAAATCTCCAATGGTGTATTTCTTAGACCCTTTTCTAGAGATATGCATAATATGCCTGAAGTAGGATAGTAAGAAGTAGGAAACCAACAGCAGTTTCTCAGTTTAAAAAAAAAGGCCAATTCTGCTGCTCACCTTGACTTTCTCCACCTCTTGCATTTCCCTACAAGCAACATGCTGCAGACATGTTACCTGCATGGATATGGATGGTATGGATATTTCCATATTTTACAGGATAACATCCCCTTTGGGTTTCATTGTTTCTTTTTGTGCTTGGGAAAATGTTGATTCCGGGCAGTCTCCCTCCTTGCTCAAATTCTCAGGAAGTTGCAATTATGTTATAGTTGGAGTAAATTGCCTGAAACCATTCAACTAAGTCCAATCCTTATGCTGAACAAGGTTACTGTAGTATGGTAAGCAATATGAATAAACCTAGATGCCATACAATTATGTTAACTTGTATCATTATCACTGCATCAGCCATAAAAGCTTCCTGAACAATCACTCTAAATATAATTTCATTCCAAGTCTTCTTATTTCAACTAGTAAAAAGAACAATTTTTTTTCAAAGTAAAGCACAATTTGAATTTTCTGAGCTAATCTTTTTAGTAATGGAATATTATGAACTTGAGATATTATGAATTTGAGAATAATTATTGCATTGTATTATAATAATCAATGGAACTTAACTTTTTGGATGGATAGGATTGGATTTGCCTATTTTAATTATTTCCCTGAATAAATTGCATAAATCAAGTGAAGATAATCTATAACAGTACTGAAAGTGAGAATAGTTACATTATGACATCTTACAATTTTAGGAAACTTTTTCCCAGGGAGACTGCCTCCTGTTCAGTGGCTGATGGATGGTTTAGCTTTTCATAAAGCTGCCATTTTGATCTAATCCTAAAGTAAAGTTCACATACCAACACAGAAAACTCACTGCCCGGAACTCCAGATGTCCCTTTCTCAAATGAGCCTTTTTCCCTACAGAAAACAAGCTGCATTTATTTTTTATTTTACTATGATCTCCCCCTTATGTTCTATCTAATTGATTCTTGAGTTTTTTGAGATTTATTATTATGGAGTTAATGTTTTCCTAAAACAAACATTCTTCAAATATAAGAAGAAAAAGGGGGATGATAACAATTAAATTATAGTAATAAATAATATAGGAAACATAAAGTCTATTATTGCAGTGTAAGAGGGGACACTTAATTTCAAATTGACTTCAAAACTATGAATATGCATCAAAGAAGAGCTGCAATTTCTAAATATATATCTATAGGTAGATTTCCCTGAGGAGTACTTAAAAATGGCATTCCATAAATAATGGTGTACAATTAAGAAGGCTTTTTTTTTTCACTTTTAGCCCTTCTGTTTACCTGGTTTGAACATGTACATAATGAGAAAAAAAAATCTACATTTCAATTTTGGTTGTTTTTAAAGAAGCAATATCTTCAAAATATAAATGAAACATTTCTTTGTATACTTAATCCTATGTTTATAATACTAGAAATTTAAGTATCTGGGCAGTAGTATTGAAGCATTTGATTTTGTACACAACATAAAAAATGAGTTTTTAAAGAGCTGTAGTTTTCTTTTCCACATCTATCCTATCTAATTATCATAATTGGATGATTGCCATGTCATCTTTAGCACTGAAAAATCCAAGTATGTTTTGTTTTTATTTGTTTTTATAACTGCATCAAGCTTTCTAACTTATACTTTAGGTTGCATACAAGTTCTATTTTGGTACCTTATTTTAATGAACTCTTCAAGACCATATTCTTAAGCTGTTGATAGATATGTAAGTGTAACTGAACAGCTACCACATTATAATGCTACTGTATTAGATTTCCAAAGATTCTATGAAATATAGCATCTTCTAAAACTGATCAATTTGCTGTATCGTCCCCTTGGCTTGGAAATATTTTCTTTTTTGATGATGTAACATTCACCTAAGACATCTCAATATCTGCCAGTCATTTCTTTTTTGGAATAACTTCATCACATGAAAATGTAAAAAAATATTACTTGGAACAAGTCAACTGACATAATGAATATTGATGTTTCTTTGCTTTTTAAAAGTTAGCATCAATTCTAAATTCTTTTTATTATTAAAATATTTGATATATTGCAGATAAGGGTGAAAATCAAATAAATATTTTCAAGAGAAATTGATCTCTATGTAAGTGTATTCTGCCCTCTTTTAAAGCTCCTGTTTCTCTGAGATATTACCTGGGATTAAAAAGAAGCTAGAGTGTTTTCTTTTTTGTCAATTTAGTTTTTTTTCTGCCAGTGATCATAACAGCAGGACTGGGATGAAAGTGTATTACAGAAGCCTGAGAACTATGCCCCATGTTGTAGGGTGAAGTAACATCTGAGCAGCTGTGCCTTTATTACTTCAATAATGTTTTCTTGGAGAGATTTCTAGAGGTTTTAGATGACAGTGTCCATAATCAATCTCTGTTGGTTATGCTACAGAGCTAAGGTGCTTTCCAAAACTTCAATGATGCTGTGTATCACTAAATACAAATGCAGATTTGGGGGTGGGGTTGTATATGGGGGGAAGTTAATTTTGAAAACCACTTTCTTCTGCCGACAACAGAGAACTAATAATTTCCCAAACAGAACTGTTGCAAGACCACATGTTAAATATATAAGCAAATACAATGTATTTATTTATTTTAAATACCATAATTTGTTTGTGGTGCCATGCTGATTTGTGTTAAACCAAATGCCACTTCAGATTGAGTGAGCTGATAGTGTTCTGTTTTAAGAATAGAACTTTGTCTGCCATTGTTTTAAATTCACCCTTGCACGCTCATGTTTTCACTGAACATCCAAAGTAACATAATCAGTGTATTTTATTATTGATATAATGTTATGTATTAAGGTTCATTTAATGCATAATCTTGCATGCTTTTGTTGTGCTGTATGCTTTCTGTATGCAGAAATTTATGAACGACCAGCTGTTTTTCTAGGAATGCTAGTTTGCATTTTGCCACTAGTTGTTGCTATAGAGCTCGTAGCTATGCAGTCAAAACTAACAATTCAGGATCTTGGAGAAATATTGTTTTTTTTTCTTCAAATTTTAATACAAACTGACCTGATCCTAAATAAATATTTCTACCATGTAAGAATTTGCATTTCTTCAAATATTGCAATATGTTTCTCACAGATAGCTAGATACACACATATGGATATATTTGCTTTTACAGTATGGCTTTCTAACACTATTTAATATATATATAAGTTTATCTAAGTCATTAAATAGATATATAAAACTATACTGACACACAAATAGATGATAGATAGATAGATAGATAGATAGATAGATAGATAGATAGATAGATAAAAAGCAAATACATTTAGAAATGCATTTCCTGGGATAATGCCTTCCAAATATATATTTAAATTAATTTTTATTTGCATAAACAACAACAAACATAAATGACTACTTAAGAAATGGGTTTTATTAGATTATTTTTAATCCCATCTTTATTACTTAAACATATCATTCCTTCTTATACGAATTCAAAACGTATCGTTTTATTTGGTCATTCCATATATTAATACCTGGTGATGACAGCAAAGTCAAATGTTATAGCCATTAGAGAATACAAAAAGAAAAGAAAAGAAAATGAAACAAAAAAAGATTTGCTATGTATCCACAAAGCAGATACAGATATAACCAGATTTGCATCTAAAAAACACATGTAGTTAACCAAAGAATGTCATCCATTGCCATAGAAATTATATTCAATTAGTCCTTGAAGTTATTCCTGAATGAGTAACCACTCATTCAGAGAGCATTCAAATTTAAGATGGTGTTTAAAATAGAACTTACAACCAGTCATTTAAATTGTGGTCATCACAGCATACCAATAGTCATATGATCGCAATTTGGATGCTTGGCAACCAGCATGTACTTACAAGTTTTGCAGCATCCAGTGGTTATGTGATTGCCATTTGCAACCTTCACAGCTGTCTTCTGACAAGGAAAGTCAGTGGGGAAGCCAGCAGGAAGTCTCAAGTCCTAATCAAGTGATGTCATGTTTAACAACTTGCAGAGGTTCATTAACCAATTGCAACTAGAATTGACAGAACTGATGTTGCCAGTCAGTGCAATCAGTGCAATCACATGATGTTTCAATTAACAACTCTCCCACTTAGCATTGGAATTGTGGTTGGTAAGTGATATTTACTGACCACTTTATATTCTAAATGTAACTGTATGCAATCGTACAAATTAATCTTCAGATATGGTATTAAAGTATATAGTGAACATTTACCATCTTTTATAATGTATATATTTATGAAATAGGCATGAAAGAAGGCCTCAAATATGACCAGATTTCTTTTGGCACACCTTGGATGCCCTATGTGAGGTGAAAATATTTCTGCTTGTTTTTCAGTGGATGCTTTAGGTTCTCACAATATTCTGGCCAGTAAAAGAGACTTTTTCACCAAGAAACTTCTTTAAAACATGAAAGAGACAGGTTTTTGGAATCTTCCTCTTACTTATAGCAAGTCACAAAAAGCTTGTGAATTCTGTTTTGAATAGTTTAATCCTACACTTGATGCATATGTGGCTAAATAGAGTTATTTTTATTTGTAAATCCCCATGTATAATAAATTAACCTCTAATGAACAGTTAAAGACTGTTGTTCTCACAATTAACTGCACTGCAATGATAATTTGTGTTTGTTTATTTGAGACCTATGGAAGTTTTTTGTTCCCAAGCAACTAAATTTTACTGTAACTTGCCTCTCCATCTTATTCCCCTAGAGGCCAGTAAAAATAGATATTTATAGGATAGGATAGGATAGGATAGGATAGGATAGGATAAGATAGGATAGGATAGGATGCTTTATTGGCCAAGTGTGGTTGGACACACAAGGAATTTGTCTCTGGTGTTTAAGCTCTCAGTGTATATACTAGCAAAACGTGATACATCATGATCATAATCATCATTCATCACAGTTTGTAAGGTTTGCACTTTTGTGATTCTTTCAATCCATGGGTTTGCTTCCAGGCATTTACCATGCACAAGTTTTTTTGAATTAAATAAACTCGCTTTCTTGCTTTATTTTCTTATTCTCTCGGATGTTAATTCATTTCCCCCGGGCTATCAGTAGGAGGAAAGTCTTCCATTTGTTTGTTCAAGGGAGGCTAGCTGTCATGCCCCTGTCAGAGTCTGAATCCGAGGAGGAAGATGAACAGCTGACAGGGAGTGGGACTGTGGCTCTGTTGGCTGTGGAGGAAACTGGGGAAGGGCAAAGTCCAGCTGGGCAGAGTATGGGAGAGATAGAACAAGGGAGAGGGAGTTCAGAGGAAGACCCAGGCCCACCCCTCTTCATCCTAGGGCACGTAGGGAGGAATGGAGAAGAGAGCAAATGGGTTAAGTGGCTTATGGGGTAGGAAAGGGCCCTGATTCCCTTCATTAGCCATACCTGGGAATGAGATGCAAAAGAGATGCATTCTGAGTGCAGCAGCTTCTGGGAACAAATGTGAGTTTATCTTGTGTTGACTTTAGTTATCTGTGTTCCTGGCATCTTCCCAGCCATATGGAGGTATTGCCGTGGCTTCACATCTGGAATTCTTGCTCCTGCCCTGCCAAACTAATTACCTCATTTTGCCTTAATTGGACTTCTAGTTACGGTTTTTGTTGACCACGTTTTAGACTTGATTCTCTGCAACCAAAGGCTGTTCCTGGAGGAGTTTTTCTCCAGCCAGAAGGTAACCAGGACATTGGGGGCAATGTTGGAGCTAATAAAGGGACTCTGACTAATTATCTGACTGTGTTGCCTTTGTGCCACACCCCAGATCATCACACTAGCAACCATCAGAGAGAAGAAGGAACATGCAGCTTCCAGAGTGGGTCAATCTCTATGGCATCTGGAAATGAGACCTCTGGAATATGGACCTAAATTGAATAAATTGATTGATCGATTGAATGAATGAATGAATATGGATAGACTAAAATGAAGGTTCTCTTAGAAGACTTTGCTTCATGGTGGATGTTGGCTAATATTCAACACAAGAGAGATGTAACAAGAATTTGTTTAGCAGAATTTTAGCTGATAATTATGCTGAAAACAATATCACATAACACAGAGATTGCAAATATTGCAAAAACATTTTACTTTTGCAAAGGACATCATGAAATCTGGGTCTCATATGATATGTTATTTAAATTTTCTTAAGCACAAAGTACAGAATAAATTTCAAAAATACTATTTAAAACAATTCGAAATCAAATATATTCCTGCTAAGACCACTTGGTACGTAAGGCATGTAAATGACGGTAAGGATACTTGAGATGCACAAAACCCTGTACTGTAGATATATGCCTTTTCTGAGTGGTCAAGACCTCTGAAGACATGAATCTATGTGGCAGTGAAGTCATCCTTGAGAGAGAAGATAGTTCCACCAGCTCTAAAAAAGGCTCAAGAAACCATCCAGGCGTGATGTTACCATAGTTTTCCAGGGCTGGATCAATTTGTGTTGATGGGAAGAAAGAAATATAGCCCTACACTTCTGTTTTGCAGAGTGCCTCAGAATTCTACTCTCTTCCCACTTTTATTTAATATGTACATGAAGGGTGAAGTCATTTGTTAGCACAGGGCTGAAAATTGCTGATGTGATGCTTTTACTTTGTCTGAAGGCTATGTGGGTCTAGATGGGAAGGAGTAGGCTTTGATTTAACTCTAGCAAAACTGAGTAGCTGTGGCTTTTGCTTCCCCAGCATCTTCCCACTCAGAGCCAGTACAAAATTTGGAGATCCTCCTGGACTTAAAACTCCTCCTTGATAAGCAGCAGATAACCACATCCATTTCTTGTTCTCATTGTTCCTGTTTCTCATTGGGAGAATCCATTCATTGTCTTTTGTTCCTTAGTTGGATTTCTGCAACACTCTGTATGTGAGGCTGTCTTTGAGGACCATGCAGAAACTGCATTTCTTCCAAACGACAACAGTATGATTACCAGCGTTCTATCTCTATGTAAGACCAGTACTTCACAAGCTGTGATAGTATTTGGTGGGCTTCCAATGCATTGCAATGGGCTAGTTATTACCTGTAAAGTCCTATATGGCACAGGGCTGAGTTATTTTCAAAATTGCCCATCTCTAACTATATTTTACCTATCTTACTAGGTCTCAGAGGTTATGCATGTTCCATTTCCTCTCTCTGAAATAGTGTAATTTAATTGGACCTATAAGACTTGCTTCCCTGTTGCTGCACTTGCCATTTTAAATACGTTCCCCTGGGGTTCAGATGGTATTGACCTTGTTAGTCTTTCATAGAGCTTTGAAAACATAGCTTTTCTCCTATACACCAGGTCAAAGTGGTTACTGAGCTTATTCTGCTATAAGAATGAATGTTTGTTATGGCCAGCCTTGGTTTGTGTGTAATTATGCTTTCTTATATTGTTATATTGAGGTCATTATTGATACTGATATATATTGGAGCATGTCTGGAAAAAATGTCAAAATAAAGAATAAAAATACTTATTCTTCAGATACAAGCTACTTAAATGTCTTATTGTCAGTTTAAAAAAATTAACTATATGCACAGAAATTTACAACACAGCATTTTTTAGTTATTTGTCCCAACCTGACTTCATTTTACTAAGTGTACTAAAATGCTACAAGTTTTGTTTCCATAAATCCAGACTACATCAAACTACATTTTCCATCCAAAAATTAATAAATAATTTTTCACTTAGCATATTGAATGAAATCAGTCATTGTGATTAGTTTATCTTTCAGAATTTTAGCTAGTGCATAAAACTGTGCTAAAACAATCATGGCTATATTAACTATCAGTGCGTTCACCAAATCTGTGGAATTCCTTTTAACCAATTTTATATTCATAATACCTCAGACAAGTAGGCTATACTCGGACAATTATTGGCCTAAGATTATCAGTTGAGCTCTATAGTTCATCAGTGAACTATATCTTAGTTTGGAGAATTATTGGCCCAAGGCCATCCATTGACCTATGCCTAATCAATGAGATATACCAGTGGTGGGATTCAAATTTTTTTACTACCGGTTCTGTGGGCATGGCTTGGTGGGCATGGCAGGGAAGGATACTGTAAAACCTCCAGTCAGAAGTGGAATTTGCTGGTTCTCCAAGCTACTCAAAATTTCCGCTACTGGTTCTCCAGAACTGGTCAGAACCTGCTGAATACCACCTCTGGATATACCTCTACTTATGTCCAACTATTGTATTAACCATTTTCATGCACTAATGCTATGTCTGCAGGTTTTGGAGTATATTAGTGGCATGATTATAATTAATAAATTCTGGTTCTTCAACATTCACTACATTATTATACCATTTTCAGCCACCATTCTTCCTAAAAAAATGTTACCTTGCATTAACTTTAACCCATCATTATGCTGAAAACAATATCACACAACAGATTGGCAGCTTTCACCTTTGCGAAAGACATCATGAAATCTGCTTTAATACCGATATGCTCCATTATTAAAACATTCGCATTTACAAAAATGTAAAATTAATTTCAAAACTATTCTTCGGCGTAATTTGAAATAAAACATATTCCTGCTAGGAGCACTTGGTATTGTGGGAGGCATCTAAATGACAGTGAGGATATTTGAGATGTGTGCAGCCTTCTCAGTTTTTATTCTATGACAGAGATATAAAATCTGGGTTGTTGAATTTGCTGTTCATAAAAATGCAAACTAGCATGTCTAATAACTTGAAGTTTTTTTAATGTGTCATTTGGCTATGAAACAAACTTTTAAAAATATGTAATAAAAAGTGACATAATTCTCCTCGTTATTCTATTTTGCATTTAAGCCATCCTGCCTTTCATATTCAATTACATACCGCACAAAAGACTTTTAAAAAAAGCCCCTAATAATTTTAAAGTGATTTTTTGGCATTTAATTACATACCATTTTTTTGACCTGGCTAGGCAGATAACGTTAACACAGCTTTATTGCTAAACAGGACTGAACATGTGTGTACTTGACTTTTTATTATTATTATTAAACTCCTACTGAAGAAACAGATTAATTGGAGGCTGATTCACTGGAGAACAGGCGTTAAAGACAGAAGGACCTCCTCACATTTTGTTCTGTTATCAGGCTTATGCCATTCCCAGGTTGGCAAGGAGAGCCCAACTGTACTGTTTTGAAATGTAGCTGAAAGAAATAGTAGAATAGCAGGTGCGATGGAGGCCGGGGTGGAGTGAGGGGGGAGGAGAGAGATTGAAGCCATTATCAAAATCATGTTCTGCTTCCCTTTCTTCGCTATTGCCTAATGACCAACTGACACTCCAGTTAACACAGGTACTGCCTAGATCCCCCCCCCAATCAGATTGTTAATGTGTAAATGGGATCGCCAAAGTCAGCATCTGTTGTAATGATTTCCTGCCTGGTTATTACTCCTTCCTTCCTGCCTGCACACCCGTGTAGCATTTTTTTAAGAAGAAGATGTGTACAAGCTGTGATTAAACCTTTTCAGATGAAGCATGAAGTAAATTGGATTGGAGGGGGGGAGAGGAGGAAACGAACCCCATCCTTCTTTATAAAATAAGACACTACAGTGTAGTGTTTTATTCTGTAAAAGACAACTTTGGCTGACAGGAATTCTTTGATGACTGCCCAGAAAAGTAACAACTGAAGGAATTAAATCAAAAGAGATAAATCTTGGTCTGAATGTTTTTCTCGTGTTTGTCTCCATGTCCCTTGTACCAGTTTTATTTTTTACATATTGCACTGAATAAAACAACACTGACACTTTTCTGACCTCCTCTGTATATTTTGTATCAGATTCAAATCAGGAACCATCTGAATGTCTTGCATATTCTCTCTGAAACTTTGAAATCCTTCTCCATTGACAGAAAAGGGTTATTACAGGTTCACTAACCTGCAAATGATTTGAGAAAATATAAAAAGAAATCCAGGTGAACTCAGAAATGCTATATTTCATTTCAGTTTGTTTTTTTTAATGGTCAGGGATGGGCAGAAGGTTGGAAAAATGTAGTCTAGAATGTAAGAAGTGAAATGAAATAAAGCAGTTTCAGCAAATAAATAAAACTGAATCAGTTCACCTAAATATTGCCAGTTTGAACTATTCTTAAAAAATATTCTGACTGTTCTTGGGTATTTTTTTCACAGTCAATCCATCCTCCTTGCTCTGGCATAGCAGGGATAATTCCTGCATGCTTTTGTACATTTTATTCTTTAACCATTGACTTTAAGACTGAATGCCACCTGAAAAATAGTCATTATTATGCATTTTGATTCTGGCTGTGAAGAAGTTCTGGGGTTGGGGGAATTGTTTGATTTTTTTTGTTGATAAATTTCATTGTGGCTTTAGGAGCATGTTTGAAAATCATCAGAAAATATTGGAATGTGTTATTACAGCTTGGTTGAGGATTAGAAGTAAAACAATTCATTTCCCAAATCAGGTATTAGTTTAGCATATTCAGCCTTCTTCAAGTCCATCACAGATGCAGCTGACCTTCCTAAAAAGACAGAATAACACAGCAGTTAAAATAAACACATTATCCTCTGCTTGTGCCACACCTTTTTTTTATCTTACTAAATTTTAATTTGTGAATTGAGGTTTTGCAGCTGAGCTGGATTACAAAAATACCACAAAAGTGCACTCAGCTGTTAACTGGATGGCTTGATAGCTGAGAAGCTTATGCTGTAAGCATTATGTATGGGTTTTTTTCCCAAGTATTTGTTGATTGGCTAATGCAGTTCAAAAGAACAAGTGCTGTAATAAGGTGAAATAGATGACATTTCAAGCCACTGAGTTATATGCATATCAGAACTCCTTTAGGTTTTTTTTTATAAAGAGGTGCATTTAGAATCTGTGAGCTATTTGGACATATCAATATTTATTTATGAATTATTTGTTCAATATTCAAATTTATATAGCTGCCCACCTCATAGTCATGACTCAAATAATGTTGTGTTCTATTTGATTCCCCCCCTTTCCCCCCCTCTCTCTATATATACTTTATATACTTGAAAATAAATCCATTGAATTAAAGGAGAGTTCTCTCTAATACATAGGATTATTGACATGTTAAAAATGCATACTCTATAATGGGTATGTATACTTCCTTGGTCCTTTTCCCATTCTCTTATGGATTGTAACAAATCTGCTTTAAACCAGATTTATTATCAAACTGCATAGAACTGCAGTTAGCAAATAGAGATTGCATTATGTGTTCTCACATCATGAGAATGATCTTCCAGCATTCATGTAACATGTACATACAAGTGCATATTTGCTTCATATATCGGTACGAATGAATCTGAATTGAAAAACTTCCATTAACATCTTGAACATGCATATAATATGAGCATACATAACAAATACTATATATGTGCCCATTAGCGATTAGACTTTTAGATTTAATATTTCTATATGCATTTTATTTATTACTGTATCAAAAAAGAGTCATAGTTTTAGCCCTTCCAGTCTCTGCACAATCCTGTTTTAAAACTATGTCTTTAGGTATTTCGACTGACACAATTTCAGTTTGGGAATAGGACATACGGCTACTTATCCAGGCTTCATAGAGAACTTATGTGTGGTACCAAACATTGTTTATATATTGACAAATATTTCTAGGAAATGGTTTCGTATTTTTGCTGTTAATTGTTTCATTACTGACCTCTACCTCTGTAGACATATGCAGTTTTCATATTTTTGGGTGAGACTTTCAAAATATTTTTTTTTTAAGTGTCCAATGCTCGACGTGAGCAATGACATTTTTGCAGGCTTCTATTTCAGTCATTTGTGCCTTATTTTCTTTCTATTTATTTCAAACAAACCACTATGAAAAATGCTGCAAATTTAAGTGACAGTCATGTACAAATATGCATAATATGAGCTGGTCCCTACCCATCATGTGTATTGCTAAAGACTCCATTGCAATATTTACAGTTAAACTAAACTTTTCCCCCCCAAGATGTAGCAAAATTGCATTTGTTTTGCAGATTTTCTCATCATTAAATGTGAAACATTTCACATTTGTCTTTTTGAGTAATTGGCTTTTAAAAATGATAAGGTGCTCTGAACACTTGTTATGGGGATAGGTCTGACGTTATATCCCAGAAATCCATATGCCATACAGACAGAACAGAAGAAAGATATTCACAAGCATGTCACAGATTGGGCTGAAGCAAGCCAAAAACCAAAGTGCCATGGCATTAACAATAGCACCAGATTTACTGTCACGATTGCAATCTGTGCTGTATCACAGACAGAAGGAGAACTTTTGATAGGTAACACCTCAGTGTTTTTTAAATCTTTTTGGCAAATTATCATTTTCATTATATTTTTGCCTGCCATGTAGTATTATTATAATATTAAAAAATAGGCATGCACAAACATACACACACAAAGTTTATTCGGCCCAGAACCAAAAGGTTGCTACTTTACAAGTGTCATGGAATAATTGACAATTGTGTATATGAGTGCGTGCCTATGAGAGACATTTATCAACAATACATTTATGCATTTATGTCTTCTGCTTCAAGGTAAACATCCGTGGCATTCTTCAAGTACCCAACTTACTGGTAAGCTCTTCACATGAGTCAAGGGCTATGTTGTACATCCCCGACACCACATATCCAATGTAACTGCAGTCAGATGTATTTGTGCACACCGTTAAAACTTTCTGCAGACTGTACAACTCTCCTGCTTAAACATCTCCTTGCAATCTGGCATTCTGATAGCTGTGATGCTATGGAGCCTTACTCCTAAATTAAATAAAGAATTCTGTCTGTTTGTATCTCCAAGCAGCACATTAAAACAAAAAAGGATATATTTGTATTATTTACTTACATGGTTGTAAAAATATATGAAGCACTGCAGCTCATGACCTGAACTTTCAGATTCAAGAGAGATTTTTCTATGATGTTGCATTTTTGACAAAACTATTTGCCTTGTTTTCCAAAATATGTGAGTTGGAATGTTATTTTTGAGCTTGATCCTGCAATTCCTCCTCTTTTCAAATGAGGGATTTTCCAGGGAGGCAGGATGTCAAATATGTCCCCAAGTGAATGGCTGTCAATCATGGAATAGGGTAGGTGGGGATTCAAGACTCCATTTGGGACAGTAGTTATCAGTGCAACAACTGCTAGTACGGATACTTGAGACCAACTAACCAAGACCACAAATACATGTATATGTTCCACTCCTTAGTATTCTTGCAACAGGCAAGGCATCCCTTAAAAATGAAAATAGAGACATTTTTCCAAGTGAAAAATGAAGGAAGTTAATTATATTAGTAATTCTAAGCATCTAGCTTCCAAGCTAAAAACATTGATAAAATGCTGGGCATGCCATTAAAGGGATTAATAGTTATTTACAATTAATTTACAACCAAGTGTATTTCAAGTAATAATTTATATAGAAATAATGTTTAAAAGAGTATATTGTTATATAGGGATTTTCCATTATTATTATTATTATTATTATTATTATTGTTATTGTTATTGTAAAATTGTTTTACTCCATGCAAAGAAAAAAATACAGCCAATTAAATACATTTGGCAATTCATTTACTCTGTGTTGTGTGTATCATTCTGTCTTGCTCTTGAAAACCCCACCCCCAAATCTCCTACCATATTTCTAAAATTTGTAGGAAGTATGAAATGGCATGGGAAAGTTCTTCTCTCACATTCCACTAATGGAAGGTATTGTGGTAATGAAAAGGAATATTTTTAACTCTCTTTCACAAAGCTATTATACCACCAGAAATAAACAAATGGTATTGAAACATAAATGAGAAGAAATTAGAAATCAATAAATATTGTACAAAACTTGATTTGGCATATGGAGAAAAAAATGGATGTTGGTTTAATTAGATGTACTAAATGGAAACAGGTTATTCAAAAGGAAAAGCAGTTTATTTCTGCACAAACTGGAGGACAATCCATCATAGTAAAGCCTTGGAAATAAGTTTTCAGAACAATATTTTTCAATGCATTTATATTTTAAATACTTTTTTTTAGAATTTCAAAATTAATTAAATGTATGTTATGTCTTTCTTTCAAGAACTCCAGAGACTGTATTTAGCATTTCCTCATCCATTTTCCCCATGGTAATTACCCTGGAAGATTAGTTTTGCTCTGTTTGTGATTTTTTAAAAATAAAATAAGATATTTAAAATGGAATAGAACTTGATAAGACAGTTTGTTTTATTTTACTGAATACATAATTTAGTTGAGCTTATAGACCAGCTCAAAATCACATAGTGAGTTTTCATAGGATGGCCTTGTATCTGGATTTCTCTGATCCAAATTCAACACTTTAACATCTAAACCACAAGTTATGGTTCATTTAAAGTATTTAATAATTTATTCTTGTATTTAAAATAAGGTTTCCATCATCTTACAAACATAAATATTAGGCAGGAAACAGAGACTCTAAATGTAATAAGTAAATAAGCCTAAAAATAAACTCAGAAACTATATTATATAGACATAATTAAGGCTATAGTTTTGTGGTTCCTAAAAACAAGAGACCATAGGATTTTTTTTTACTTATTCATTATTTATTTACTTATTATTTATTTACTTATTTATTATTTATTTATCTGCAGGCTCCCCAGAAGAAATAATTCTGACCTCAGAAATCCTCCCCTTTTAGAAGACTATGAGGCTAATTATTTCTGATGAAGAAGATTCTAGATTCTTCAAACTAAAGCTGTCCAAACTCCCAAACTGCTCCAAACTGTCTGCTAATCTAAGTTTCCTTTGGGAGGAAGTCTGTTGTCCTTTAACCCAGATGGAGAAAGACAAAGAAGCAATACCAATTCTGCCACCTAGTTCAGGTTTCTAGTGGTAGCCCCACCATCTGAAATACTCCCCCATAGAATATAAAAATCCTATCCTTTTTGTATTTAAAAAATAAATAAAATCAATATTATTCCTGGCTCCCGGGGAAGGGAATTAGTTGTTTATGGTTGACTAAGTGTCACCATAGTTTTAAGTTAGACATTTAAAATATTTGTGTGTGTGTGTGTGTGTGTACATATACATATACATATACACATGTATACATACATATACTTACATACATATACACATACACACACACACACACACACATATATATATTGTCTACTAGTGCTATTAATTGCTCTGTCAACCTATTCAAAGATTTGGAGAAATGAAGAGGTCTTTGCCTTTTGTTTGGGACCGGGAAAAGATTTGTTATATTAAACGGACACATAAAATGCCCCCATCCCTGGTTGAATATAAACTTTTATAGCTATATTTGCAAAAGAATGTGACACTACAGCTAAGAATGGATATTTTTGACCCAATTCCAAAATAGAATTCAGTTTAAAATAATAAAGCCACTATCCTGCTTAAGAAATAACTCAGAACGCCATGGGGTAGTTTAAAAGTAGCAAAACATTGTCCATATTACTGGTCCTTGTTATATTAGAATTAGAATTTATGGTTCATTTGAGTAACCCGTTTTTTTTTTAAAAAGATTGTCCTTTGTAGGACACCTTTCATAATTTTATCTATAAGTTATCATAATAGCAATACTAAGATGCCTGAACAAGAAGAATTGCAATAGCGCTTCCACCAGGTATGCGTAGTAGAAGATGCAAAGCAAAGCATAGTCATGATGTTATAGAAGTTGAAGAATAGGATGTTGAGGGATTTCAGTTCTACTCATGGACTCATGCAAGGCTTCAGAGTTTCATCCTGTTACCTATGATTATTATTATCATCAGTGTGAAAGTGATTGTGAACATTTGGCCTGTCTTATTTCAGTATGCAGAAGTTCTTCCATTCTATCTTTCATTTCCACGTACTCCAGCTGAGTATCTCTGTTTTCTTTCTAGTAATTGCTGGGACTATGACAAACTTGAACTGTTCTGGCAGCCAGTTTTAGGATAGATGAGGACAAATTGAAGCCTTGATGAAGCCTAATAAACTGTAGAGAATCTCTCTCCCTGCCCCCCTCCCCTCTCTGCATGTGTGACTATTCCAATACTGATAGTCCTATAACCTATAAGTCCTTGACCTATGACCTATAGATCCTTGACCTATAAGTCCTTGACCTATAACCACCATAGGTCAGGAACTTTTGTCGATAAGCGATGCCATCATTTAATGAATCATGCTCAACTTTCCAACCATTTTGCCACGGTCGTCAAGTGATTTATGTGGTTGTTTAGTGAATCTGGCCTTCCCCATCAACTTCTCAGAAGCCCCCTTGGGAGTTATTAATGGTGATCATGTGATGCAGAACACTGCAACTGTCATCAATACATGGTGGTTGCCAAATGCCCAAATTAAATCATGTGTCCATAGTTACCATAGTTATAAGCCCAAGGACCAGTTGTCAGTCATCTTTTTCAGCAATATTATAAGTTTGAACAATGGTTAAAATAAATGGTCATAAATTGAGAATTTCCTGTAATTCAGAGGAAAGTTCTGGCTAAAAGAAAGGCTAATAATAGTAATAGTAATAGAAATAATACAACTGCTTCATTTCCTGTGACTAATGGAAGAATCTGTCAATTATGTGGCAAGTGAGGAAAAAGGGATAATCCCTACAGTTGAAGGGTTTAGACCTGGGTCTTAGAAGTGCAATTCCATTCATAAATGGTTCAACTTCATCACCATAATTATGGGTTTCAGCTATGAGGTTCCATAATTATGGAAATCAAAGTTCTTTGAGAAACTTACAAACTCTGGCCAACATTTTAAGGTTTCTGAGCTTGAAGCTGCCTATCTGTTGGTTTCATAAGCACCATATTTAGGAAATCATGGTTGACAAACATGTCAAGGACATATGATTCTGCTTAGTTACAAGTTTTCTTTCATGTAATGTTTGACATTTACGCTGTTTCAGTCCTGCGTTAGCTCTATTTCCAGACAGAGTGAAAAAAATATGCTATATAATTTCAGTGTGGGCTTGTGTCAAAGTCATGCTGTTTTATTGCGAATCTCATGTAAATGTTAATTTCACCAGGTTATGTTTGCAGTGGAAAATCATTTACACTTCTCGAGTCAAAAGCAGGATTGATAAGCAGAGAATATCCCCCCTCAAAGCAAATATCCTATGTCAACAGGAATACTTTATTTCTTATTTTTAAAATACTCATATACAATTATTTTAGAGGCAAAGAACATATGTAGGTGCAAATGTAATGCCATAGTTTACAATATCTAAGTAACAGATCATTCTTACGATTTCAGGTTTGAAGTAAATGTGCTTGAGCTTTTGTGATTGACTCTTGCGACTTTCAATAGGAACTGACCTGATCAGAGCACAACTTTTGAAATAATGGATATATTCCCTTCTGTGAACTTTGCACTGCACTTCTTAGCTAAAAATGTTTTTAAATCACTGTTCTTAGGATAAAATTGAGGCAAACTATATTAAAATGCATATTTGTAATATATCTAAAGATAAAGAGATATATTTTTGTCTAAGTAGCATGTGCATAACAATGAAACAAGCTGGGATTAAATTAAAGTTCTTCTCATTGCCCTATCTGAGCTCGGTTCTGAGAAGGAGGAGGAGATGGAGCTGGGGTCAATGGAGGAAGACAGGATGCAGGATGACCAAGGAAGCGGGGAGGAGATGGAAAGGGCAGGCAGCAGGACCAGAGGGGCATTGGAACTCCAGAGATGAGCAACTGCTTCTACCACCTGATCCTCAAACACGGAGAATGGAGAGGAGGCGGAATCAACACAGGGTGACCCAGCTATTTGGGAGGAGGACAACCTACTCCTCTTCACAAGATTCATCTATTTGCGGGAGCGTCTCCTGCCAATATTGAACATTGATCGCCCTGTGCTTGCACAGACGGGGACTCCTCAGGGTGCCGTCTGCAAGGTAGTGTTGGCTGGCGGTGCCTCAGGGAAGGGCCTACTCTGTTGCAGCTCCCGCCTTGTGGAACCAACTACCCCTGGGGCTCCGTTTGGCTCCTGATCTCCGCTCTTTCTGCCGCGATTTGAAAACCTGGCTGTTTGATCAGGCCAGGCTGGACTGACCTCTTGGGGGTGGGGTTTAGATTAGTTTTAAATGAATTCTAGTTATTGGGCTTGTTTAAGTTTAATTCTTTTTAAAATATTTATTGTTGTATTTTAGTTGTGAGCCTCGAGCCCTTTCAGAGAGGGGGCGGCATACAAGTCCAATTATAAATAAATAAATATAAATAAATAAATAAATCTAGACAATAGGATTTAAGGAGAACCAGGGGGAAGGGCTTTTGTTGGGAACAAGTGTGATACTTGCCAGGACTCAAGAAGCAACTCAAGAAGCCTTGCTGTTACTGACGATTCGCTGCCTTGTTTAGCTTTGCCTTGCTCTGCCTTGCTGTGCCTTGTTCGCCTTTCCTTTCCTCACCTTGCCTAGCCTTGCCATGTGTGGGTTGCAGCAACCCAGCTTGGCTCTGGTTTGTGCTGTGGCCCTGGCAAACTCTCTATGCAATGAAGATGCCAGTGACCAAATATCCTGAACTGTTTTTGTTGAGTGCTGAAGTTCTCACTCCGGGCCGCCATACAGCGGGAGCCAAAGCGAGCGCTGATTGGCTGAGCTGTTTGACAGCTCCCTATAAAAGGAGCTGTCAAGCGGAGTCAGCTGGCTCCCTCACTCAGCTGTTCCGCGGGCTGTCAGCCAGCCGCAGCTTGAATTACAAAGCGAAAATAAAGCGTTCCTGTTAAAAGAGCTGCTCCGCCTCCGCCTCTTGCTTCCCAGCGCGCCAATTACAAAAGTTTTTGTTCTCAGAACTGTGCTGCTCTCTCTCTTTCTCTTCTTGCTTCAAGGAACTGCTTCAGGTGTGTGTACCTGTTAGAGAATTGCTCTTGGGCTTACAGTGAGCTGTGGGGATTTGGAGGAAGATTGAGTCAATAAAAGGGGATTCCATCCTTTGCATTGCTTACGTGCCCTGCCCTGCATAACAGTTCTGAATGGAGCTATAATCCCACCATTCAGAGTACTAACTTGTACTGCCACAGTTGAAACTGGATGTACAGTCCCAGTTTCCCAGTCAACCAAATGATTTTTTTGATCGTGCAAATGAAACAAAAGTGGTAACAAAGCTATCATTTAAAATAGCTTCCAAAGTAGGATACCTGAAATGTGCTTAATTGGTTTCTGAAAAGTGTCATTTGTTTGAAAAACAGTGCCCTTCATATCTGCAAAAGTGGAGGGTAAAGTTTGTGTCATCTAGATCACAATATTTTCTTCTTTTTCTGCTCAGCCAAGAACATCAAACCAACACAATCTAACCTGTTCACTTCTATGGAAGAAAAAGCAAAGAATGTAACATCTGGGTTACATCTTTATGTGGGGTTAACATCTTTATGTTTTAATCTTGAGGTAGTCTAGGACAATCCATTGGGTAATCAAAAACGTTCATCAGAATCTTGAGTTTTTGTCAAAATGATGAAAAGTGCATTGTGGTGTTAGAGAAGAAACTTTGCCATCTAATTATGCAGTGTTATTATGCGCAGCCCCAGAGGGTGGTCTTGTGTCATGACTTCACAATGTGCATTTCTTCATTGGCTCCCACCCAGTTACTCTTTTCCAGATGCACATGGATGCAAACAATTCTCTTTACTGCCACTCTTCATAAACATGAAAAAAAATCTGCCAATTTTACAAACATTTTCTGTCCTAGGAAATTCATCCCAGTTCCATGTCTGTTTCAAAGTTATTTGCAAAAAGTTGAAAAATAAGCATTTTGAGTGCCTTTTTCACATATGAATGATTTTGTGCATAGCATAAACTTGCAACCAGCTTTTACACATATCCTTTCTTAACATTTCTTTTTTTGGAAAAATAGTGGTTTCTGAGCCAGAAATAGATTTGCATTGTCAATCCACTGTGGATTGTTCTAGGCCTGCTTGTATGAAGGAACAAGCATAATGGAAATAAATACATTCTCAATCAGTTCAAACCAGCTCTGGAGTTCAGAGATCCTACACAACGTCTTCACTATGTGTTTACAAACATATGGTGAGATCATAAGAATTTGGACCTACTTTCAAACCAACAATTTCCCATCCTTGTGTTGTAGTTTCCCCGTTTGAATATATTACATTTTCAATCAAGTTCTATCAATGCAGGTAACCTCTACATCAAATTATACTTATTCCTTCCCCCATCATGGTTTATGTGTGACATTGTTGCGGATGAAATAATGTAGTGATTTCAAATGCTTGCTCATTTTCATTTCATCATCTTTGTGTTGGCCTGAATTGCTTTTCAACTGAAAATAGTGTAGCAGATTCTAAAATGTTTGTGAGACCTCACAATAAAAAGACATTTTTTGCTTCATATGGTTGCTAACCATTTGCCAATAGTTGTACTGTTTCTATTTCATTTTGCCAAAAAGCCATTGTTAATGCCAGTTATTTTTTTTATAGGGCAGTATTGTTTGCTGGATACAAGTTTTATAGGCTTTTTCTTTTGGTACCACCTTGAAAACCTATTCTGGATTTCATTTCATTGCCTTTCCCAGATTATTCCACTCAAGCTTCAGTTCCCAATCCTAACATTTTAATGTCAACTTTTGGCAACTTTATTTATTTGTTAGCTGTATTAGAATTACATGTCAGGCTAAACAGATGTCCTGTTTTTCATTCTTACCTGGATTAACATTTAGCAAGTTTAGCTGAAGGGAATTCAAGCTGCTGTGCTTATTTTAGCCATATGACTCTTCATAAACATCTGATTTTGAGAAAATAATATATACATATTCAGTGTCAAGCACAAAGAGCCAGGATCATTCATAGGGTACAGCTTAGAAGATTTATTCAAGCCTGTACACAGAATCTGATCAACTAAAGTTCAACACTATTTGGCCCCAGATAAGGGTCAATGAAATTCAGGAGGAATTGGACTTGGAGTGCTTATGCAGTGCAATGACTCCAAACTGATGACGTGTTTAACTCTATCCCCCCAACTCTGCCTGCTCTTCTACTTCACGCACAATTGCATGCACACGTTTCATTTATCATTTGTTTTTATCTGTGTGACTCACACCAAATCAATATGCAAACATCCGATGGCCGATGAGAAAAACTGTAAGTTTCCCTTCTTGGTTGATGGAGTTTATTTATTTATTTAGTGTATGGCAAATGCATGGACTTATAGTAGTTCAAATGTTAATGTCCAGTCCACCCAGCCATTCAAGGACAGGGTGATCTATGTTGAAAAAAATCAGACTTTGGGCTGGTGTAAGCTCTTGATGGACATTCAGACAAAAATGTGATGGATATTTTGTTGAGGAGCACTACAGTCACACTGAGGGGTAGAGACAAGACCCCACTTAAACAATGATTCCTGGCAGACACCATGTTTGGTATGGATCCTGTTCAGAGTTGACCAATGTTGGTGAGGGAGGTCAAAACCTGGCACCTTTTGTGTAGGGACATCTACGTAACTGCCTGTATCTGTGCGTTCAGCAGTCCATTTGGCTTTCCACTGTGAATTGATGTGAAAGTTGTTAGACAGCTGTTGAGCGAGTGCCAGCAAGGGCTTCCTGGATTTAAGCCAGTTGTTGGTTGATGGAGTATTAGCTAATTAAATAAATTAGCTTTATATGTAGTTGTATTATTTGGCTTTGCCAATTATTTCAAGAAATAGTAGCTGAATAACATAGGACTGATTTATTTCACAGAATTGTGAAAATTAGGGTACCCTGTCTCAATGCCCAGTCAGAGGGTCATCTACTTCATCCAATGTTGACAGAAATGTCTTCTGCTCACTAATAAACATCTCTGCTGTGGCGTTTAGAAATGGGGTGACTTTTTAAACTGGGTTCAACTTCTTTATTCCACTTGAACCTAACTTAACAGTAGAACCTAGCTGTTTCTGTGACCTCCCCCCCAAATGCAGAATTCATATCCAGGCTTATATGTTGATTAGTAAATTGATTGTATCATGAGGCCTTGGGTAAAATGTAGTAGAAAACTATATATATATATATTTAATTACATTTATATGCCGCCCTTCTCCGAAGACTCAGGACTTACAATTTTTGGGGATACAACCCAGTGTGCTCAGCAATAGCCTTCATTCCATTGTATATGCCTGCTTATTACTAAGCGGCATTTTTACAAAGTCAGCTTATTGCCCCCAACAATCTTGGGTCCTCAATTTAACCTACCCCGAGAGGATGGAAGGCTGAGTCAACCTTGAGCCTGGTGGGATTCGAGCCTACAGTAATTGTAGGCAGCTGGAACTTAAGCGCAGGCATTTAACAGCCTGAGTCACCAAGGCCCACAAATCATGGGTTTTTTTTTAAATAGAACAAGAGGGGAGAACAAGAAAGAAAGGGAGAAGGCAGTGTGTAAATACAATATTTGTTGTCAATGTAATAAAATCTGATTCATTAGGCAAACTGTAGAACTGATGTTCAGAATTATCAAAATAAAATAAAAACCTCCATGTCGATCACATTTCTTGAAGATAGCCTTTCAAATTTTCTCTGTTCTCCTCTTTTTTACCCCTTCTCTTTGCATATGTAGAATTTGTTTTTTCTATCATCTGCATGGGCTTAGTTTGTTTATTTGTTTGTTTAGAAGAAATGGTCCATTGACCATTCAGATGACTCTGGGCAGTTAATAATAACAAAATATAAAATAAAAACTATCTATAAACTATATCTAAGGCGCTTTTCAAAAGGCAACTTTCAAAAACATTTCACTTCTCATCTAAGAAGCTTCTTCTGTTCAGGTTATTTTAATGAGGAATCCATAAAAAATAATGATAACGATGAAGATAACAACAATGACGATGATGATGATGAAATAACCCTTAAAATAACCAGTGTTAGTTCAATCATATTTTTTCCTCTTGGAGACAAAATACTTACTTCAAATCTCTATAAATGTGTTAAACATTTCAACAGGCTTCAAAATCAGAATCTCACTGTAATGATTCTGTGATTTTCCAGCTTACCTGAATGTAACTATTCAAGATCGATTTTTTAATTGTATTTAAAGACAATTGAAAATAATATATACTTTTGACCACGCCATGATTACTAATAACATTGATTTAATGTATAAATGTATGAAACATTATGACCAACAACAGTTTTAACCAGAAAAAAATAGGAAACTTGCTGTTATATTGAAGATTTTTCATTTGTAAATGGGTTAAGTTGGAAAGAAAACTTTCACAGCCCTTTATAATTTGTAGTGAACCTTAATTTAAGGTCATAAACCACTTACTATATTTATAATAGATAGATTTTTATTCCACTTGAATCTATCACAGTCTAGTTAACAGAAAGTATATTTCCTATTCTGGGATGACTGTCCAGGTAATGTCTATGCATGTGTATTTAAATTTTCACCTTATACAATGTAACAATGTCTCTTTTATTTTCCACATAAGGAAGTCAGAATATTTTGGATATACACAGGGAGTATTTAAAACATGCTGATTTTCATATGAAGCCAAATTCTACTACCTAATTGTATTATGATCTTGTTATGTGAACATGTATATTGAAGTTTTAACTACATTTCTATTGAGGAAACATTCTTTTGAGTTTGACCTAGAGTTATTATATATCGAATCCCTGTGAGATCAACCTATAATACCCTTTTTTTTCCTAAAGTAATATGCTTGCTTCTCTAAAACCATTGTTTTCAAAGATAGATTTCTTTTGAATGATGTTTCCACTGAAAACACAGCAGTGGCAGAAAGCGTATTCAATAAATTTCTGGTTATATAAATGCCCGCACTTTAAAAAAAAAAGTAGAAAAAGTTTCAAAATTGCTGGCAATATTTGTTATTTCAGCTTTTTATTCAGCAGACTTTGGGATGCTTTTAAAAAAATGAAGAAACAACAACAAAAGAGTTGCAAGAAGCAGGTTAATTACAACGTCAGGTTCAACATCTTTATATATATATACAACATTGTCTGTTCTTTAAAACAATTATTCCCTGAAAATATAAAACCAGTTTTTCTGACTTGCAAAGTTTTTGCAGTCTATCATTTAAATTACTTAAATAAAGGGAGCCTTAGTACTCCCAAAAGCTGAGAATATAACACCCTCCATGCATATTAGCTTGATCTTCTTGACAGACCAGAAAAGTGTTTGTGTGTGCCAATTAAAACAAAAATGGATCCCTAGTGGCTTGTTCTTCACACAACTTCTGAAGACTGTTATCATTGTTTGCTGGGGTAACTCAGGATAGGGCTGCTATCCAAAGTAAACAAACTTTTCAAAACTTTCTTGACAGATGGGGGTTACAAATGCATTTTAATAAGAGAGTTGCCAAAGCAACATTTTTTTTCTTTTGACAATGAGCATATATTTACTTAACATATAGTAACTTTGGGGGATACAAGGCAGATACATTCTCACAAAATGTTTTAACTATCAGCATTTCTTCCCCCCTTGCTTTGAAAACCCAAGTTAAGGATGTTTTTCCTCACACTGATATTTTAGCTGTTTTTTTTAAAGATGTCAGCCAGATTGGACTTGTCAGAAGGAATTATTGCTCTTACAAGCAAGGTTGTTGTAAGAGACATTCTCCTTAAAAATGTAATTGGTATGGTTGTCATAAACACTTTCAATTTAGCATAATTCATCTGATAAAGTAGATCAGATAAGGAAATTGGGTAGAGACATTGGAGTTGAAAAGGATTTACCTGATTCACTTTAATTATTATTATTATTTTATTTATTATTATTATTATTATTATTATTATTAATATTTATATCCCGCCCTTCTCTGGAGACTCAGGGCGGCTTACAATTTTTTGGGATACAACCCAATGTGCTCAGCAGTAGCCTTCCTTCCATTGTATATGCCTGCTTATTACTACGCGGCATTTTTACAAAGTCAGCTTATTGCCCCCAACAATCTTGGGTCCTCAGTTTACCTACCCCGAGAGGATGGAAGGCTGAGTCAACCTTGAGCCTGGTGGGATTCGAGCCTGCAATAATTACAGGCAGCTGGAACTAAGTGCTAGGCTATTAACAGCCTGCACCACCAAGGCCCTTTTATGCCTTCTGAATTATGCATCCAGAAAATGAAAACTAACTTCATTATTGTGCATACGTGTGTGTGTGTGTTGCATATCTTTTTCCCCTCCCTATGTATATTTATTTAATATAAACATGATTAAGACATGGATTTATTGAGGTTGAAGAGAATGCATACTGCTCCCAACAATACATACACTTTTGACATGCTTTCAAAAAATGCCAAATTCCTGTCTGTGTTTTAATTTCATTGAAATGTAATTCAAACCAAATTAAGGAATAAGAAGTCTTGAAACCAACTTAATTGACTATGCATATTGAAACTATTTTAATCAGAACCTATTTTTATTCTCCAAATTTTGTTGGAATCATTTTTGCATCAATTCATTTTTCAACTATAATTTGGGAAAAGTCAGACTTACTTTTCTAATCCATTTTAAGAAGAAAATGTGAGAGCTATATTGTGAAAAGCAAGTTAAGCAAGTTAAGGTATGTGTTATTATTACACAAATTCTCAGGATACATATCTGCAAATTCAACATCCAGAGAAATATTTTTAAAAAAAACTGATTTTTTTACAAAGCATATTTCATCTCTTAAAACCAATTTTAAAACAAGAATAATTAAACTACCTTTCTTGGAATGCACAAATTTTAATGATTACTAGATACAACAATACAATTAAAATAATTTGTGCCATTGTCTAATAATCATCTGGATTTTTGCAACCCAGCCACAGCAGGAATAGCAGGAGAATATGTGACAAGATAATATGCAAATAAATAAATAAAATTTTTCCTTGAGTTAAACTTTATAAGTTCTCAGTTTGACAAGAAAGAAATTTACCCAACAAATATTAGGAAGAACAATTCTCTGCAGCATGTGGAGAGAAAAATATAACAGCATTTTTTTCCAATGAGATTCTTATCATAGATTCTGAGACAGAATAATAGTTATACTGTCTCATATTTCTCCATCAAATAATTTCTAAAGGATGTGTTCCTAATATGTAATACTGGATACATCTATGGTTTTTATATCCTACTTGTGAATTTTTCCACAGGTGTGTTTAGTAAGGAAAAAACAACATGGTGATACTGTAAATATATATGTTTCTATGGTCAAGAAATGAATTAAAATCTATCCTGTGATGAACTTTTATTTTGACTCTCTTTTTCTGAGGTGAAACAGAGAAGAAAGGAAGAAAGAACAGAACTACTACCTGGGCATCTAACATTGCAACCGTAGAAACCACAATTTGTTTGTTCTCCCCTGGCTCTATGCTTATTGGGATTAGTTTAATTTCTTTATTTAAAAAAATGCAAGGAAAGCTAGAGTGCTATTGATCAAAATGCTTGTCTCAGTGATAAGAATCTTATGGATTTTTTTTAAATAAATGAGATGAGAACTGCAGACCAATGGTCTGTTTAGAAGTTTGTCCAGCTGCCTAGAAAAATGATAGAGGTAAACTGGGGGAATAAAGGTAAAACATATTTTTAATCTCCACTAAAGAAGCAAAAGAAATGTTGGGACGATCAAGAAAGTCCACTGAAAAATATCATTGATTAGTTTCAAAATGTTATATGCAAGAGTGCATGCTTTTCTCCTGTGCTTCTATCCTCCCCCCCCTTTTTTTTTGGCATATTTAAAATAAAAAGAGACAGAATATAATAAAGAGATACCACTGAGAAAACCACTAATCCAAACTGAGACAGTGTTATGAATCAAGTTTGCCAATATATATCAACTATTTCATATCAGTTTGTGAATAGATGATGAAACTTCATGTAACTGATTCACAAATAAGAAAGATATCCGTACTCTTCTTGCCAAGATTTCAAGAGCTTTTTTCAGAAAGTGGGGAGAGAAATATAGGATCTAGTACATTTCACTTATTTGGACCTCAAATTGCATAGCAAATCAGTAACGGAGGGTAAAGGAATCTTCACGCAAAACGCCCCGTTTGAATGGATGCCGAAACCAAAATGAGAAGACTGTATATTGTCCTTTATTGCTTACATGAAGTGTGCTGCTGAAATATCTTAATTCATTATGCTTTTATATTAGAACATATGCTTGGAAATGATGGAATGCAAGAATGTGAAGGTATTTTTAAAGCTATTAAATCAAAAAGAGTGCAAACAAAATTTAAAAAAACAGCTGCTTTTCCTGGACACATTTGCAAATTTCCATTCCTATATCTCTGGTCCCTGAATTTTCTTATCGATGCTTGATAAGAAAGATGTTCAAACTTGCCTTATTCTGAAGAGGATTTTTAAAAAATTATTTAGGGCTATAAATTTTCAGGCAAAATCTGGCATAATATCCCCCTGAACTCTTTCCAAAGGTCTTTAAATGATATTGTTAGTAATGTAACTATGATTTAAACTATTATTTCAGCTTTTTTTTCCACCAGTGCATCTAAATAGGAAATCTATAGAAGGGTCTATAAAAACTGCACTTTAACTGAATCAAAGTCAAATTTTTGGTAGCGCTTGTCTCTGAATGTCAGAGATGAAGAAAAAGAAAGTCAGTTGCTGAGAGTAATTAAGAAGTGGATGCATTTAAACTGTAGAGAGCAGTAGCAGTCTTCTTGAAACCATCTAGTAACTCTGAAGATTATGAGAAAGGGACTTGTTTGAGATACAGACAGTATTTTAAATGAATTAACTTTTCCCTGTTCTGTGATCTACTTTTGCTGATACAGTCATACATCTCCAATTATATACAATGATTACAAACAACACATTAAAACAAACACCTTCAAAATGAATGTTGCTTTGCTTGTTAGCACTGAAATAGCTTTTTACATATCATAAGGATACATATTTTTATGCAATACTGAAATAGTTGTATTTTAATAAAGCTTGAATTTAGTCAATGGAAGAGTGAACTAAGTTACATCCCTCTTAAGCCTTCAAAATAAACTAATTATGTCTTGCTTTGAACTTTCAAAACTCCAAAATTTATATTAATAATTTAAATGGTATTTGCACTGGAAGATACAAACTAGACTGGACTGACTATTGCATTTAGTCTAATTCATCTCTCTCTCTCTCTCTCTCTCTCTCTCCTCCTCCTCCTCCTCCCTCCATGATTATACTGACAATGTTACATTAAACATTTGAAAGTCACCCAAAATGGAAATGTGTAAACTTGAAGTGTGAGAGATATGACCCATCAGCTAGTTACTTTTGTGTTATTGCTGAGCCTAGAAAACTTGTGGAAATGGTCATATCCCCTTAAAGACAAATCTTTTATCCTACAGAATCACAGTCCCAAACAAGAATTAAATGCTTATTATGTCTGCATTTCTCAAGTTCATTAAATATAATGGCATTTTAAAATTCTGTGACTAACACCCACTTTCCTCTATTTTAAAATATACAATGTATGTAAACACCTGTTTAATCAACATCTGCTTTTAAGATTTATGTACAGTTATTTGGAAGTTCACATAATTGAATAGAATAGGGCAATATTTTCTGCCTAGGAATACAATGTAGGTATGTGTACTGTATATCTATGTTAATTGTCAAAAATTACCTGAAAAGCCACAAGTCCACAGGAACATGTTAAGAGCCTAAGTTATGGAAGGAAGGTATTAGGGAGGAATCACAAGTTATGTCACCGAATAGTTCATGTTTATTTGATGTGGAAGAATGTTAAGATTGATACATGATTTTTCAATGTGATATTAATACATCTTTTACTTATAATATACCACTTGAGGGGGAAAATGCACCAACTGAAAGATCAAATGACAGAACATATGTATTTACACCATAAGACAGTTTCGTTGAATTTATATTTTGTTAGCTTTTCCTATGTATTTGAATAAACAAGTTGTCATTCAAATAACACTGATGATATTCAACTCAACTAGGTAGAAAATAGAATTGATATTGTTAATATTTATTCTAATTATATGTTGCTAACAGAACTCAATGTATGTTTGACAAATCTATATTCCCAATATATATTTTATATTTGTGTGTTGTTATAAATGAAATACATAGAATATATTTCTTATAAAAAATAGAGATGCTCCTGCCAATTTGTCAAGCAGAAATAAATAGGAGCAAAATATTTGTCTGAGGGTTTTACACATCTTGTATAGTCATCCACATGCTAAGGCAACATTGTTCTGACATCAGCCCCAAGTTTTTATAGTCTTTAAGGAACAATGAAATTCTTTATTGTATCTGCTATAAAAGATTAACCTGGATACTTCTCTCTCTATATATAAAAAAGGCCCACTATCTCATAATAATGTGTGAATAAACTTGGTCAGATTAATTCTTCCAGTTCTATCCAAACCTTTTTTGTTTCTTTAAAGTCACTAACTGTTCCCCTCAATGAGTTTGCCTTCAAAATTTGCTATATGTAATAGTCACTAATATTTTGTGCAACAGAACTTTTCTGTCTAGTGTGTCACTCTGGCCTGCAAATTCTGTTGTGGATGATCTCTTGAGAAAGAAGAGATAAAAAGAAGGCCAGTCAAAATCCTCCACATTCTACTAATTAAAATACTTTTGGCAATGGGAAAAGTTGATGGGAGTTGACCAGTATTTTAAACATGTGTCCCCTAAGTGATGAATAGGAATATGACTTATACTACTACTTATATTTTAGTACAAAATATTATAAGGGCTTTTAATAATGTGTACTTTATTATTTCTCATGTGGAACTTCACTACAATGAAGGAATTGGGGAAACAAATATAAACATAACAGAAATTCAGACCATCATCCACATTCAATTTAAGCATCATTTTAAATTTCTAGGACAAGCCTAAGAATATTCCATTTTTCCTAGAAATGTTGTTTTAGATGAAAAACAGTGCCACACCAATCTCAAAGGCAGCTTGTTCTAAAATGTTATTTGAGCAAATAGTATCAGGCAGACCAGCTGCCCAGATCAGTATGGACTGACATAATCTGCCAATCATGCAAGCTGTCCTGGAGCAGACACTTTTAAAAAATTGAATTTGCCTTATATTGATTTTTTATTTATGCATACATTTGCTGAATTTTAAGTAAAGAAATGTCACAGTAGCTTTTGTCGTGAAATACTTAATAGTTTGAAATAACAGAACCAGCTCTTTTTTTTTGCTGATTTTAATTTTTATTTACAGAAGACTTTCTGAGATGAATTTCACTGAAATAAAATGATGTAGCAAATGGTTTGCTGATATGTCATTTTCTCATTGTAAGGTCACAACAGTTTCAGGAAATGAGGTCCTTCTTCAATCAGATATTGACTTCATCATATTGGACTGGTTCCGTGCTATCAAAAACACAATTGACAGATTGGTATGCATTTGTTTTAGATTTTGCTTTTATTAATCATGAAGTAATTTAAGGGGTTCATATGATTTTGCAGCAAGTCAAGTTAAAAATGCATCTCCCTCGTTCCCTTTGATTCAAGAAAAATACCTACATGCATCTATTATTTAAAAGTGCTTCTGAACTCAATTATAATTTGAATAGGTTTTGAAAAAGAAGGGTGTATCTTTTTTTGAAATTATGATGATTAAATATGTTGTAAGGTAAACATTTATTAACAAATGCAGTTTAACTTTCTCTTTTTATGTAATTTATACTGTATAGTCTTCAAGAGGACTATTAGTATGGTTGAATTCTTTGTCTATTATTTTCTTGTTAATTTGACCAAATAATACTAGTGAACATCTGACCGCTGTCCGTCCTTCCTTCCTTCCTTTTTTCTTTCTCTCACAGCTGTGGTTTTTTTTTTTTTGACAATTGCTTCCCCCACCCAATTTCAAATTACATTTTTTCTTAGGTGGTTTTCACTATCCCTATTATTAATTTCATATTTCATCCCTCCTAATTATGCTAAAACTTTTTGAGAGGATGTGTATCATTTTTGGCTTGTGAGAAGAGACACCCTTCTTGCATGTTTAATTAGATCTTGCCCAGACTGGCTTGGTGGCATTTCAGTGTGTAATATAGGGACTTCTTTAAAAAAAAAACTAATAAACATTTATATAAATGATAAAGCTCTATAACATGAAAGTGCTATAACATGCTGTAGGATGATAATTTTTCAAGACTTTAAATGAGGTCTACCAGAAGCTGACAGAACAATCTGACATTTAGCAAGTTCAGTTGCTTGAATACTCCATTGACACAACATACTAAATTTGCAATTCTATATATCTTTACCTGGGAATGAGGCTTTGTGAACTACATTCTGATAGTCTTATCAGCTTATGCTGCCAATATATCCAGTAAAATGATCTCTAACAAGGGGATATAAAATATTTGCTTTTTTAATGAATATATGAAACTTTCCTATAACAATAAAACCAAGCAATGTAGTATCTTAAAACACATAATAATCTCATTTCCTTCTTCTAAATCTAGTGTTAGAAGTATACTACCTTTCATATGTTTATATGCACATAAATATAAATGAAGTTGTAACTGTAAGTCCAAGGATACATTCAGGTATCAGTTAATATAAATAAAAACATAAATATAAATTCAGTTGATGCTAAAGTCCTTTCCAATGAGTCCAAAGGATGGGATCAGAGAAAGGTGATTAAGCATGCAGTCAATATGTTCATGAAAATGAATTTTTCAAGTACGTAACATTACTGAATTGTGCTTCATTTATGTCATGCACTTAATCCTAATTTTTTTTCCTAATTTAATCCTAATTTTTTTTACTTGATCTGTGTTTTCAAACAAAAGTGTGTAATATATCAGTGCCCAATATATTTTCATGTCTGATTTTTATCTGTAGAAATAAAAAATGATTTTAAGTTACATGTTTATAAGTGCTATGTGAAATACTTTGTTCAGTGGCTTCTTTAGATGAAATTTTCTTTTACCATGTACAAAACTTTGCTTTGTTTTGCTTTGTTTTCTTTTGTTTTCTTTTCATTTATTTACACAAAATGTTTCTAAGGATATTTTCTACCATTTTATCTTTCTAGCCTAAAGAGAAGAGTTACATATCAAAGAACAATGAGCTCAAAATTCAGAGGTCTTCTAGTTCTGAATTACTGGGTGTTCATGCTGACAGTAAGGAAGCAAAAACAGAAAATAGAAAGTCTTTAAGTAAGTAAAATTATTTTGGTAATGAAAAGTTATAGAGAACCTTCTGTTAGTAAGATACAGTGTTCTGTCTTGACTTTTAGACCCTCCAATGTTCCCCCCCCCCAAATTCTTTAGTTGTGACGGCTCTTGAAGAAGAGAAATGGGACCAAAAATTTATGGAGGGTGGAGTGATTAAAAATTCATGGCTTGCATTCAATGTGTGTTGGGTGCCAATTATGTTGGGTGCAGCATTAATGCATCATTAGGGAGCATGCATCAATTTGTGAATTCTTGATGCATCAGCACTGAATCCAAAATAAACATGGCACCAATCTTGTTTAGTCTAACAGTGATAACATTGTTATACATACAAAATTAGCAATATTTTAGAGGACTATATTTCATCTCCCAGGTTCAGATGCAATATGTCATTAAATAGCAGGGGAACACTGTTGCCTTCCTATTTTTTTCTTAGGTTTCCTGGAGTGATTTAGCTATCAGTTGTGGAAAACAGGATGCTGGATGCATGGCCTGATCCAGCAAAGCTTTTGTTATATTCTTAACGATATAGAGCTTTACATCTAAATGAAGTTATGACAGAAACAGTTTGAAGTATTTGAAAATATTGCTGATTGTTTACAAGATAATGATCTCTATATCAATATGTAAAAAAAAAAAATCCAGCTGGTTTATTTCACAAACATTGAATGCCACCTTAAGCATAGATTCTGGGGAGTTCACAAAGGAGCAGTAAAAAGCAAAATAAAAATAAAAATGTAAGTACCATAAAATCAACAAAAAGCCATAAAAATAAATATAAGTTCAACATAAATTTAAACACCTACTGAACACGAGTGTTGCAGCATCCTACCCAACCATCTAAACCAGGGGTATCAAACTCAAGGCCTGCAGGCCGAATCCAGCCTGTGCGGTGCTTGGATCTGGCCCACAGAGCTGCATGGAAACAGCCAAGGACTGTTCCACTGTGTTTTTGCTGGAGAAAATGGCCCTCCCAAGCTCTTTTTTCCCTGGCAGAGGGTTGCAGGAAGCTGTTGCAGCTGGAAACGGAGCTTGGGAGCCCATTTTCGTTGGCAGAGCACTTGGGCCAACACAAGCACCCAAGACACTAGTGATGTTGAGCTGGCCACTCCCACCCTCGCCATGCCTACCCTGGCCCCCCAAGGTCAAACACAACTCTGATGCGACCCTCAATGAAATAAAGTTTGATACCCCTGATCTAAGCTCAATAAAGCTGGTGAAAACGATAATCTAGCACTGATAATGTTGCCCAGTTTGGGTAATGAAATGTCTGCAAGAAAACAATCAAGCTCAGAGAGCACTAAGGACCCCTCATTTTAATCCTGAGCTACAAACATTCTCCTTTATGGAAGATACCCATTTCCTTCTGAAAAGGTATCAAGTAGGGGAGAAGAAGCATTTCACTGGTGTTGAGACAACCTCATAAAAATCCAATTCTTTGACTCCATTCCCTTGAACATTCAACGGAAGAATAGAAAAGAATGGAATAGAATGGAATAGAATAGAATAGAATAGAATAGAATAGAATAGAATAGAATAGAATAGAATAGAATAGTTGGAAGGGACTTTGGAGGTTTTCTAGTCCAACCCCCTGCCTAGGCAGGAAACCCTACACCATTTCAGACAAATGGTTGTCCAATCTCTTCTTAAAAACTTCCAGTGTTGGAGCATTCACAACTTCTGGAGGCCAGTCGTTCCACTGATTTAATTGTTCTAACTGTCAGGAAATTTCTTCTTATATAGTTCTAAGTTGCTTCTCTCCTTGATTAGTTTCCACCCATTGCTTCTTGTCCTGCCCTCAGCTGCTTTGGAGACTAGCTTGACTCCCTCTTCTTTGTGGCAGCCCCTGAGTTATTGGGACACTGCTATCATGTCTCCCCTAGTCCTTGTTTTCATCAGACCAGACAATCACAACCATATTCTCTTGGGTAGAATTCATAAGATCAGCAGAGAAGATAATGAGGATCTGATCCATAAAGGGGTTTATAGGAAATGCCAGCACTTTGAATTCCACATTGTACCAAATATATAGTTCCTATAGGAACTATTGGTGAGCAGACCATGAGAATATAAGAATGTTACCTAAATTAAGAAAATGGGAAATGACCAATGCCTCGATTCAATTCTGCCTGGATGAAAAGACTACATACCCCAGTATGCCACCAGATATTCTGCATATATATTCTCTCCCAGAGAACTTACTGAGATGCAAAAAAACAGCATTCAACATATTTTTAAAGAGAGGTCAAGTGTATGAGCTCCTATGCGGAGTCCTGTCAAGCAGACAGAGGGAAGAAAATGGGAGAAGAGAAACTGCAATGAATCACTGGATCCTTGTGGCTCAGGAACACCTTGGCTCTGGCAGCAGCTCCGATGCATTTTGTTCAGCATGCTGTTCCTAGCAAGGTGCCATTGTAAGAGGGCAGATGAACATAAAGAGGAAGAAGGTAACATCTGCTTTCCTTAGCCACTTAGTGTCAGCTTTCAGATGCATCCTATTTCTGCAAGATGGCTAACTCACCACAATTACCTACACCACAATTAGTTAAGAAGCTAAACGAGACAAATTCGACAGCTGACAGAGGCTATATCAAATGCCCCAGCATTTTCAGGGTAAATAATATTGAATGTATTTATTGTTCTAGCAATCAACATTTTATCTAATGTTGTTCCCATTAGGATGTAAATCTGACTCCTTTCCAGCCTTGCTAAAGATACGATTGTCTCTCCTTTGTTCAACCCTACTTAAAAGTGGCTCATGGAGAACAACTCCAATCCATGGGCCCCTACCTCTTTGCCATTTTTTCTGGCAGGAAGCCATTAAACTGTCTCACCATTTGTTGTTGTCTTTTATGCTTCTTGGCATCATAATTCTAACATCTCTTCAGTAATGATTTAGAAGACAGATCAAGTTCCCACCAATGAGATAAAGTTAGCAGACAACCCAGCACTTGAACCACACAAAAAAAAAGTTGTGAGGAGCCCCTGCCATGCTAAAACTTTCTTTTTAAAAGGAAGAACAATCCACTGTGAACTTGTACGGATTTCAGCTTTGTGTGTATGTTTATACAGCGTAGCTTGAGTTGCCTTAAAAATATGTATTTCAAATTTTCTTTTGGCCCCTCGAGAGGGGGTAATTATGTGGAATTAGAAAAATGTTAGCATTTGCTTACTTATTAGTAGTCAAAGCACAAATCGTGTTGTCAGTTTTTTGCCTTTGGCTTTCCATGCCCTTAATGTTCACACCAGTATCATTGCCAGAATTATCAGCAGCCAGAGCCAAAATTGCTTTAAAAAAGGCCTGAGAAGTGGTAATGACACATTGTTAGCAGTTAACAGGTGGTCGTTCCATTGTCCAGTTTGACTGCAAAGCTCAAGACGATCCATCCAGGATTTGTGAGAGGGCATTTTAAAAGAGTTTTTAAAAAGTGGAATAGTTGTGTTTCTTGGCTAGTCTTTGGAGACTGAGGACTGAAGAACAAGTTCATACTTCAAGTAAAATGAATCAGAAATCAGCTTCTGATTTAAGATGAGAAATAGCATTTGTATGTTTCATATTCTTTCTTCTCTCTCTCTCTCCTGATATTAAAGGCTGGGGATCTGCCATATTGGGCGCTAAGGTATTCAGCCTTCACTTTTCTGCAACTGAAAAGTGTTTAGACTTAAAAGAACACTAGGATATTATTACCTGGTATATGTCCAGGTAATATCTCATCCTCCTAGTTAACATCCTCCTAAGTTACATCTCGTCCTCCTAATAAGGTGTATCTCATCCTACTTCCTAAGTTGACAGGATGAATTATGGATGCATGTAAAATTTGCTGGATTATTGTAACTGTTTAAAGAATCCTTATTAGGGATGTGTCACATATACTATGCAAGAGTATGTTCTTAGAGAGCCAGTTTGATGTAGTGGTTAAGGCATTACACTGGGAGACTATGAGCTATAGTTTCACCTTAGGCGAAAAGCCAGCTGTATGACCTTGGGCCAGTCAGTCTCTCTCAATCTTAGGAAGCAGGCAAGGGCAAACCACTTCTCCAAACTTTGTTCAAGAAAACTCCAGTGACTTCTCCAGGTAACTGAAGGAATCAACACTAACTCAAAAGGCACACACAAAATGTTTCCCACTGTGCATATGTTTAATAATTGAAAAATGGTTGGATGCTAACATGGAGAAATAATTGCAAATAAAGGAACTGAATACTTGACCATATCACTTTTTTCTGTTTTCTAAGGCTTTGACTTGGTCCAGTATTTTGCTAAATCTTTTCATTTGTAGGTAGGGGAAGAAGAGGCCCAAGCAGGGATCAAGTTAATAAAATGAATGGTTCTAGCATTTTCTTATTCACAACTATTATCCCACTCACAAAGACACCTCTAAAAAGGCTACAAACTGACAGAAAAAATAAATAGGATCCATCTATTAACGTGCATCTTATCCTAAATGACTTAACATGCTTTTTTTTAAAAAAGAAAAGCTAAATAGGTTTCTTAACGATCCACAGTTTATTATTAATTGAAACCTATCCAGCTATAAATGGATTTCCAACCCCTAAGGCTGATAAACATATTTTATATCATTTAAACATGCATATTTGTATACATTTGTATATTTGTACAAGGCTATTTCTTGAATCAAGAACCCTTAAACATTTATCATACAATGGCTGCAAGTGAAGATCAGTTCAGCCAAATGCTTGTGATTTTCTTAACACTTCCATCATTCTGATTTTCTTCTCAATTTTTTATGCTCCATTATTTCTTTACAGGTAAATGCAATTTACTACTATTTAGAGATATTCAGTGGCCATTCAGTGGCCATTATACCTTCAACAAGATATATTGTAGTTCCTATTCAGAAGCATAGTAAATTAATTATTTATCAGACATTACTCCTTTGTACAGAACCTAATTAGACAGAAATCCTGGAGCACAGTCAGAGCTAAACAGGAAAGAATTTGGATTCCAGAGTTGACCATTAATTTACCACCTTAATACTATAATTTTACTTAGAACTAATAGTCTTTGGATGGGACTTTGAAAAATGCATTTATTAAATGGTTCCTTTTCTGCAACTACTGCAGCTCAAACTAGAAACCATTAAGTTTATAGGTTCTTCTTGCTTAGGGAAAACTATCTTGCATATTGTAATATTTTCATAGGAATTACAGTGTCCTCGGATCTTAAATCATTTGGATATATCCAGCTTTAGCTCATTATGGGTGGAAGGAGTGTAAGAAATAAATTTGACATAACAATAAGCTGTTCTGGTTCTCTGATTTATTCCAATATCCTTTGCTGGGGTTCTGATTTTGGATTGCTTCTCAATCCTGCCTAGATTAACCCAAATTTTGAACACAGCTGGATTGATCTTAGATGCCATATGATGTCTGATTTGGAGCTTTTTTATATATATACCTCTATCCTCCCTCATCTTCTCCTTCCTAAAATTCATTGACAATGAATGCAGTTTCTACAGTCCATTCCTTCTGAATCCATGTATCAGGTTCCAGATGCATGCCCTGCATGTATTTTACAAAAAACAGTAATATCAGGAACTATAGGAGCTATATTTTTTAAAAGATCTGAGTGCTGCTGAGAATGTTTGCAGTCCCTAGGACTTGAAACATGAGGTTTCTACAATAATAGAAATGCAACTGGAATCCACCCAATTTAAAGTTGGATTTATTTCAAACATCCCCTGGATGGATTCCAAATTCTTTTGATTTTATTGGGACCAGTTTTGAACTGCAATAGGGGATTCTCCCATCATTTCTTTCCAAAATAACCCTCTCATTTACTTTTGTAAGAAGCTAATTTTACATTTTCGGTTGGAACTATAAAGTGATTCAGATCTGCTTTACACTGAGGCAGATGCCTAATGCAATTATGTTGACTGTGGCTGGCTGCAACTCACTCTAGTTTCAGGAAGGTGTTATTCCAGACCTACCTGGATTGCTGCAGGAGAAACATGGTCATTTTGCCTGGGAAACGGGGGTTTCAGTAACACTTTTCTGCACTGGGTGGATATACAATGGCTAGGCATGTATTGCTTGGATCCTTCTTTCTTCCTCCCATTTTCTGGATCATGACCAAGCTATGAATAACCACCTCTCTTCCCTTCATGTTTATCCTCAACCACCCACCCACCCAATGAAAGCAAAGGGCTTTCCTGGGAAGAAGAGTGCCCTTTAGCTAGTGATTTATTTATTAGTAAGTAAATAAAGAGACAAGATGCAGTCTCAGGCTTGATAACAAAACACAGTCCAAAAGCAGTATACTTCCAGCCTGTTCCGACCACTTGAATCTGGGTTTGTATGTCTTATTTACATTATTTCAAGTGCTTCATGAACATTTCTGGAAGTCTTATTTTTATCTCAAAAGGAACAGAAATATGTTTGAAGAAACAAACCTAGGGTAGCGGCACAGTTGTTTACATCACATTTTGCATTTACACCAGAAGAGCATAGCGCACAAGGTGGGATTCCTTCCTTATTATCTTGCTCCATTCCCAACACACCCTTCTATTGTGCTGCAGGAAGTGTCCCCATTTCCCAGAGCAGATGTGAAGGAGAGAGTGCAGGGGTAGCAACAGTGAGGAGGTGATATTATGTTCATCAAACATTTCCATCCTGCTAATGAATGTCCAGAATTGGATACAAGGAGTCCTCAATGTACATCCGGTCACATGGTGGCCATTCAAAGCTACAACAGATTCTCCAAAAGATACTGATTTTGAAGTTTGAACTGGCTGAACTTCAAAAGCCAGTTTTGAAGTTTGGACATCATTCCTCTTTGCAGTCACATAATGACACTTTGGGTGCTCACAATCATCCCACATTCATGGTCATCTGCAGCACCCTGAGGTCACACACCTATGATTTACAATAATTCTGCTGGAAACTGGGATTTACTTTTAGTTTCCAGCAGAGGTGTTATTCAGCAGGTTCTGACCAGTTCTAGAAAACCAGTAGCAGAAAAATTTGAGTAGTTCAGAGAATGGCAAATACCACCTCTGACTGGAGATTTTACAATATCCTTCCCCTGCCATGCCCATCAAGCCACGCCCACCAAGCCACGCCCACAGAATCAGTAGTAAAAAAAATTGAATCCCACCACTGGTTTCCAGCAAAAAAATAGGCCCATAGCTAATGATGTGTTTCCCTGTGGTGTCTGCTTAACGACTGCAGTGTCCAGTTCATGACCACCTCCTTTGCTTAATGACCACCTTTAAAAAGTTCATAAAATTGAGTCATGTGTCAACCCACTTTAAAACCATCACAACTTATGACTGTAGTTGCTAGGTTCAATTACGATATTAACTTGAGGACTACCTGTATAGCTCTCTTAATTTTTTTTTTTTGGCTTTGGCTTTGGGGGCTTTTGACCTTTATTTTTTCATATCATGTATACGAAGGACAAATTCATATATTGCTGTTGTGCTATGAATGTGGCTTCTTCAAGGATAAAGAAGTCCCTGTGGATTTTATTCCGATAGTCATAGTTGACTCTAGGGGGCGATGTTCATATCCATTTCAAGGCCATTGAGCCAATGCCATCTGAAGACATTTCCACAGTCATGTTGCAGCATGACATCACGGAGCACTTTTACCTTCCCACCAAAGTGGTACCTATTTATCTACTTGCATTTGCATGCTTTTGAAATGCTAGGTTGGCAGGAGCTGGAGCGAAGACAGGAGCTCACCCTGTCATGTGGCTCAGGTGGTGAATCTGGGCTGTTGGCTTTCCAGCCAACAGACCCAGTGTCTTAACCACTGAGCCACCACCCCACCCCTCCACCAATAGGATAGTCTATTGAGTGAAAGAAATAACAGATCATTTTTCCCATATTTATCTTGCCTTACAAATGAAAAGGGTTCTAGGACAGCTAGCTGCTATAGCAGGACTGTCAAACTCCCAGACCATGGGCTGGATGCATCATGCACTGGCCACGCCCATGCTCAGCTAGTGAAGGGGAAAAGTCCCGATATGTCACATGACACCACCATAATGATGTGAGTTGGACACCCCGTGCTACAGTATAACCATCAAAAGAAAGGCAGTCCTTGTTTGTAAGCTTATAGTCTAAAAGACACAAGAGAAAGAAATATAGGGAAATTAGAAATTCAGCTTTCATTATAATGAAAGCTGAAAGAGAAAGTGATTAAAGGAAAGAATGCTTGCACATGCTCTATGTTTCAACAACTTGATCTCTCTCAGAACTATGCTGAAACCAATCCATGGTCATCTCCTTGTCCTACATCTCCTTGTCCTACTCAGCCATCTTCCACATATCTTTAGTTCATATTGTATGCATTATATCCCACCCTCACCCAGCCCCCACAGTTAAAAGGTAAAGGTTCCCCTCACACATGCGTGCTAGTCATTTCTGGCTCTAGGGGGTGGTGCTCATCTCCAAGCTGAAGAGCCAGCACTGTTCAAAGATGTCTCTGTGGTTATGTGGCCAGCATGACTAAATGCCAAGGTGCACGGAACGCCACCAAAATGGTCCCTATTTTTTTTTTACATGCTTTTGAACTGTTAGGTTGGCAGAAGCTGGGACAAGTAATGGGAGCTCACTCCGTTACACGGCGCTAGGGATTCGAACCACCAAACTGCCAACCTTTCTGATTGACAAGCTCAGTGTCTTAGCCACTGAGCGAAAAAAGTAGCAATGTTGCAAGAAACTCAGATGGGTCAAACAGAAGCTGGTGTCTGAGTAGTATAGCAAATTTATGAATGTTCCTTGGAGCTATGGGGAGTGTAGAAATTCTATATGCTCTTTATCGTGAGCAGCCTAATCAATGGATGATGCATATGTTGAAGTTATATCATTTAGTCCCACATCATCTTGACAAGAAGTGCTGGATTGCTTTCAGTAATGGTGTGGTTATTTCTTTGGGTGCCATTGTTATGGAGTTATCACAGATCTTCACAAAATGTCCGTGTTGTGCTTCTTAATAAGTGTTACTTGAGCCAAATAGAATGGTACTATTTCACAAGGGACATTTCTATTCATAAAATCAAGAAAATACTGGCAGAGCAGCTCTTTGGTACATGTACCATTTTCAGGGACATTGTATTATAATGCTATGTGTATTTCTGTAAGCTGAGAAATAATAGAAATGTAAAGTTTCATGCTCTTTTTACTAGTTCATCTTCTGTGATTCCTGATTGATTATTTCTCTGTCGTCCATTCTTTTATACAATTGTAAGTAATAATTACATGTTAGCATCAATTTTTCCTTCACTTTGTAGTACTTTTTAAAGGGCATCGATTTGTTTTAAGCCAAAATGTAATTATATACAGTAGCATTCATATAAACATTTTATGGAAAAAGCTATATTTACTGAAATATTCAAACTGTGTTCCTACAGAAGGTGGATGTCAATCTTTTTAAGCACTATTGTTAAACAGTGACCTACTTTTATTAAAAGCAGAGCCATTAGACAACTGCTATCATTGGTACAATTATATAAGAGCCATATTTTTCATAGTATACAACATGAGGTCTTTACTACTTTGTTAATATGAGTGGGTTAATACTTTACAATATGGCAATGTAATAGTAATATGAATCCTGATGTTTATGTCAAGAACATTAATGCATAGGCTATAAGATTTATTCATGCTTCATCCAGAATATACTTCATAGGTTCACATATATTCCCAATTTTCTTTTCCTCCTAGCGTTACACCAGATAACCAAGAGGGCCGAAGGCCATAACTTACAAAAAGATGAAATGATGGAAGGTTTCACAAAAGCTCTCTTTCGGGGAGCATCAAAGTAGGCTGCCTGCCTTTGAATCTGATATACTTCTTATCAACTATCAGATTTTAGAAAGTTATTATTTATTTTTGATGAAGGAAGAAAACTTGAGAGAATTCCAATGCAAGCAGTTAGAAATAATTGCAGCCATAACATTTAGCCAAGTTACAATTGCCTGAAGTAACCTTGTATTGCAAATATTACCCTGTTTCTCTGAAAATACGACTTACCCTGAAGGTCTTAGCTTGATTTTTACATGTGCACCCAATATAAGCCCTATCCCCCAAAATAAGCCCCAATTAAGATCCCACCCACTCTAGAGTGCAAGGGTAAAAATTAAGTTAGGGTGGGGATGGGGGGATGGAGCAGCCCTACTACTTACCTTTGGACAGTTGTAACCAGGCCTCGCACATCCCGACACCTGCCTTGCGGGCCCATTTCTTTTGCAGCCAGCAAGGCTGGCAAGACTTTCCTGAAGGCCTCTGTAGCTTATAACAAAGCTCTGGATTGATCTGGAGCTCTGTTATCGGCTGTAGAGGCCTTCAGGAAAGCCTTGCCGGTCTCAGAAAAAGGAGTTCCTGAAGGCCTCTGACAGTGAAAAAGAGGCCAGGGGCGATGTGCACAAGTGAGGTTAGTCAGTGCATGACACCCCCCGAAAATAAGACCTGGTGCCTTTTTTGGTGGTAAAAAAATATAAGACAGGGTCTTATTTTCAGGGAAACACCTTTTTGCCACATTCTAATTAAAAGTAAGCAGTTGTTGCTTTATGAGTATAGAGCACTGGCAATAATTTGTTTGTTCAAGTTCTTAATGTGACTAAAATTTTCATTATTTCACTATTGTTGTCACTCAGGCAAATATATTACTTTTTATATCACAGTAGAGTAAAAAACGTGTCTAATTTTGAATTAGATCTTATGTTGGAGTTTAAGTAGCAGTGGTAAGCAATGTAAGAGAGGATTAGTCAAAGAACACCTTGCCATAGATTGCTATCATTGGTTTATTCCTCCTTCTCCAGTAACAGCCTCTCATCTCTGACTTTGAAACCCAAACAGTTTTAAACTGGGTTCTTGTTTCAGTTGCTTAATCCCCTTTCATAAATCATGTTCAAGTGCTGGAATAATTTGCACATCATTTAAGAATATTTACTTTGAAACATTCACCTCAAGCCTTTTTTGTATATCCTTTCTCTCTAAAGATTTGTAGTATTGGTTTTGTTCTCTGAGGTATAAAAGACCTGGGCAAACTTTATTTCTGTTGCTTCAAGATTAGTGAAATAAAATGCATATTTATTCAACGGGGAGCCAAAGAGGCTTTTCATAAAGATGATCATACACAGAACCCTAGGGAATGGTATAATACACAATGCCTGCCTTAAAAATCTCTCTAGACTTGTTCAAAACGGGATTGAATGACTTAAGTTCAAAAACATAAAGGATCTACAAATACATTCTTTCTAAATATATTTTATCTTTGTTGTGAAGGAGAGAGCTGTATATTCTTAATAAAAAAATGAACTCAATATTGGTGAAATCTGTATAGCAAACTATAGAAAGGAATATTTCAAACAGGCTTCAGTTCCTCTAAAGTGAAGGATTATTAAGTACAGTAGTCCTGCCTTGTCCAGTATTGTAAATATCTATTATAATTGTTTAGTTACACCTATAATCTTGTAAAGGGATATTTAAAATGGTTTCATGTTTTGTTAAACTGTATTTTATATTTATACAACTCAGATTTATACTATTTTCTATCTGAGCCTGTAGGATAGAAAAATTCCTATTGCTACTGAATAGTACAGTTAAACAGCTTCTTTAAGCAATAATTTATATCCATATACTGCAATTTGCAGGATAAGTAATGTTAGAGGATTCCAAGATTAATCATTTGCACTTTCTCTCTCTCAGTTAAACTTTCCTAGTTCTGGAGGTTGGAATATAAACTTCTAGGTTCATGTTTGGTTCCTGTATATAACACCAGTTTGTCTAATGGCTGCAGTGTGGATTGGACCAGAGAGACTCCAGATCAAATGCCAATCCATCCATCAAATTGATTGTATAATCTTGAGCTGGTCACTCCCCCCGCCCCAGACTAAGAATACAAGGGAACAATGTTTGCCCTCTTGAGTTTGCCCATGGAAGCAAGACTGGATCTAAATATTATAAACAGGAGTATAAAAACAAAAAAAATCATGTAATTTGATTATGACAGCTGATAGACAAGAGCTTGAATAGGCTTCAGATTCAAAAATCTGGAGTGTAGATGGACAAAGAGTATACAATTTGAAAGACCTCCAAACTCATTGTGAAGATTACAAGATTAGGCTGAAGATATGCTAGCGAAATTAGTGGCAAACCATTTTGGTCTAGTAGGTTGTGTAAGTTAGGGGCAGCCAGATGTGGACTACAAAACTTTGGATGACCACTAGATGGCAGCAAAGAGTTAGACTTGTATGAATCTTTTGGCTTCTATATCCTAATTATTTGTATTTATGCAGTCCTACCTTAGTTCTTTCCTAACTTCATAACAATGCAATATAATTATTTCATTTAAAGTTTTGTCCTCTAAAGTGTTGTTTTATGTTTTAAAATACTGTTTATCTCACTAGTTTGAGACTTGACAAAAAAATCTATATGCATTTCTGATAACCTGATTTTGTTACTCAGAATAAAATCAACTATGAATTGCATTCCCTGATCAAGACTAATCCCTAACTTTTACAGTGTGTAAATCAAACAGGCATTATAAGATACAAAATTAATGTAAGCCATGCATCCAGTTGACCTTGGTTTTGCATTTCCTTTCAAGATAAAAGAGAAATGTATTATTTTTTACGACCTGTACTGAAAATATTCAATTAATTAACCTACTGATGCTAGTTTAACAACTCCTATTTACATCTTCCACGTTGCTGAACAGTGACAAGCTTGCATCCAGTTGAACAAGAAACTTGTGAAGTGACGTGCCTATGACTTGATCCTGTGTGCCCTTGTATGTGCTTTTTATACAATTGTGTTTCGAAATCATCAGTGATGGCATTCTTTGCTAACATTGTTATTTGCTTTACTTCTGATTAAGCCCATTAATGATTTATTAGTCTTTGTTAGAATTAGTCCTAATTAGTACTTCTTAGTAATAGTTTTGTAGAGAACAAAACTAAATCTCAGTTGTATTATGTATAGAAAAATATTTTTCTTCCCATTGTCCATATAATTATTTATAACTAATCTAGATGTTAGTTTCCTAGTGATTTTGAAATAATTTCTGTGAAAGAAAGAAAAAAAGAAAGAAAGGAAGAGAAAAAGGAAGGAAGGAAGGAAGGAAGGAAGGAAAGAAAGAAGGAAGGAAGGAAGGAAGGAAAGGAAGGAAGGAAGGAAGGGAGGGAAGGAAGGAAAAGGAAGGAAGGAAGGAAGGAAGGAAGGAAGGAAGGAAGAAGGAAGGAAAGGAAGGAAGGAAGGAAGGAAGGAAGAAAAGGAAGGAAGAAGGAAGAAAAGGAAGGAAGGAAGGAAAGGAAGGAAGGAAGGAAGGAAGGAAGGAAGGAAGGAAGGAAGGAAGGAAAGGTGATGAGGATAGGAGGGTATACAAATATATTTGTATCAAATCAGGCAATTTCTGATTTAGGATTTTTGATTAAGGCAAAGAATACTCATTTACCTTACTTACTTGTTGTTGTTGTTTGTGGTGGAGACATCATTTAAATGTTTACAACTTTTTTTCCCAAATTGATGGTCAAATTCATGTATATTATATCTCCCCAACCCAGACTTTAATGGATGGAAGCACACTCCTGTTAATGGATCGATTCCTTAAAAACAAATGTGTTCCCCAGTTCCACCACTCCAACTAAAGTTTCAGTTAGGCAGTTTAAGGGAAAACCAGTTAAAGGAGGTTATTCAGTGAACGTTAGTCTGAGCAACAAAAAAAAATCGTCTGTTGGAGTAAAGCTTTCTTCTGATTTCAAAGCTCTTTGTTTGCCTTTATATATGAATTCATATTGATATTAATGAAAAGGTTGACGTTTGGGAGAGAAAAATAATGCTTATTTTCGCAATCAAAATAATCTCAATAGAGTTGGAGGGGACCTTGATGGGCTTCTAGTCTAACCTGCTCAGGAGACTCTATACCATTTCAGACGCGACTGTCTGGTCTCTTCTTAAAAACCTCCAGTGATGAAGCACCCGCAACCTTTGAAGGCAAAGCTGTTCCACTGGTTCATTGTCCTCACTGTTAGGAAGTTTCTCCTTAATTCCAGGTTGTTTCTCTCCTTATTTATTTATTTATTTATTTTAATTACATTTATATGCCGCCCTTCTCCGAAGACTCAGGGCGGCTTACAATTTTGGCACAACCCAATGCGCTCAGCAATAGCCTTCATTCCATTGTATATGCCTGCTTATTACTAAGCAGCATTGATTAGTTCCTTGATTAGTTTCCATCCATTGTTTCATGTCTTGCCTTCTGGTGCTTTGGAAAATAATAAATCTTCTTTCTATTCCAGTATTCAAATACTGGAATACTGCTGTTATATCACCTCTAGTCCTTCTTTTCTCTAGACTGGACAAACCCAATTCCTGTAACTATTTTTCATATTTTTGTTTTGTCTCCAGGCTTTTAATCATCTTAGTTGCTCTCCTTTGCACTTTTTCCAAAGTCTCAATATCTTTTTTTGTACTGTGGTGACCAAAACTGGATGCAGTATTCCAAGTGTGGTCTTACTAAGGATTTATAAAGCGGTACTAATACAACTTGGAAATCTGAGTTTAGGGTGATGATTAATTTGGCAGGGAGCAAATTATAGCACAAGATTATCTGTGATAATGTATCTGAAATGACAGAGCAAGTTGTTGGATTGGAGAATGATCTGTGTAGGTTAGAAAGAAACTTAAGAAACTGAAAGCAGCATCTTTTCATAAGTGTTGGGGCAGTGAGACTAGAAGGCAGGAAAGTGGAAGCCTAATGTATGGGGAAGTGTTGCTTTGGGATGCCGAATTTTTTTTTTACAGTTTTATGATTTTTTGATACATTTATTGCTGTTTTATGAGTCACCCAGGTTTATGATACATAAAACGGGTGGCCACATAAGTCTTTAAAATAAATAATTAAACTTAGCTAAGGGACAAATCCAGCTTATTATCTACATCGCTGTATGTTATGAATTGGTATAGTATTACTCTACCCAATGTTGCTAGGGCATGACTCAACTATTCTATCTAATTTTGACTCTGCCCCCATAGAGACAATCTACTTGTAATCACTTTGTTGTCAGAATAAAGGAATTGATTTTCACAATAATCACAGGAAGGTCTACAGTAGATAGATTTGTGAATATAAACGTTTGGTCATAAATAAATGCCACTAAATTGGAATTGTCCATCTGTAAATTTCAGTAGATGTTACTTAATGCATAATTCCTTCCTCCCTCACCCTCTCCCTCTCCCTCAGATATTGTTCATATGCTTCAGAGTTGTCCTTTCCTTATGAAAAAAGTGAATATATATATTCACTTTTCAGATGACCTTTTTTCTGCTCAGCTAAATGTAGCCTTGTGACTTTGCTTTGAGTTCAGTTAGCTTGAAGCTTTCAATCTTTGCTGGACTTCTTGATTTATCTATTATTTGATCAGAGATATCAGTTCCTTGTCCTCTATGTGGTAAAGTTATATAATTTAGTATTCTTTTGTAGTGGCAAGTGTCACTGTGCCCATTGTTTTCTGTGTCCATTGATTTAGATTTAAGGATCCATAACAGCTTTGTTTTCCAATATACTTGTGGTTGGCAACCTAGATGCCTACCAGACATGTACACATCAATTCTTATGTCAAAATTTATAATTTACACATATCAAAATTGCGTTTAGGATTTTGATTAGATATCATTTTTAAGTTATTTTTGAGGCTCCATAAGTATATTAAGCTTGAGCTTTTGGTTCTATTTGGATTTTATCAGATATAACTGCTAGATCATATTTTATCAACTATTTTTTTTAAAAAAATTGTACACCTCTTTTCTTCCAAATTCGTCTTTTGTATTCACTTTACTCTCTTTTGTTATGTTTGTGAGTGGTAGTTTCCCACTTGTAATATGGCAGTTCCCTGGGTAAAAGATAAATCTCTCAATAACTTTTCTAGGTCAAACATGTCCTATTCATAAAAAAGAAATATTAATTTTTTTGTGTTTCTACAGATTAATTGTAACCATTATCTATATCTATCTATCTATCTATCTATCTATCTATCTATCTATCTTTCATCAGATAAATCGATAGATAGTTAGGTTGGTAGGTAGAAAGAAAGAAAGAAAGAAAGAAAGAAAGAAAGAAAGAAAGAAAGAAAGAAAGATAGATAGAATTAATATGATATCATCAAGAGAGTAAAAGAATTGAAATGGAAATATGTTGGTCACATAGCAAGAAGTGATGGCAGGTGAACCAAGGCAATCCTTGAATGGATCCCACTTGATAAAAAGCATCCATGAAAGAGACCTAAAGGAAGATGGATTGATAACATCAGCAAGTATTGCGGGCTCAATTGGCAAAAGAAAGCTCAGGACTGTATTGGTTGGAAACATGCGGAAGAGGCCTTCATCCTGCAGTGGATGGGACAATGGCTAAAATGATGATGATGGTGGTGAAGATGATGATGGTGGTGGTGGTGATGATGATATATCCATAATAATTTAAAAGAGGTATTAACCTAGAACTGTCAGATAAATAAGAGTAGGATCAAACAACCAGTTACTATATTATCCATTAATAAAATGTTTTCATTTTTTCCTTCTTTTTGCTCTCTATTTTGAAAATAAAAAAACACCCCAAACTATTACGTTTTTATCTATTTGTTAAAAAGCTTTACATATATATTTACACCTACTGAAGTAGAAAACACAATTTTTTGAGAGAAGATAAAGTTGGGATAAATATATGAGGTTTTCAGTGCTTATCAAGCTAAGACCTAAAGTAATATTGTATATACTTCCAAACTGTCAGCAGTGAATCCTGGCCCCAAATTAGTCTTTTTCAGGATTGAGAATGGGTTTAATTTAAGGATATTGGCAAAAAATACACTCTATTATTTTGATTTGAACTAACTTCATCTATTTCTTTGCCATCTGCATGTTTAGACTGAAATATGTTTTATCTGTTGCATTACTAGAAAATAGGATTTTTTTATACTGTTGCTTTTAATGTGTAGATTCTGATCCATAAACCAGTTGTCAATAAAGCTAGCTTTAAAAATCCAATTCCAGATGTCTTTGGTTGTATCCATGGTGATGGTTGGTCACATTGTCTTTATCACTGCCTCTGATTGGTGGTTCACCTTTCTTCTTTAACCCTTCTGATCAGTACAAAGCAGAAGTGCCAATTTTACCATTTTTTCCTGGCTTCTGGAGCAGAAGGGCAGAATTCAACTTCATTTGGTTGTCGAATTGAATTGAATTGATTTTTTAAGCTAGGTGAAATCCCTAATCTTCTAGAACTTCTGTTGTTCAATAATGTTTTAATAACTTAATTGATGTAGAGATTACATGATAAAGTAGACAATCAAATGCAATAATAACTGTATTGAAAACCAAGATAAGACCTTTGATTACACATTCCTCTATTACTTTAAAATTATTTCTTTAGGAAAAGGTAATAAACTCTGAGAGACAAGGCAATGGCCAGTATGAAAGGTATCATGAAATTGTTTCCAAGTGATATGTGCTATTGTTGAAGAACCCTATGATAATGGCAGAACACAAAATTACAAAAAGACATTAATAAGTGAGAACAGACCAAGAGAGTAACTGAAACTTATATAGTTTTGCACAAAATCAACATTTCCTAATTGGTCTGTGTTGCTGTGCTAATGTATGACTAACTTTTCAAAATTAAAGGGGAAATATTGTATGCGTCTTCTCAAATCCTGGAAACCACCATAATAAAGGCATTGGCCGGAGTATAAAGCAATGGTGGGATTCAAAATTTTGTGGATGTGGCTTGGTGGGTGTGTCAGGGGAAGGTTACTGCAAAATCCCCATTCCATCCCCACCCCACTAACCCATTTTCCAGCTCCGTTCTCCTGTGCAAGTCAGCTGGGACTCGAGAGGTAGAGAATAGATGGGGTCAGGGCCAGTCAGAGTTGATATTTGCTGGTTCTCCGAACTACTCCAGATTTCTGCTACCGGTTCTCCAGAACTGGTCAGAACCTGCTGAATACCATCTCTGGTATAAAGCTATAATAAGAGATTGATCACAAGCTCTCTGGATATCTATATGTTTCTCCCATATAAAAAGGGCAACCAGGAGACTCCCAAGGCAGAAGTATCATAAGCCACACAGAAAATGTCGTGTCTCATCTTTATATTATCTAACTCACAGCTTGTTTCATGCAGTACAGGTAGTCCTTGACTTACAACCATTCCTTTAGTGACCGTTTGAAGTTACAACACTAACCCCCCCAAAAATGACCACACTTACGACTGTTGCAGTTTCCTTATAGCCATGTGATCAAAATTCAGGCACTTGGCAACTGACATGTATTTATGTCAACTAATTAAGCTACCTAAAGAGCAATACATGATGGGGAAGAACAATTAAAGCAAGAATCGTAGCCCTGAGAGTGCAGCAGGTAGTTGCACAGCCTCTTCATCTAGGGGTGATTTCATATGCTGTTAAAGAGATGGGAAGCAGATGTGTGAGTAACTGTTCAAAGTGATAAGAGGCACGAACATGAAAATCTCAAGTGAGAGACACAAATTTTTTCCAAGCGTTTTAAGAAAAATCCATCCTGTTAACTATTTTAACCTTTAAGTATGGAAGATACTAAATTTGGACTTTTGAGTATTTATTTGTACCGGTTCTATAGTAAGGCCTTTTTCTTTCCTATCTCTAGTACTTAAGAAACACTAAAGTAAAATGAAGATCGTTTTTGAGATTTCTTATATGATTATGTGCCATTTTATAGTTGTCAATTCTTAGTGACCACATAGATATGTTTTCTTTTCAATGATCTGCCCCAAACCTCATCTTTTAGCTCTTCCTATGGTGCACTTATCCACCTTTCTGCTGGTTGTTCTCTTCTCCTTTTCTTTCACAGCAGTAGAGTCTTCTTCAGAGAGCTAGGTCTTCACATAGTATGTCCAGAGTAGGCTAATTTGAGCCTGGTCATTTGTGCCCTGGCTATAAACCTTGTGTTATTTGTTTGATGATCCATTGTGTTAATTTTTTTGGTTGTGCAATGTGCATGGTATTCTCGGGAGCCTTCTCCAATAGCAAAGCTCAAATGAGTCAATAGTGTTTCTAACCAGTTTCTTCAAAGTCCAATTTTTGCTTGCGTAGAACACAGAATATCGTGGTTTGCACAATTTGTAGTTATAAACTCATCATGGTATTTGATTAACTTTCCCAAGACTTTGGAAATATATGCTCTACCAAGTTCCAGGCTGTGGTGTATTATTTTTCAACTGCTTGTTCCTTTGCTATTGATAGTTGATTCAGAGAGAGAGAAGTTCCCACCATTTTGATATCTCCATTGTCATTTGTAAGTCTGGTTGTTCTACCTGCTGTTATGAGTTTGGTCTTTTTTATATTTAATATTAGTCCCATTTCTGATCATTCACCCTGACTTTTATTATTAGAACCTTAAGGTTCTATGATTGCTACTTAGTTTCACAAAGAAGTAGGTGTCAGATTTGATGTGGCTGTTTTCCCAATCTTTGGAGCATAAGCATACATGTATGGAAGTCTGTTCCACCAGGAATGCTTTGCTGTGGCAAACTCTCCCTTCAATGGATTGTACAATCTTGTTCGCCACTAGTTATCTATCACCAATCACTTTTGAAAAAAAAACCCAAATTTAATAACAAATGTACCTAAAATCTGCCCATTTCACAGAAAGGCAATATGGACACACCTATGGAATAGTAACTTCATTGTAAGTTACTGTTTATTTCTATTCAATAAGCAGTAATCACCGATCCTAATTTATTTTCAGAGCAAATATATAATTTTCCTTTTTTAAAAAACAATCCTTTTATGACATATATTTTGCTTGCTCAACTATCATATTGGTACCAAATTACATGGATTTCAAGTATACTGTTTTTTCCTTTCTTTCTTCCACAATCATGCTAATTCTGCCATAAGCAATTCTACAGTTCGGTTATAAAACATCTTTTATAAAAACTGTGATTTCAGTATGTTTCGAATAGTTTAAGCTCAACTCCATTACAACGTTTGATTTCTTCATAATATAGATGTGAGAGGATTAGGTCTTAGTTTTCAGTGTTTCTCTCAGCGAATCATACACATTTTTGTCTCCTTGCTTTCCTGTTTTCCTTGCTGCCGGTATATTTTTCCTATGACAAGTGTCACCCTGTCACTCTTCTCACATATTTCAGAGCTAATTAAGATAAACGGTGATTATATGTCAGCACTGATTTGCAGGAACAACTACAATTTGGCATCTTTTCCAGTTCAGAGAAGGCTCTTGGTGAGGAAATGATACGAGTTCTTATGTTACATGCATGCAGATCCAGTAGGGTAGAATTCTATCTGCAGTAAGTGGAAAGTCAAGGAGAAGTCAAGAGACAAGTGACAACCAATAAAATCACTTCTGGTGAATTGTTTTTTTCTGCCATTAACATCAGAGGAATCCAGTTGGCATTCCAACAATCCCTGTCATAAAGGTCCCAAGCAGTAAAGTGTGGGTGAGAGGTATGTGAATGTGTGTGTGTGAAGAAAATTTATATAGCAATCCAACTCATTTTCTGACTCTGGGCAGCTCATAAAAATAAAATTTCAATACAAAATCCCAAAAATCCATCCTTCTGGCAACAACAATCAAACCGACCACTTGATGGGTTCCTGTTACCTTGGGGTCCCTGGCCCATTGGTCAAACCATATCTTCAGGGCCTTTTGAAAGAGTGTCAAAGTGGAGGCCAATCTGATTAACGTGGGGATGGATCACTATAGAGAAAGCCTTTCTCTTTGGTCCCAACAGACAGACTTCTTTAAGAGAGGGAACCCATAACTGCCTCCCTGCTCTGGTGAGTTGGGTAGATACAACTGGGAAATGACAGTCCTTTCAATAACCTGACCCAGGCCATCTAGGGCTTTAAAGATGACAAATGGCATCTTGAATTGGACCTGGAAGTAAATTGGCAGCCAATGTAGCTTCAATATACACATATACATGTGCATATAGTAGAAAGGAATAAGCATTTCTGTTATTTTTCTGCTATTTTTATTTCTGCAAAATTTCTGTTTACTGACTTCGATTTCCCTTTAGTCTCAAAGTTCACAAATTCAGCAGAAGACTTTGAAGAAATTTCCATTTACTTTTTGTATACATGTTTTGTACATTCTATTTCCTTATTATGTACTTGTTTATTAAACAAATTTTGCAAGCCATAGGAAAAGCTTATCTTTCAGTGTACATATACACTGGACTTGGACTTTCTTACAGATTGGACAAGTCCAAAATCAGTGTGTTAGGGTACCCCCTACTGTATGGCTTCAGAGTTCATCAGTTTGCAAACTAATGACAACAGAATTTAAATTTTAGAATTATGTTGAGAAAGTCAGCATTTAAAAAAAAAGTTATCTACATGATTCATTGTAATTGCAAAACAGAGATAAACTTTCTTTGATCAATTGATATAATATCTATGATACACTAGGAATAATACAGCAAGATAGCAATAGCACTTAGACTTATATACTGCTTTACAATGCTTTACAGCCCTTTCTTAGCTATTTACAGAATCGGCATATTGCCCCCAACAATTTGGGTCCTCATTTTATCCACCTCAGAAAGATGGAAGGCTGAGTCAATCTTGAGCCTGGTGTGGATTGAACTTCCAAATTGCAGGTAACTGGCAGTCAGCAGAAGTATCCTGTAGTACTGTACCCTAACCACTGCACCACCATGGCTCCTAGAAGAACTTCAAGAGCATATTTATCCTTCCTGCAGAAAAGTTATCAACCACAACTTTAATTATTTCAAATGAGCAAAGCAAATGGCCACATTTATGGCCAAGAATTACCCTTGTTACGATTTAACACATCTGGTGGACATCAGGTTGCAGAAAAGTACTTTAAATTAAGCTCTTACTGGGGATACAAAAGTGCTTTTAGGTAAGTGAAGTTTATAATTAAATGCAACATCTATATTTCTTACAATAGAGATGCAAATATTTGGTGGAGCATGTAGCACATGCTATTCTTGGTATCCTAATCAAGGGATAGTTTGCTGCTCTAATGCATTTCAGTTAGAAAAGTGGCACTTTAAAGCAATTGGTTTTGCTATACACATGATGTGAAACAATCAATAATGCTTTAGTCTGACAAGCTCTGTCAATATCCATTGTCACAGTTCAGAAAGTCATTAATGAATGGCTCTTCAAAACCAGTGCTCGCAACATATGTCCAGAGCACTGAGATAACACTAGATTAGGTTGGAATTAATCAGAGATGGCAAACCCTTGGGTTTAGGATAAATGTTTTGTAAATTATGAAATGAGAGTTCTTTGGGGAATAAATATATAACCATGCTGCAATGACATACTTTCTCTACTATTGAAATACTGTACTGTGACCCAGTTGCCTTTGACTATTATTCCAACTTGAATTCTGCCACAAAATCTTTTTAAAAACTGACAGACCAGCATCATCTGTATTTTATATTTGGATCCAATACCAATTCTCTTCATACAGACTTTTCAAAGTGAAGCAAAATATTATTGTACCTTTAATCAACCAGTATGGTCAGAACATTTGTGATGCAGATATTTACATTATTCACTTATTATAATCACTCATCCGAACCCATTCCAAATGAAAGCTATCTTGAAACACTCAAGAGTTCACCAGTAGTTTGGGATTTCATGCTAATATCACAGTTCATTAACAAGATTAAATTGTTCATTTGCTTCATCCTATCAAGCTTGTTTTTTAAAAAGTTTTATGTTATGGAATTACAGCCAACACAACTTGTGCAGTATTACTCTGTAACACATTGCCGTGATTTAGGTCACAGAAAAACACAATTAGTTGTGTGCAAAACATTTTGAGGAGAACTCTGGATCTCTATCCTATTCTCTACCTGCCTTGTTGGTTAACTAGTTTAATCAGATTCCTTACAAGAAATGAATATATCTTTGTGGGCCAGTTGTGGTAGAAACATCTAGCTATGCTTTGTTGTACTGTATGTTCTATAGAAGCATCTAGAAAAAGTTAATTTCAGGGTTTTTCTGAGATAGTGGTAATGATGTTCAAAAATTGTGTAAATATCAAATTCAATAATTTTATAAGATATATTTAAAAGCCCACTTTTGTGTTTATATCTCTGCAGATTGCCATACAGAATTTTGCTAGATTTTGTTGAATCCTGGAATGCTTAGCTGACAATTCTATGTCATGTATCATAATTCTGGTGTTAACATTCAAAGTCCTACAAGGCATGGGTCCGGGATATTTATGGGAGCATCTCCTGCCGGCATTGAGTGCCAACCGCCCTGTACGAGCACACAGGCAGGGGCTCCTCGGGGTGCTGTCTGCGAGCCAGTGCCGGCTGGCGGTGCCCCGGGGACGGGCCTACTCTGTGGCGGTTTCCACCTTATGGAACCAGTTACCCCTGGGGCTCCGTTTGGCCCCTGACCTTCGCACCTTCCGTCACGATTTGAAAACCTGGCTATTTGAGCAGGCCGGGCTGGGCTGACCTCTTGGGGGGGGGCGTTAAATTTCTAAATTTTATAATAGTATTGGGATTTTATATTAATTGGGCTTGTAATGTTTAATAGTGTTTTAAGTAATTAATTTATTGTTGGTTTTTAGTTGTGAGCTGCCCCGAGTCCTTTTGGAGAGGGGGCAGCATACAAGTCCAATAAAATAAATAAATGAATAAATAAATAAATAAATAATACTCTAACCCCATTAGCATCCTCTTCTAATGTTTCCAAAAATGCTCCAATATTCATTCTGATATTACTATTAGTGTTCTAATGTAAATATGGGCTGTTCTTACTAGAGGCTGATTTCAAAATGGATTGTTTGGATCTTTGTTTGTTAGAGTAACCTGCTTTGAGTCCAAAAATTAATGTCAGTAAGATCAGATTGGTTCCTATGTCAGAAAGAACTGCTATTTTGATATCAGAAGTTCATGTTTCAGGATTAACTTCAAAACTAAAATTTGTCTAAAATGTGAAACAGGTCATAACTGAAATTATACTACAGGCAATCCTTATGACCACAAGTGAGCCCAAAATTTCCATTGCTAAGTAAGACCACTGTGAAGTTAATTTCAGGGCCTTTCTTGCCATAGTTGCTAATTGAATCATTGCAGTTGTTAAGTTAGTAACATGGATGTTAGGTAAATCTGGCTTCCTCATTGACTTTGCTTGTCAGAAGGTTGTAAAAGGTATTTTTTGCAACATTGCAAGATATTGCAACCTGTGTAAATACCCACCAAGCATCTGAATTTTAATCCTGTGACCACAGGGATGCTGCAACGGCCATAAATCACTTTTTTCAGTGCTGTTATAACTTCAAATGGTCACTAAACCAATGGTTGTAAGTTGAGGACTACCTGTGTGGCATATTCAGTAAGGCAGATACAACCTTAATTTCAGTACTTCCCACTCAAATATGAATAGGATATTTCCTCTTTTTAAAAAGTGTGAGATCTATCCAAAATGAATAATCTCCCTCCCTCACTGAAGAGAATTGGATATTTATGGAACTTGGCATTAGAGGCATACCTAATATTCAATTTAAGGTACAGATGGTCTTCATGTCACACCCATGAGAGGGAGGATGTAGATCAAGGCTATTAAACTCACAGCATGTGGGCCGGATCCTTCATGTGCTGGCCCAGTTTAGTGAAGGGGAAAAAAGTTGTGATATGTCATGTGACAACGCCATGATGATGTGAGTTTGACATCCCTGATGTAGATGGAGAAACTCCATACTGAAGTACTTGATGAATCTTTATATTGTGGTTATCCTATTATATGGAATCTTGTTAAACAAGAACTAATCAGTAGATATGAAATAGTACAACTGGCTATTCAGGAGAATTATGAGGTAGGCTCTGCCAAACCAAAGTTAAATGCTTTGAAATTCATCTTAATGTGCTTCATTTAGATCTGAATGTGTGCAAATAGATAAGTAGGTACAAAGAGAACATGGCCATTAAACACTGAAGAAATAATTCTATAAAATATCTTTACCCCATCAAGTTTGTTGCCAGGTCAAGAAATGTTGATTTGTTTCACTTTATGCCATAAAGCTGAGTTCCTTGGAATTTTTGCATATTACTGCCAAAAGTTGTTCCCATTTGAACCCAGAGGTTTTAAAATAGAACTCATGAACAAAAGAGCCAGCCATTCACGGGACACTAACCTCTGTATTCTATGATATATCATCCTAAGAATGCTATCATTAAAAATGTGGATTTTTATTTAGTTTTTCCTATGTAATGGATTATTGTCCCATGCTGTGAGCGTTCCAGTAAAAAGTGTCCTTTTATATGTCCTTTGTGATTACTAATGTGCAGAAATATGTGTGGGGTCAGTCCAGTGCTGTGGGAAAATGGACTAGGCCTCTGTTCAAATCAGCAGTGAAATCAGAAGCAAAATATGCTGTGATTATCATAGGCATGTAGTTAAATGTCGTTTCCCTTAATTGGCTGCACTGTATTTATTTAAAACAAAAAAAATGTGGCACGTTTTTATCCCTAGAGAGCAGCAAAGTGAAAAACTTGTGTGTGTGTATGTGTGTTATTTTGGTTCTTGCTTTCAAAGTTATAACATAAGCAGGGTACCTTTGATTTTTCATGTTTCTAAAGAGGCTTCTTGAATTTGCCCCATTTATAAGAAGGGGCATATTTGAATACCTTGTCCCATAGTTCTTCTCTCAAAAAATACACTTTTTAGTTCTTTTTGAATAAGATGTGCTGCAAGGTTTTCTTTTTCTTAATCTATTACATCTTGTGTTATTTCTACTAGCAGCATCACTACCCAAAGTGTAAAGGAAACAAGAGTTTTTACACATTGCAATCAAGAGTTTTTACAAAAGTTTATGGAAAACTCTAGGTGGCTCTGGATAAGATTATGCTTCTTGGATTCATAAAAATTGGATTCTTAATTATGCCAATTCTCCCTTTTTCTCTTTTTAGTATAATTATACAGGTAGAAAAGAGTTTTAAGATTCTTTTTTCATAGTTTAAGGCTATAATTTCTCTTAACATCTTGGATATGGGAGCTTCATAATATTATTTTCCTACTTTTATTTGTTTTGTCAAAGACCTAACTATTATCAGTTTCCATGTTTATGAATATGTACATGGAAAAAAAGAATATATCCATAATAACAGAATAGCAGAGTTGGGAGGGACATTGGAGGTCTTCTAGCCCAGCCCCCTGCTCAAGCAGGAAACCCTATACCATTTCAGACAATTGACTGTCCAATCTCTTCTTAAAAACCTCTGGTTTTGGAGCATCCACAACTTCTGGAGGCAAGTCATTCCATTGATTAATTTTTCAACTGTCAGAAAAATCCTCCTTAGTTCTAAGTTGCTTCTCTCCTTGATTAGTTTCCACCCATTGCTTCTTGTCCTGCCCTCGGGTGCTTTGGCGAATAGCTTGACTCCCTCTTCTTTGTGGCAGCCCCTGAGAGATTGGAGCACTGCTATCATGTCTCCCCTAGTCCTTCTTTTCATTAAACACATCATACCCAAAGATCTCTCTCTGTATATGTGTGTTATACTATACTTCATATATATAAAGATGGGGCTTGTTTATGGGTAACACATGTATGTAGATCAACTCTTTATTCTGTCATTTAGACCTGGAAGTGTTTCTCTTCATTGAGAAATATTTCTTTTACCTAGCCATCATTTGTACAATGAATAATCTATTTCCATTCTTCAATCTGAATAGAGCTGGAAGGGACCTTGGAGGTTTTCTAGTCCAACCCCCTGCTCAGGCAGGAGACCTTATACCATTTCAGACAGGTGGCTGTTCTTAAGAAACCTCCAGTGATGAAGCACCTAAAGCATCTGAAGGCAAAGCTGTTCCACGGGTTCATTGTCCTGGCTGTTAGGCAGTTTCTCCTTAATCCCAGGTTGCTTCTCTGCTTCATTATTTTCCATCCATTGTTTCATGTCTTGCCTTCTGGTGCTTTGGAAGATAAGTTGACCTTTTGGAGTTGACCTCTTTTGGGCAACCTATCAAATACTGGGATACTGCTATCATGTCACCCCTAGTTTTCCTTTTCTCTAGACTGATCATATCCAATTCCTGCAACCATTCTTCATATGTTTTTGTCTCTGGCCCCTTAATCACCCTAGTTGCTCTTCTCTGCACTTTCCCCAAAAGGATTTATAAAGCGGTACTAATACTTCACGTGATTTTGATTCTATGCCTCTGTTTATACAACCAAGGACTGTATTAGCTTTTTTGGCTGCTGCTGCACACCGCTGGCTCCTGTTTAAATGATTGTCCACCAGGACTCCAAGATTTCTCGTGCAGTTACTTTTTTTGAGCCAGGTTTGGCCTAATCTTTACTTGTACCTTTGGTTTTTCCTGCCTAGGTGTAAAACCTTGCTTTTTTCCACATTAAATTTCATGTTGTTGAATAGGGCACATTGTTCAAGTTTTGGAACCTGAGCTTGTCTTCTGGCATATTGGCTATTCCTGCCAGCTCAGTTTCATCTGCAAATTTGAGGAGTTCCCCTTCTATTCCCTCAACTAAGACATTTATGAAGATATTGAAGTACTAGGCCTAAGATATTGAAGTACTAGGCCTAAGAAGGAACCATGTGGAACCCGACTGCTTACTTCCCTCCATGTACATGTAGTACCATTAGGGACTACTCGTTAAGTACATTTTTTTTAGCCAATTACAAATCCATCTGGTAGTGATGCTGTCTATCCCATATTTTTCTAGTTTACTAAGAAGTAGGTGGTGGTCTACTTTGTTGAATGACTTGCTGAAGTCTAAGTATACTATGTCCACAGCATTTTTCTGGTCTACTAATTTATTCACTCTGTCAAAGAATGAAATAAGATTGGTTTGGAATGATCAGTTTTTAACAAACCTGTCCTGGCTACTAGTTATAACTTTATTTGTTTCTAGATGTACACAGATCAGTTTTGTGATTATTTTTCCAGTATCTTCCCAGGTATTGATGTTAGGTTGATTGGCCTGTAATTTTCTAGGTCAGCTTTTTTCCAAACCTCTGGTAGTTCCCTGGTGCTCCAGGATTTTTTAAAGATATGGTACAATGGTTCTGATATAACATTTGACAGATCCTTCAGAACTCTGGGATGTAATCCATCAGGTCTCAATGATTTATATTCATCAAGATCAGACAGGTGTTCTCTTACAATTTTCTTGCTTATTTTAATTTTTATTTCTAGTCTGTCTTTTACAGTTATGTGTTTGGTAGGTTGGACTACAGTTTGTTTTCACATGAAGACTGATGCAAAGAATGAGTTAAACAGCTCTGCTTTCTCTCTATTGCCTGTTACTTCCTTGCCATCGTCTCTCTTTAATGGACCAACTGTTTCCTTGACTTTTTTCTTGTTGTTTATATGTTGAAAGAAACTTTTTTATTATTACTATTTACTTTTGTTGCACCTTCTTTGTTCATTCTGAGCCCTTGCTTTCCTGATTTCATCTTTGCAGATTCGAGCTAACTGCTGATATTCTACCTTAGTTATGTGCTTCTCATTCTTGGTAAATAACCTCAGGTCTCTCCCAAAACTACAACACTGTCAGTCCACTATTTCAGTTGTCTAGGAAATCATAAACAGCACATTTTAATTTGAAATGGAAGACTGAGCATGCCAGAGTCATGAACTTTGCGGATGAATTCAAAATTTACACATATATTGGTGGCTGTCCAATAATATGAACCATTGCTGATAGAATTCTCGGCTCACAATGTTTATTTATAATCATATTAATTAGATTATACCACACAGTGTCTATTGAATGAAGATATAGGCAAATGTTCCACAGATTTCTAGCACAGCTTTCTTGTGTTAAAAAAATAATAACATCATGTACAATGTTTATTTGGTATTTCTTCAGTTTTCAGGCTGAACTACAGCAAGTCTGATACAAATGACAGAAGCCAAGTTAAGAGCAGATTAAAGAAGTTTATCACTCGAAGACCTTCTCTGAAAACTTTGCAAGAAAAGGGAATCATTAAAGGTGGGTTGTTAAATGATTTTACTTCTGATGGAATAATCGGTTGATGTTTCTCCTTTTTAAAAACTATTCATCTTCCTTACATCATTTTGTTTATGCTGAATATCAAAGAAATACTTTAGGGTTTTTTTTTCAGAAATCATCTAATGATCTATTCCCAAATGCATAAGGAGATACTGTCAAAGATAAATCAGGGTAAGATCATCAAAACCCTGCCCCACAAATTCTCAGACCTCGTCGAAATTGAGAAAAATGCACAAAGCTATCAGTTGTGGACTTTACTGCATGTGCATTGTGTGTGTGTTCTATGGGCTTCAAAGTTTCTCTAGAAATTAAAAAAAGAGGATTTTGAAGTGAGGGACGTGCTCAGGAAGCAATACTGTTAATATCAGAGGTGACCCTAGTATGCAAATTGTCAGCAGCCCTATTAGTGATAATGATTTTGCAAGAAATCTTAGAGTTTCAGAGCAGTTTAATTTCCACTTATCAGGAGTATTTTCACCCCAGTGTGAACAGAGTATGATCTTGTTTTTCAGAGCTATATTGTCCAGCTAAATTGGTTGAACAGATCTAGTCATGTGTTACATTTTTATGTAGTTGGAAAAAAAACATTAGTATGCAAGTTGGCTTGACTTCCCAACTCAACATGATGGGTGTTGATATGTGTGTATATATAGTATTAGTACATGTGTGTGCAACAAAGCTTTTACATTAGCTTCCTTGAGCAGGGCAGCTGGTAGCTATTGAAGGAAAAAATCTTCAGAAATGGATTTCTTCCAGCTAGTTTATAGGAGGGTACATGTGGTTTATGTACACATATTGAGCGTGATCCAAAGCTTAATGTGCTTAATGGTACACAAAGGACATACAATAAACAGAGTCTTTTTATCCTTTTTATGGGCTTAACAATGGTAGGAAAAAATTTATATGTGTATAACATACTGCTTCATGGAAATACATACATGGTTTCTACACTCCCCGAGTTTATATGAACTTTCTCTTCCATATGATGGAACTGCTCAAATGAGAAAAAATAAGTTTATGCCTGAAATGATGGCTCAGTAGAAAATACTTCTTACTGTTTCTTATTTATGGACATGTCTGGTATTGTGGAAGTCTTTGACTATGTGAGCAAGGTTGATTTTTAATCTCATTTTATAAAATCTTGTGCATAGCATTTGCCCAATCACCAGTGAGTATATGTTTAAACCACGACTGATCATGTAAATTAGGTAGTTAAAGGCTCTTTGATGCCAGCTGTGCACAGCCATAGTATACTGAATGTTCTGGTTGTGTTCCAGCAATTTTGAACTAATGGAAGGGTTTCATCCACTGCAAATGAGGGCAGTTCCACAGAGGGAAGAAAATAGAAAGATCCAAGAAACAGTGAAGGTGGATATTCCTTTCCTGATTTCTTCTAATCCACAGAGATTATGAATGGCAACCATTTACACTGATATAGTCCCATTATAGTCACAGAATGCATGATATTTAAAGGAATCTCTTGGTGCAATTTACTTCTTATTCCTTCCGATTAAAGCAGTCAAGGACTTAAAGACAAACTTCTACTAATAGTATAAAAAACCAATTTTCAGGCACCTTTGAAAAAAAAATCACAAATCCAAATTAGAGCTTATAGCAACTATTGCTTTATTCATTGCTTTATTCTAGTAACAACTATTCCAAAAGCTCAGTTTTGGTGAAAAGGATGTAATAACCTCTATTCAATAGTTATCACAGGTCAGAAATTACAAATCCACCTTACTGTTTTGTGTCACTAGCAGACACTGTTACAATATGAACTGTATCTTTGTTAGTGCTGGGTTTGCCACAGTGATGGATATATGACAATATGAATTACCAGTGGAAATTGTTCTTGTCCACTTATTCCACCTGTTAACATCTTATAAAATGAAAAGGTGAGAGTTTTTTTGGCTTGCGATGAGAAATCCTGGTTTTTAAAAAACATTTTAACATGTACCATTGTCACAATCAATATTATTTAAACTGGTCTATTTGAGACATTGCGCTAAATGAAGATTAGAATTAATTCAACATTATCTTTATCAGCTATACAAAAATATGCCTAAATTCTATCTTTCTGTAACTTGGAGAGAATCAGTTTAATATCAGTGCTGAAAGGCACTGATCTAGAAACCAGGCAACTGTGAATTCTGATCTCATTTAGAAGCCAAATGGGTGACTTCAGCACCCTGGTGGTTAAATGCAGTACTGCAGGCAAACTCTGCCCACAGCCTGAAGTTTGATCCTGAAAGGCTCAAGATTGACTCAGCCTTCCATCCTTCCGAGGTCGGTACAATAAGGACCCAGATTATTGTGGGTAATATTCTGACTCTGTAAACTGCTTAGAGTGTGCTGTAAAGCACTAATAGTTAGGCAGTATATAAGCCTAACTACTATTGCTATGCAAGCCAAAAATTGGGCTATGAGAAGTCATTTCCAAAATGATTTCCAAGAAAACTTGTCCAGGCATTTGGCAGCAGTCAACACTAACTTGAAAGCACACAGACACACAAACAAACAAACACTCACAGAACTGTAGAGAACTCAATTCTTATGCATTCCTTTTTATGACCTTAGAATAATCTCTATTTTTAAACATTGTCTGGCAAAAATAGCATTTTTCTCCTGTTTTGCGATTATAGATTAAATTAGATGTAGATTATGCTCACATCGGGCAGTTTTATAGGTATAATGCAAATCAAAGGAAGAAAATGGTCTTAAACCTTTTTTTGAAGATGAAAACAGATATTTTCTTATCTGTTGTTTTAAGATGATGAACTCAAAAAGGCATGGTTGGGACCTTTGCTTGGATTTATCAGATGCAAAGAATCAGGATCATTTCTTAGGTTGCTGCATGGCAGATTTATTCAAGCCTAAACACAAGAATCTAGTTAATGAATAGTCAGCATTAAACTGACACTCGATAAGGGCCAACACAAAGACTTTAAACTGATGTTGCACTGATGATAACTCTGCCTTCAGCTCTGCCTACTCTTCTCCTATAACCTATCAGGAAACTCAGGAGTGGGCAGCCTTTCTCAAATCCATGAGAGTTTTCCAGTAGATCAGTGCTAACTACACTAACGAAACATGCCCAAGAATTGAAATAGAGAAAGGAATATTCCTTTACCATATTATGTCAAAGCCACAAAACCAGAAGGAATCTTGTAAATTCTTGCTCATAATAAGTCCTTTTTAATAAGCTTGTTGTACATCAACCACCCCTTCCCCAGGAACTGGTAACTAATCCCTTTAGTATGGGGAAATATATATTGAAGTGGAGTGTAAACCATTTTAATTATTTATTTAGATCTTATTAGTATAAAATTAATATGTGAAGTCACATGATTCTCTTATCAAGGCTCAGTCCATGGAATCAGTTGAATAGCTTTTTTGTTGCTATATTTATCTAATGATCTAAATATATGGCATCCAAATGTTCATAGTTATTTGTCAGGTATTTTATATTCACCCTCAAAACTAGTGACCCATCAAGCACAATCTCAACAACTGTGCCTGGTGGACTTTTAGAAGGTGTCCTCTTTCACTGTTTGCCTATAAATCCCAAACTGGTAGAATAGCAACATACAAAATGTTAGAAAATCGGGTTGCATTTGTTGAAGTTTGTCTTAAGTTGTGTAGTCTGATGGTTTGTGTCTTGACTTTGCAATCAGTTTGAGGCTTTAATTGATTGACTTATATTTTTGTATTGCTTTGCTTTTTTTCAGTTTAATAAATTGTAGCTGATGAATCTCCATTGGTGTTACTTAGGGATCAAATGTGACCCTTCCTAACAAATGCAGATTCATTAGCATAACTCAATTCCATTCTCTAATGTGTCTCTGAAGAAAAAGCAGATGCAAGTATTTTCAAACAGACTTGCTTTAGAATGTTGATTTACCAGCATATAGTCTGGTTTTTATCTAAACAGGAATATGCCTTGTATGATCCATGGTTTTCCATGATCAGGCTTTGACTAGAGGCCCAGTCTTTTCTAGCAAGAGAATATTGTTTCAAGAGCAAAAGCATGCTGCTTTTCTACCATAAAGTTTCATGAGGATTAGGTTGTGGCCATGCAAACGAATTAAGATTTGTTAGCAGAGCTTAATTGCAATCTCCAATATGTCTATGTGAAATGCTCATTTTATAAGGTGCTTTCGTTGTCTTCAGTATACTTTATCCCTTAATCTGCTCAAATGTTATGAAAATGCAGTTGCAATGCTTTCACTGACAGCAAACACTTTTAAATGTTAATTTTTAAAGCTTGAATTAAAACATGTTAAGTAGAAACACAGATTAAAAATAAAACAGCTGGCCAAATTTCACCTACTTGAAAGAATGATTTAATTTTTTTATAGGTGAATTAAGAGGATTGAGAAATTGTTTATTTCTTCCTCTCTCCCCTTCTTTGTCAATAACAGCAGAAATGGTTTGGGCAGAGATTTTCTTACCTTTTTATTACAAGAACTAGTTTTCAACAACAATTATATACCTATTATTTGCCACAGAAAGATCCCTAAGAGAAAATTAAATCTAATCGTTGATTTATCCAGTTGATGCTGTTCTACAAAAAAATTCTCCAAATGGGATTAAAAATACAGATAATTACAATAAAAGTAATTTTAAAAATTTATAACAAAGCAAATTTAAAGCTGATTATAATTTAAAATAGAAACTAAAAACAGCAAAAATTTAAGACACATCTTACACTATTGTCAATCAGTCTTTACTATAGCCTTATCATAATTTGCTATAAATGCCAGGTTGTTGTAAGATTAGGATCCTAGAAATTTATTTATTTATTTATTTGTTACTTGGACTTGTATGCCGCCCCATCTCCAAAGACTCGGGGCGGCTCACACTAAAATCAGACAATGAACAATAAATTAGTTAAAAGAAAATTAAACAATCACAAGCCCAGTATCACTAAAAATCCCAATAAACATTAAAACATTAAAATTTAAAAATTTAAGAAATCCCCCCAGGAGATCAGCACAGCCGGCCTGTTCGAATAACCAAGTTTTCAGGTTGTGATGGAAGGTGCGGAGGTCGGGGGCCAGACGGAGCCCCAGGGGTAGTTGATTCCACAGGGCAGGAACAGCCACAGAGTAGGCTCGTCCCCGGGGCACCACCAACCAGCATTATATGTGTGTTTCTCATAAAGCTCCATTTTTTTTTAAATTACATTTATATGCCGCCTTCTCCGGAGACTCAGGGCGCTTACAATTTTGGGATACAACCCAGTGTGCTCAGCAATAGCCTTCATTCCATTGTATATGCCTGCTTATTACTAAGCGGCATTTTTACAAAGTCAGCTAATTGCCCCAACAATCTTGGGTCCTCAATTTACCTACCCTGAGAGGATGGAAGGCTGAGTCAACCTTGAGCCTGGTGGGATTCAAGCCTACAGCAGTTGTAGGCAGCTGGATCTTAAGTGCAGGCAATTAACAGCCTGAGCCACCAAGGCCCTATTTCATATGATGGAAGAATAACACTAGCTTTATATCATCTTTTTGTTTTAAATGCCTGATCAACACATTTCACCAACCTCTCATATGCAGATTACAGTTCCAGGATGCCTTTGATATTGTACTGTATGCCACAGACAGAGATGAAACCAGATTCAGACATTTAACTGAATATATGCAGCATTCAAACTAAGGGGAGCACTTACAGGATCTGCCCCTTTTGCTTTCCACCTCCATACGTCCATCAAATGGTTTGTTGTCATGGAAGGACACCTTTCCTGAGTTAATCCTCAAGTCTGCTTTATTAGAATCCAGGATCAGAATGAAAATTGTGCTTTCTTTCAATTTCATGTGAGTGGAGCTTTCTTTGAGAGAACAAGCTAAACTTGCAGAGGTAAGGCATGTCCCTATTTCCAATCCTATCTAATGTCTTCCAACCATTAATCTAAATCAGGGGTGTCAACTCAAGGCTCACGGGCCAGATCTGACCCATGAGGTGCTTAGAACAGCGAAGGACCCGCCTGCAGTGCCTTTGCCAATGAAAATGGCACTCAGAAGGGCTGCGTGCAACCCTCCCAAGCTCCGTTTTTGGCTTTGACAGCCTCCTGCAACCCTCTGTCACTGGAGTTCTGTTTTTGCTGGCAGAGCGCTTCGGCCAGCACAGCCCTCCCCGACATGAGTGATATCGAGCTGGCCATGCCACACTGGCCATGCCCACCTGGCCCCCTGAGGTCAAACAGAACCCTGATGCGCCTTCAGTGAAATTGACACACCCCTGGTCTAAATGCTTGAAAAGGGCTATAGATAAAATGTCATTGTCCATTGACAGAGCTGTTTCCAGAAATAATCTGCTCTCAATGTAAAACGGAATTTTAACTATGTCTGTCTTATCTATAGAGGCCTGATATTCAATGTGTAAATGGGAGGTGGCAAGTTATAGTCCTGACATCACATATCACTTTCAGATTAATTCCAAAATACTCTGCAATTAATGTATTTAGATAGTGTGTCTTTTGCTCACCTTAAGTAATATACTTTTTTTTTTTGCTATATGTAATGGCCACCTAAGATAGGCTTACAGTAGAGCAGGGCATGAGAGTTTTGTCCAGTTACTGATTCTCTGGAATTAATTGAAGGATTTAGGGGGAATACTAGGTGGAAATATAGGCTTCAAACACAAATATTTATTTCAATTTAAAAAAATGTTTCCCAGTAGTGATTTTTATATTTTTAACAGATTAATGAGTTATTCCAAAACTTATTATCAAGAAGTTTACAGTTAATAAAATAACAGAAAACTCAGTCTAAAAAAATCCTCAGAAAACATACAACTTTCATAAAATGTAGATTTAAAAATGGAAATATAAAACAATATTCCATACAATCTTTGGGTAGATGGTGATGATGATTTGATCTTTTGTCCAAAACAAAAATAACAAATTTTAATTTAATTAATTTAGTTGTAAAGTAAATTAGAAGTAGCTTTATGACATTGCCTATAACATGTATCAGACGTCTCCTATTTTTAGATAGCATTTGTTGATTATAATTCAAGAAGACTGCATTCTTTGTTAGTTATATCTTGCTGATTAATGCACTTCTGGCAAAATTTCCAGAGAAACACTGGTTAACGTTTCGCATTAATTTCTATGCAATGTTTTGTTCGGATCTAAGAAGCACATATTACTTGCTTGTACAACAAGATTTCAAACAACAAAGAATCAGAGCCTGACTCACAAATCCTGCTCCAGCATTAGTCTCCTGCAAAAAAGGACACAGTATGGACCAGTGGTGGGATTCAATTTTTTTTACTACCTGTTCTGTGGGCATGGCTTGGGGTGTGTGGCAGGGGAAGGATACTGTGAAATCTCCAGTCAGAGATGGTATTTGCCAGTTCTCCGAACTACTCAAAATTTCCACTACCGGTTCCTCAGAACTGGTCAGAACCTGCTGAATACCACCTCTGGTATGGATCTTTTACTGACTAACAGCCCAGAAAGACTATTTGGGAATACAGGTAATTATCAATTTACAACCACAATTAGGCCCAAAACTTCTGCTGTTGTGCAAGAAATGAGTATTGCCCCATTTTACCACTTTTCTTGCCACAGTTATTAAGTGAATCTCTAGAGTTGTTAAGTTAGTAACACAGTTGTGAAGTGAATCTGTCTTCTCCATTGACTTTGCTTGTCAGAAACTGACAAAAGGTGATCACATGACCCCAGGACACTGCCACTGTCATACATATAAGCCAATTGCCAAGAGTCTGAATTGTGATTGCATGATCATGGGAATGCTGCAACAGTCATAAGAGTGAACAAGAGTCATAAGTCACTTTTTTCAGTGCTTTTTTCCCCCAATAAATGATTGTAAGTCTGGTGATGGAATGTAGTGAGGAGGTATATGTCCTGGAGCAAGGGGATGCATTCTAGAAAAGTAAGAGGAAATTCAACTCAGATATTACGTGTGGGAGAAGAGGATGAAGACAGTTGCTCCCGAATAGTCCACAGAACATATTGTAGATGCAGAAGATGTAAAGTCCACAGTTTAGCATAGAGCTGTCAAACTCACAGCCCATGGGCCGGATGCCTCATGGGCTGGCCACGCCCCCACCCGGTTTAGCAAAGGGGGGGAAGTCCGAATACATCACATGATGCTGCCATGACGGCATGAGTTTGACACCCCTGGTCTAGCAGGACTTTGTCTATAGATGTGGAACAAGAAAGAACTCAGCTCAGAAGAAAGACCACATGTCATTCTGGGTCTGGGATCTGACAGTCCTTCCTCACCAGCAAATTGTTCTTCCTTAAAGCCTAGCATTTTGTTGCATGCTCTGACTTTGCACCCATAGCTCCTTTTAATTTTTCACCCTCAGAAAGTCCTTTACCTGGGTAAATCTACTACCTGGCTTTTAGGGAATGAACAATTCGTAGGTCTGTCTTATCTTCAAACTCTGAATTTTTTAAACAAAAAAAGTAGGATGGTCAGATCATAGGAGGCATAATAATGGTCAGATCATAGGAGGTATAATAATTATTATTATTATTATTATTATTATTATTATTATTATTATTTATTAGACTTGTATGCCGCCCTTCTCCCTAAGGACTCAGGGTGGCGAACAATAAAAAACCGAACAATTACAATAAAAATAGATTAAACAAATACAAGTCTAACGAACAGTTAAAAATTAAAACAATTAAAATACACCCCCCCCCGGGTCAATCCAGACTGGCCTGTTCATCATATTTCACACCTCAAAACTGCAGAATGACTCTCCTATCCTTTCCTCTTGTCTCCTTTTATATCCCCGCTCAAAACTGTCATGTCCACTACTGCTCCTAATGGATGGTTTTTATGTGCATATATCTGAAACCCATAATGCGAACCATGCTGCTGAACACGTTGTGAATAGACTGCTCTTCTTTTAAAAGGTGGTAGTTGTTGTTTTTTTCCCATCCTACAGTATTGACTAACTGTCGGTGTTTGATGTATGGGTTACCAGGCTGATGTAGACTTATGGTTAGAGCTTAAGTTGTTAGTTCTGCTTTTGCAGCCAATTCAGAATAACTACAGATGCCTCGAGATATTAAAATTGACTGCTCAAATGGACTCAGTGTGGGAGTTTCATTGGTTTTAAATTGATAACAGCTGAAAGGGAATGATTAAAGCTGTATAAGGGCATAGAATGCCGCTCGGTTTTTCCCTTCTCCCTTTTCACAACTTCTCTCAAACAACTCTTTCTATGGGAATGTTCTTCCCAATGGTAATAATAAAAGCATTTCATTCCTTTAAATTTCCAAATGATGAATAAGGCCATTTCTTCTGAAGGAGGAGCAATTCCTGAGAACCTAGGAAAAAAAACTAGGGGAGGACAAAAGAAATTTCTATTCTAAAGGGAACATTTTAAGTTAAATAGCATTCCATAAGGTGGACATTGTGTCTATTTCCCAGACATTGGAGCTAAATAAGTTGGATGGGAGACATAAACTGTCATAACAGAAGATTAGGAGTGTTATGTACATCTTTGCTTATCTTCACTACTCCCTACCCCATTATTTAAAAAAAATATGGGGGGAGAGGAGGAAGAAAGTATAAGTTTTAAATAACATTTTCAGAAACAAATTGCACAAAGACCTTTTGCTTTCTTTATCCCCTTGAGAGCATTTATTGTTTTATTGGAAAAGATATTCTGTATATTTCTTTATCCCAGCAAGACTTAAACTACTTAGATACGGCAAAAGAGGATTTTTTTTTCAAAGAACAACATAGATGTTTCCAATACACACATCCAGACATGCATGATATACATTCTTTTAATCAAGATTTCAAGAGGCTTTAATATGCTGGATTCTGGAAGCTGGATCCAGCCCCCAAAGGTAAAAGTGGCACAGATTAAGTAGTTATTACTCAGCTAACCCAGTTTTGGCTTTGTCTAAACCAAAATTGCATTTTTATTTTCCTGAAAGCTGCAATAGAAAGGCCAGTGAATGCACATATTTGGATTGCTACTGAACAATGACACCATAACTGTAAAGGATTCAATCCATGAACAAAGACTGAGAGTGAAAATATGCATAACTCCAAGTCTGAGGAAATTATAATTCTGTTTTAGATATTGGAATTAGTTTTGGACTGAATTATTAGTCCTCTCTTTTGTGAAAGGGAGAAACTAAGTGAAAACCCATTACTGTTAAACTAGTCAGGGAGATTTTTCTACCACCTGAAACATTTGAAAGGAAAAAAAACTGGAAAAAGAAAACATGAAGCTCTACAGCTTCCATTTTGTAAATTAATCTCTGCACACCCAATGAAAACTAGTAAAAATGGAAAATGCTTCCCCTTTTAAGGTTGGCCCAGCAAATGTAGGGTTGGCTTTTCCAGCCCAGCTCAATAATGAATTACATTTTCTGAGAATCTGTTCTTTATACAGACAGAGCTGACCTACAGAATGGGAATATTTCATCAAAATGTTAGCTTCATCAAGTATTTGATTGCAAGTGTGCATGATGAAAAACTTGGGCAAACCATTGTTCTACTTCTAGTGACTTTTGAGCACATGGAAAAAATGCTTTCTGTGTTTAGTAGAAATATCTGAACAAAAACTGGTAGAATCTTCAGACAAATTTTTCAGCTTTATCCACAGTTGAAAGCACTAATAAATTTTGTGTAATCGTTTTTTCAATTCTCTGTTCAAAAAAAGAGGTTTTTACTTGAACACCTTAGAAGAGGCAGAAATCTAAGGATATCATGGTGTTTAATATTGTGCAGGTTACTATTAGTTATGCATGCTCTCCTAGGATTATTTTAGGCTTTGCTAAGAAACATTGATTATAAAGTGCTGTCAAAGGTCTCTACACTAATTTTCCAAGTGTCATGCTCTGCTGGAAAGGTATGCAGAGACTATCTCTGAGCTTAAATGATGATCTTATAGCCACATTGTTTAAACATTTTAAACCGCTTCTATTGAATGGTTTCTCTCATAGGTTTGATTCATTTTGATTCCGCTGACAAAGTTCCCATTAAGGAGCACTCTCTTCATAATTTGTCAAATATATGTAGCAGAGATGAAGGAAGATGAAGCTAATTTGTAATCTCAGAGCACTAACCTAGTTATCCTGACATACTTCATGATGTACACCCTCAGCCAGCCAGAGGTTTTAAAGTTATGAAGCACAAAAATAATAATAAAAAAATCATTTTGTAAACTGTACAATTTACAAGCATTGTCAAGGGTCAGGGTGACTTATTCTTAGCAAAATAATGAATCTCTTAAAAATAATAATTAAACACTTGCCAAGGAAAAATGTCAACTTTGTACAAAAGGTTGAAGTTAAAGCAATAACAACTTTTTTTTTTGCTATTGGATGATTGTAAATGACATAATAGAGAGGCATAACATAATACTGTTATTAAATTATTTACCTGACAGGACTTTGATACCATTATAATTACTGTATGATAACAATGCTACCCTATGTCTTAGAACTTTCTGGACCTTTTCTTTCTATTCATGGTTTATGGTCCATCCAGTTATCTACTGCTGCTGTGTAGAGCATATGTACACAGTATGTCTTGATATGATACATAAATGCAATACAGTGTTATTTTTAAAAACAATGGGTTATTTTATTTCTTTATATCCCACCTTTATTATTTTTATAAATAAGGAGATTAGCATACCTATTACTGCTCCTATTTTCCCCACAGAAACAACTCTGTGAGCTGAGAGAGAGTGACCAGACCAAAGTCACCCACTTGGTTTTCATGCCTTAGATGGGACTAGAACTCACCGTCTCCTGGTTTCTAACCTGATGCCAAAGCCACTAGACTAAACTGGCTTGTCCTATCTGAAGAGTAGATATTGGCATGTCTTCCACCCTATCTTCATACTGTACATTATATAGTTTAATGTCACTGTGCACTCTGTGAAAAAGATTCAGAAGAACAGCTTCAGACCTCCAGCAAACTTCTCTGTTCTTAATTAAGTAAGCCTGTTATTTTTCAGGCTTCTGAACAAGCTAAAAAAAGGATGTTATTCTTTTAAGCAGTCAAATTATTGAGACTTTTGAAACAGTCACATCTTGTTATCAGCCTTGTGTTAAAGTCTGAAAAAGACAGGTTGCTGTAATGAATATATGAGGCTACTTGTGCTTATTCTTCAAGCTTATTTTGTTTGAAGTCGAAACCCTGTCCTATTAAACATTTTAAGTGTACATGGCAGTGGTGGGATTCAATTTTTTTTACTACCGGTTCTGTGGGCGTGGCTTGGTGGGCATGGCAGGGGAAGGATACTGTGAAATCTCCAGTCAGAGGTAGAATTTGCCGGTTCTCCAAACTACTCAAAATTTCCGCTACCAGTTCTCCAGAACTGGTTAGAACCTGCTAAACACCACCTCTGTACATGAGCCAATTGGTTTTAATTTTAAAATATATGTACCGTCCTTCAAAACTTAGTTTTCAAGCACAATTTACAAGCACTTAAAAAAAAACACAATTGGAGTTTTGAATTTGAGATACAGCTGCAAATGTCAGGTATAAACAATCTACTAAACTGATAGAACCAAATAGAGTCTTTCACTTATGGGACAGTTAACATTTTCTAAACCGATTCCCACCAAACGACTGTTTTCACACCAGGATGATATTCTCTGGATTACATTACAATACTCTATACATTTAGTTATTGCAATGTCAGTGCAACCCTTCCAGGCCGTCTTTTCTGAACAAACCATTGGCCACCTAAGATCACAAGAAAACAGCAACTTTAGGAGGCAAGTAATGATCTCAGGATATGCAGCTGTGACTCTTAGCTGCTCTTAAAACATTTTTTGGGGAGGCAGATCTGGGCTAATAGCAATATCACTTAGATTTATATACCACTTCATAGTGCTTTTACAGCCCTCTCTAAGTGGTTTAGAGTCTGTGTATTGCCCCCAACAATCTGGGTCCTCATTTTACCCACCTTGGAAGGATGGAAGGCTGAGTCAACCTTGAGCCTGGTGAGATTCAAACTGCCAAATTGCAGGCAGCCAGCTTTTAGCAGGAGTAGCTGCAATACTGCACTATCTAACCACTGCGTCACCACGACTCTTAAGGCTTTCCTATTGACATTCTATAGGAATAACCTTCAACTACCCAGTCTGTTTTACTCCTACATGTTGAATGAGAGTGGAGGAAGTAGAATTTTCACCTTATATAACAACCTGACATGCAGATGATTATAGTTGGGGCTTGCACAGAAAAGGGTATCTCTGCTTATCTGTTCTATAATACAGCTGACAGTTCCTGATATCCACACCACTCAAAACTAGTTGTGGATATCCTTAACTCAGTGTGCCAAATAAAATAAATCAGAAGTCATAGCTCATGGCCTCAGTCCCAAGGAAAGAAATGGGTTGCAAATTGGTCATACATCAAATTTATCTCACTGTTTTTCAGGGATGTAGTCACACAATTTGAGTAGGGATCATTGTTATGTATGCCGTATATCTAGTAAAAACTAAACACGCATAATGTTCATAAACATAAGGCAAAACTTGGAATGGAATCCTCTGAGTTTCTTTGATATTATATTTAACAAGCAAACTTTGCATACAAAATAGGTAAGTGGATGACAAAACCTTTACAATTTACTATTCACTTTGTTTTACATTTCAGGGGGCTTATTTAAAGTGTGGCTTCTGTTTAATCGAGCATTGTCCTGTTTTGTGTTTTCTAGATCAGATTTTTGGTGCTTACTTACACAATGTGTGTGAACATGATGGCTCTACTGTCCCTCACTTCGTTAAAATGTGCATAAAAGCTGTTGAGGAACGAGGTGCGTATTTTGTAATCTACATACATTCCTAAATGTGGCTGATATATTTATAAGTGAGATTTTAAATTCCTTATTGATGGACAGCTGGGTGTTAAAACTACAATGGTATCACCCCTTCCCACTTTGCTTAAACTTCCTAATATTCTTTCAATTAAGTATGAGCCACCCCTTCCTTTTTTTTTTCTGGAGGGTCACTGATATTACTCAAAATAAATAGCAGCAGTGGGTCTCTTGCCCTTATAATTATTTGTTGCAATTTTGTACTTGATTACCATCACCATTTAAAACTATATTGTTTAGCTGCTTTAAAGATATGTGCTTGTAATGTATACATTCCATTTTCTGCTTCCGAGTAATTTTCAACTAAAGTGAAGTTAAAGTTTTTTCCTAATGCACAAAACTGACTTGCATGAAGTTCATGATAAAGGAAATCTGCTTTTAAACAATGGTTGTATTGTATTGCTTTGTGCCAAAAAGGTATCCATCAACACCCTTCCTTCTAAGCCTCCAATATCTATTCTGGAGGTATCGTAAATCCTTCAAAGCAGCAAAGGGGAGTTAAGGGAAGTGCTAGCATGAGAGGACAGAGGATAAGGGCAAAGCCTAATACATTCATTGAAATATGCACATGTAATATTATATGTATGCAGGGTTAATGGTGTATAATTCCTGGAAATTCCATTTTACTCATATAAATGAATTAGGAAAATTATATTCCCAGGATATCAAGTAGCTATGAAATATGGAAATATTAGAGCCAGAAACATGCAATGGACATTTTGGAATGTGGGAGTTTCTTTCAGGATTGTTATCTTTTGAACTGGCCACTGCAGCTGTCTCTTTATAAGCTTTTTGATCTACACCAATTAGGGATAACATTTAGCTACATTTCATTAGCAGCTTCACCTACTGATTCTACAGGTCAATCCCTTGTAAAAGTAACAAGACCCCAGTTGGTTTCATTTTTACAGTTTTGGGGTTAGTGGACCAATCAAGGCCTATAAAAAGAAAGAAAATATAAATATAAATGATCTAAAATGTAGATGAATATTCTATAATAGCTTGTGTTGATACAGCTTTTAAAAAGCCAGTCCTGCTGAATTTAGAGCTTTTACCATTGTAATGTGAAGTTTCCACTGGCTGTTCTTGCTCATTGCAAGAGAATTAAACAAGCTTCAGTGAAAAAATACACTGCTTATATCCATAAAAGTGCTCACTGACTGCTGGAATAGTTCCTCAGTCCTAGATACCTGCTATAAGGTGGCATTAAACAACTTGAATCCTGAGTACTGCAAAATAACTGGTTAATTCACTGAAAAATGCAACCCTGTTTGAAAAATGTTCAATAGCAAATGCCTTTGCTAATACAATGTTCTTATTCTATTGATTGGCTGATTGAATTTCTACACTGCCCATCTTACTGCATAATCAGTGATCCTAGTGGCTTACAAGTAAAATGAGGTTTGAAATATTAAAATATGTATTAAAGAGAATAAAGAGATATTTTAAGATAAGAAAGCTATTAAAAGAAAGATTGTCCTCATCCTTACAATATGAAAACTAACCCATGTTGCACAGTTCTATAAACTATTATAGATGAGGCTTTTCCCCCTCTGAATTTAAGATATTTCTCACCTTTAGTAAAGCCCATGCAGACAAAAGAATACTATTAATATTTCAATATGTTGTAGGTATTTTTTTTTTGGCCGTAGACATTGCCAATACCAGAAAAGGGCTTTTTCTGTTCCTGGAAAGATTCATCTGGCATTTTACCTTGGCTTTTTCAATGCTATTGGAAACTTTAATTCTAAAATGTTCTCTAACTCTGCTGTTTTGAAACTTTTCAGGCAATAAGAATTGTAGTGCAGTTTTAACATGGTTGTTTCTTGCTGATACCTATAGACAGACAGAAACTTTATTTTGGTCATTGACCAATAAAAGCATAATCAATAAAATGCACCACACAAAACTATTCCCTAACAAGAAGTGTTAGCAGCCATTTATTGGTGAACTTTACACATAATTTAGCAAAATGTTGCTACTTTTAGAGAAATTCATATATCTTTGTTATTCATAGATACTGGAAATAAACATTATCAGAGTGCCACAAAATTACTCTATATACCTTCTAACAGATTACAGATATCTAATACACTTCCTTGAAAAGTACATATTTACATATATACATTCAGTATGTATATGTGTGTGTGTGTGTATTTTCAAGAAAGCATATTAGATGTCTAGTCTGTGAGAAGACATGCAGAATAATTTTAATTCTGTAGAATAGTTTTTATAAGTACTGTACTGCATGATTCTGCTTTGATTTGTATGCTTCCTTCCCTTTACTTACTATAACTTAAAGCTAGCATATGGCATTAGCTAAGTAGAGATATAAATAATAACTAATCTTGGTGGCATGTGATAAAATTTGCATTTTATCACTATTTATGACTTTGTCCTTGGTATACATTTTTTTTTCCTGGACTAGGATTATAATTCCTGTGCCTTTACTTCTGTTTACTCAGTGTGTTGTTTTCACTAAATTCTGGCACAAACTATTGCAGGACAGCAGTAATTTATGTGAAGCTAAATCCAATGTTTATGAAAGCTTCTGATGACATTTTAGACAGAGGTTGGTATTAGGAAGCCATATGTGGAGGTGCCAAGTCTCCCAGCATGGCTGGGACTCAACAGATTTAAAGCCCTCCTCCTAATGGCCAGATATGCCTCCAGCCAAGTTATTCAACTACAGAGTCATGGGAAATACTTATGTACCAATTATGGGAAAGGCATAGTTAATGAAAACTGTATGTTTACTTACATAGTCTTAGTAAGATGGCCTAAACATTCATTGCAGCTGGCATCTTGGCTGAAATAGAGAGATCTGTGTGCGTGTGTGTCTCTCTCTGTCCCATCTTCATACTGTAACCGTACACAGTTTGCTTCCCGTAAGTTGATAGTATTATTTCACTTTCTGAAGAACCATCATTGCAGAACTAGATTGTGCTACTCTGAAGTATTGCTCACTGTGAAAATAAGTACTGGCAGTGAAAAGCCTCAGGTATAACATTCCATATCTTAAAATCAGTTTAAATTCACCTGAATTCATTTGTGAGTTTCACATTGCACATTTACTGGCAATTTGCAAAAAATCTTGTCTCATTTGATTAACACTGCCTGCTAGATGTGGCCATAGGCTACACAAAATCATTTTAAACTAAAAGCTAACAATAATATATTATTTTCATGTGCCATACAGGAGAAAATATACTTTAAAGTAAATGGGATATGGAAAACAATAATATTAAATAAAGGGAAGGAACTTCAGAATGTGTCAGCTAGTCATTTCAAACTAAATTGGTCAAAAATAATTTCTTGATGTTAAAGGTTTCATTGAAAATGTTATATATCCACTAACATTGCATTGCATCATTATTTTAATAATTTGGCCTTCTTGTATTGTTACCTTGTTGCCAATCCTGTGTCATATCCTTATATAAGATTTTTCATCATCATTTTTTGGATTACGAATATGTGAAGAAAGTTATTTTAATCTAAATGCATCCTCCTCCTCCAACACTTTTTAGACCTTAATGTTCTGCTTTGTTCCTTTGTTCCTTTGTCAATTTAACATGAATACATTAATGTTAACATATTGAGAGCCATGGTGGCATAGTGGTTAAAATGCAGTGTTGCAGTCTAATTCTGCTGACTGGCAGCAGTTTGATTCTCATTGGCTGAAGGTTGACTCAGCCTTCCATCCTTCCGAGGTCGATAAAATGAAGACCCAGATTATTGGGGGCAATAAGCTGACTCTGTAAACTGCTTAGAGAGGGCTGTAAAGCACTGAGATGTGGTATATAAGTTTAGTGCTATTTCTATATCATTATTGAAGCCCACCTTTATTATTGGTTAGACTAGAAATTCTGTGCAAGGAAAAGAGAAATTATTTTGTGAAACATTTCTGTTCTAGGGTTATTTTCACATCTATTTTCTAGCTAATTATGCAAGACTATCAAATTTTGCTTTGTGGCTTACCAACAATTAAAATAATGTATTTTTAAAAAATCTATACAAAACTCATGTTTGTAAAAAGAATAGACAAAGATATTAAAGAAACTCAAAATACATATGTGAGGCAGCAGACTCAGCCATAAGCTATGTTCTCCACTTCATACTACAGTCCCCCCCTCATTACCTGCACATAAATAATATGATTCCTCAGAGATAAGTTTTCTGAATGAGAAAGGACACTATGAAAAGCTCTTGGAACACACTAGTTTGCCATTATTATTTAAAATGAACCTGACCACAATTTGGTTCATTCTTCAGATCTGTTTTGATTGTTAATTAGGGTGTAATTGTGGATCCATACAAAGCCAATAACAAACACACTAAAGTTATTTAGCAAGAGGGAGGAGTCTGTGCATTAATGCAAATACTGAGCTCAGAGGCCACCACTGGAAACAGCAATGCCAACATCTAATTCTCTCATCTTTCTCTTTCTACTGTTGAATAATGGAAATAATTCAATGTCATCCTGCTTTTGAGATGAAAAAGAGGCCAAGGATGCCATATGGTACCCTTTAAACTTAATGAGAAAAGACATGTGTCCATATGGAGAACAAAGGGACAAGTGACAAAATGTATGCCTTGACATCACAACACAAATGCTGTTATTTACATACTCATGTCCAAAGTTGGGATTATAAGTATGACAGTACAGTTTCTCTCTCTCTGTCTCCCTCTCTGTCTCTCTATCTCTATCTTTATCATCATATTACTATTTTTTCATCAACACATCAACGCTATTTTCTGAGAAAAGAGAGGAACAGGAAAAATATCCTTCCTTTATCCCATTTCCTAATTCTGAGTTAAGTTGCTAAACTCGCCCACATCTACAACGTAGGAAATGCTCTTTTGATTCAAGCCAGAGGGCCATATCATTCTGCAGACACAGTCATAGGTTTCTAGAATCCCAGAAGCAGGTATATGGGGTTACTACCATATCTGGTCAGGGAGAAAAGCTGAAGGCTAGAAGGTTGTTCCTATTATATCTCATAATTTAATATCTCCTGCCAGCAACGATTGCCCATCACCCTGTGTGCTCCCACAGACAGGGCCTCCTTGGGGTGCCGTCGGCTAGACAATGTTGGCTGGCGACTCCCAGGGGTAAAGCCTTCTTGGTGGGAGCGCCCACCCTGTGGAACCAGTTGCCCCTGGAGCTGAGGTTGGCCCCTGACCTTCTTTCCTTCCGTCGCGACCTGAAGATGTGGTTTTTCCAACAGGCCAGCCTGTATTGAGGGGTGTGTGTTTTTATGGATTTTTATGGGTAGTGTCGTTTGGGTTTTAGATATTTGTTTGGGTTTGAGATTTAATTTTTTAAAAATAATTTTTTAAAATTTTGCATTGTTTTTATTGTTGTGAGCCGCCCTGAGTCCTTCGGGAGATAGGGCGGCATATAAACCCAAACAAATAAATTTAAATAAATAAATAAATAAATAAATAAATAAATAAATAAATAAAGTGCCATCTTCAGGGAAAATGATTGTGCTGAAAGTTGCTAATATCATGGGACTCCGTTTCTGTAATTTGTCACTTAAAGGCTTTTGGATTTCTTTCCAAATATTCTTAATGGGCTCCATTCTTTTCTTTTTAATTGATCTGGTTTGAAATGTTGTAAAGAATCTTGCCCATATAATTTCTATCATGAGAACCAGTGACCCTCCAAGACAACTTGTATACTCAAATTCTTAATGTCAGTGTTTGCAACAACACTGCTGATTTCCCCCCTCCCTCTGTTGCAAGAATTATATACAAAAACCACATAGTTGACTCTCAGCCAAAAAGTCCTCCTGAGATCCCTAGCCCTGAATAAAGATTTAAGAAAGACCTTTAGTCCAGTTCGGAGAAGGTCCCTAGCTTTTAAAACTTTTATCTCTTAACTTTACTTGTTAGCAGCTGTTCTATTTTTTTGCTGTCATTTGTTTGACAGCATCCAGTTATAGGTTCCGATGTCTGTTTAAAGAAACAGGGAGGTTGTTGGCTTTAAAATCCCCTTACTGCTTGTGTGTTCAACATTTTCCCAGGCTTTTCTGCATAGTTTGCCAAGCAAAGGGACTGACCTTTTGTAGCAAACACTTTTTCATTTCAAAATGCTCACTTTGATTTTTGTCCCATTTTATGCTCATTCCAAACTGTTTACAGCCCACTAAAAATGACTGTGAATTATATGTTTGTGTAATAGATTCCTTTTGTGGTTGAAGAGGAATGTTTACTTTGTGCAATTAGTTATCTTTGGGTAGATTACAGTGACCTGGAAAAAAAGGGGGCCTAAAATGATTATAGTACCTTAAGTATTTCCTTTTGTTATCTCCTGTGGCACTAATCTAAAAAAATAATTTTTTCTCCCTGAGCCTCTGTTTGTGAACTCATCATTTCATATAGAGCAAATGATCTTCCACCAGTCTTTTGCTCAAATAGTTTGTTTTGTGTTTTAATGTGGGAAAGGATTTTAAATTTCAGATTCCCTCTCTCCAAATTGAAGCAGGATTAGGGTAATCTAATCTCTGATATCTGTTAGACAGAAAAGGGAGGCTTCCCCTCCCCCCCAAAGATATATGTAGTTTGACAGACATGTGGAATTTTTCAGTATGAATACTAGTTCTTGTAAATACATTTACACTTCTGTAGAGTCAGTATAAGTATTGTGTGGTGAAGTATGATTAAGATGTACCCTTAATTGAGAGACTGGAGTTCAGGTAACCACTTGATCATGGGTGCTTTTTGGGTGACTTGATCCTGTCAGTTTCTCTTAGCCCAACCTCCCTCAGAGATTTTTGTTGCTGAAATAAAATTATAATTATAAAGTTATAAATGCTGTAAATAAGTGAGATTAAACCCTTTTGATCAACAACAGCAATAATGGCACACACAAAAATTTGCACATCATTAACTTTCCCAAAATTGCTTCAATTCTCTTTGAAATCAGTCCAGAGCAAAACTATATTCTATGAAAAACTGATTTTGTTGAACCTGTATTTCATTCTCAAACATTGCATGATTAACATATGAAAGGATAGATCTTAACTTGCGTGATTAACAGAGTGTTTCAATAAGATTTGCTTATATCAAGGATCATCTTCAAGAAATCTTCATCATTCCTCTTTGGTTGTATTTCAGTTTTTTTCCCTTCTCTTCTTTCAGTCAAATTTAAAGTCTGTGATGGTTAGAGTTGTGTTTCTTTTTTAATTATAAAATGTATAAAGTATAAATATAGTGTTTGATCAAAAAAATCATCTAATCAGAAACACTGAACAAATGTTCTAATAAAAAGATTGTTCCAAATTTGAAAGGAAATATCCATCAAAAATTAGTAAAATACATTAAAAACAAGCAAACAGGTAAACTATAAGAACAATAGTCACATGTTCTCTCAAGGGCAGTTCTTCTAAGGCTACATTATTTTTCATTCTAATTTTATAGTAAAGGTCTCTATATAAATGAGGCATTCTACTATAAATCTCACCTGTTTTTTTTCATGGAGTTTCCTATATAATGTACTGCAATGGATGATGATTGTCATAAGCTGATCAAGGAGCAATGGCTGTAGTCCATATATACCCCCTATTATTTTATAACTGATTGTTTTAATATTTTTTAAATGTTTTATGTTGTGAACTGCTTATAGCCATTGCATATGAGACGGGAGACAAATAAATTTTTATAAAACAAAACGAAACACATTGTTCCCAATTTCATAGCTGCAGAAAGCCAAAAAAAAAAAAAATGGTAAAGATTCTTGCCCTCTGGCATAATTTGAATATTTGAAATGATGTGACTTCGATCCAAACTGTGTAAATGAAGAGAATTCAAAGAATAAGACGGTTAAAAAAAGAGTATTTTTCTTTAGCACAATGAAAAAAAACAAGTCCGTCATTAAATGATATTATTCCGTCTCTTTCACAAATTTAGTGCTGTGCTGGCACAAGAAATGCTTTCTTGGTCTGATTCCATGAACAGCTTCTCAGACTCTCTGTTCTGTCATCTCCCTCAACTGTCTGGGTCAGATTTTAAGGCTGGTGGTGGGTGACTGCTGGTGGGAGAGAGGTTCTGTGGGGGTGGCTTGGTGGGCATGGTGTGGCTTGGTGGGTGTGGCAGGGGAGGTTACTGCAAAATCCCATTCCCTCCCCACCCCACTAACCTGCTTTCCAGCTCTTTTCTCCTGTGCAGGGCAACAAAAGAAGACCCAGCCAATCAGCTGGGACTCGGGAGGCAGAGAATAAATGGGGGCAGGGCCAGTCAGAGGTGGTATTTGCCGGTTCTCCTAACTACTCAAAATTTCCGCTACCGGTTCTCCAGAACTGGTCAGAACCTGCTCAATACCACCTCTGTTCCACACCATTGTTTGGAAGGTGATTTAAACGTAGTCCTGTATCTTTGTGTCTGGGTGTACTATTTCACTATCATCGTCTTCTTTTTTTTCTCTGCATTGTTTTATTTACATTGGTAACATGATTTCAGGGCCTATCATTACTGAAATTCTGTAAACTGTTCTGTATGTCCTTTTGGCTGAAGAGCAGAGTAGAAATGCATTAAGTAGCTGCCATGTCACTAGGAGTTACTGAGCCCAGATGCACAACATAAGAGCCACTCCAAGCTTATTTCAGAACCTCATTATCTCCTTTGGGCTAATTTGTTTTTTATAAACATCTACATTTACCCAGAAATCCATAATATCTACAGATCTGTTTTATTTTTCCAAGTTTATTTACAAATTACTTTATCCTTTATGGTTGCCTTTTTAGCAAACAGTTCCTAATATCTTTTTTTCCCCTCATGCTTCCCGCTTTATATAAGTTTCCAGTTACCTTTGAGAGCAGTACCCTGAAAGTATAGGGATCGTATTGCTGTGCTAGATGATCTGAGCTCTTAGTTCTGCTAATTTTGTAGCATACATTCTTTCCCAGTTTGGGAAAATCTATTATACTTGGATCCAGGCATGCACTAAAAGCTAATACTTCCATGAAAAATGTGCAATTTGTACTGTTTAACATCTGACAAGATCCTTGAAGGGTTTTTTTAAAACGATTTGTCTCCTTCCAAGATTTCAGCATCTTGTTTTATATGCACGTAAAGGGAAAAGAAGCAAAACAAAATGATAGCAAACGCATGCTATTTTAAAGAGAGAGAAAAAACATTCAGCTTTTCAATAGATAATATAATTTTGTATTATAGAACTAAAAAAAATGAGTTCAGGTCAGTAAAATACATACCTTATCAGCCACTGATTGTATTGCTTTGTGGAATACAAACAAAAATTAGCCAAACCACATTCCAAGCAATTTTAGCTTGGAAGTTTATGATATAAAAAGATGTTTGTAAGTTATGAGCAGAAATTAGCAGCAATTGAATGCAAACATCTTGGCAATAATTGCGCTATGGATTCTGCCTTCTGACTCATTTTATCCAGCTATAGCCACCTTCTTCAGAGCAAAAGCTAGTTCATAATTTTGTACCAAGTCCAAGTTACAATTGGCTCGGAAGGGTATTTTCTCTCTGGGGCCTCAGTGTCTGTAAAAAAGCCACACTCTGGGTCTTTTTGTTTTTTAAGGAAAAAGGGGGGGAAAGGCATCAAGAGAAAACATTTTAGAAAGTATACGACATACAAATTAGAAGGGAAGCAGAAAAGGAAGAAGGAAAACAATGTATCGTGGAGGTATAATCTGGAAACTATGAAGAACGGAACCTAAACTGCATTTTTTCTATAAAATAAAATAAAAATAATGGAACTACAAATAATGATACCCCTTTAAGCCAGTTGCCATCTTTGTTAAAGTCACCTGATACCTGCCTAGTTGCCTAATTCATTCCAGAGAAATGTATCCCATGCTAATAAAAGAAAGCATTTGAATGGTAAGAGTTGCCAGAACAAATAAGTGGTTACTGCCTGTTTACCACAGAAACATTTGCTGTGACAGGACTAAATTCATACCTGGGAGCACTCCAGTGGTTTTCCTGGCACACCAGCCTGAGAGGCATTTATGCTTGGGCCCCCCACCCACACTTTTTTTGCTATAAAAATCAGATAACTGTTTCAAGTAAAGGCAATATTCAGAAATAAATCCCAACCAATCCATGCATTCACCATACAAGGTAGACTCTACTCCACTTGATTCATTTATTTAATTGAGAAAGGGGCACTTTTTCCTCAAACCCTATACTGAATTTCACAGCTTGTTCTAGGACTCATGGAAATGGAAAAACTCAGCCGTAGGCAATACCCCAATCAAGACCAACAAGCTAACAATAAACAACAACCTAATCAAGGAACCACCAAGGATACTATTGACAGGGCAAGCCACTAGTATATAAAAACAGAGCAAATCCCACTCCTTTCTAGCACTGAGGATCTTACCTAGTTGGGGAATTAAATGTCTGCAAGAAAACAATCAAGCTCAGAGAGCACCAAGGGTCTCACTCAAGGAAATGCTAGGAATCCTTGCAAAACTAGGAATAAAATATCCCCTGATTAATTAGTGGCTTTGAATTTTTGCTAATATTTGGATTACATCTCTTTTTCAAGGAGCTCAAAGGAACATATATTCCCTTTCCTTCCTCTCTCCAGGTTTTCCAACCCCCTTTTTAATCCACACAACAATCATATAAAAAGTCAGAACAAGAAATCAGGATCAGGGGAACCCAATAGAATTCATGGCTGAACTGAAGGCTGAATTTCCTAAATTCTAGATAGTAGCTCCTTACTAACTGGTGAATTGCCAGCTAATAGTTGATGGAAAAAAGAGGTTTATCTTTTCTGTCACTGACAAATAAAAACATAGTGGCAGCAAACTCTGCATACTATATGTTTTCTAGACATTTAAAAATATTCCACAGTAAAAGAATAAAACTTTAAAGCATCATTGGAAGCTGAAAACATACTCAATCCAAGATCTCTGATATACTGTAATGATTATTAATAAATTCCACCATAGTGATTCAATTATTGAAATGGGATAAAACAGATGATATTTACACCATGTATCAGTTTTTAGTTTACAGATTTTAGTTACAAAAAATGGCTCAGGAATGCTTTCTGTGGAACAACCTCTATATGCAGAATGTTATAAGCTTAATCTGTCCCCCCAGACATTTACTTTGCTGAACATTGTTCAGTTTTTTTTCCTGAAACTCAGCTAGAATCAATGGCATAGATTTCCTAATCCAGATTACTTCCACAGCAGTCACTTTTGGTGTTCCCTGGGATTGGAGCTCTAAAAATCATGTGGGATTCTATTAACTAGTTGTTTTGTTTTGTTTTGGCAATAGGTGTCACATGTAGATCCAAACAAGACTGAGTTTGTGATATAAAAATAGATTGTAAGTGAGTATGGCCTTGAATTTCTCTCCTCCTCTTAGAGGCAAACTTCTGTGGGTGCCCAAGAGAGCTCCCCTCCCATAGCTAACAATTTTTTAGATAGATTTGCAGTTATGTTATAGAATAGTAACTAACCTCCTTATTTGTCACAAGACTCAGCTCCCTGCTCTATGGCTGCTAGTGTTAAAAAGAAAAATAGGTGTGTTCAACTTTTCAGTTGATATTAATGGTCATTCATGATCAACCACTTCAATCGGATTTGATTAAGCTTATTTAGGCTTCATTCTTACTTTCACTTAGGAGTCTTATTTAATTCAGTGGGGTTTAGTTTTGAATGAAATAATAAAAATTCATATGTCAATAGTAACATGTAACTAGTAACTATAGGTAAAGGTAAAGGTTCCCCTCGCACATACATGCTAGGCGTTTCCAGCTCTAGGGGCGGTGCTCATCTCCATTATAAAGCTGAAGAGCCCAACACTGTCCAAAGACATGTCCATGGTCATGTGGCCAGCATGACTAAACTCAGAAGGCGCACTGTTACCTTCCCATCAAGGCTGTCCCTATTTTTCTACTTGCATTTTTATATGCTTTCCAACTGCTAGGTTGGCAGAAGCTGGGAGAAGTAACGGGAGCTCATTCCATTATGCGGTGCTAGGGATTTGAACTGCTGAACTGCCGGCCTTTCTGACTGACAAGCTCAGCATCTTACCCACTGAGCCACCGCGTCCCTTTACACTAACTATACCTCCATATATAAGCTGTGAAATCGTGACCATCCATAGACATCCAGCCGATACTGACCTTCACCAATCCGCATGTAGACATAATGCTGAGTTCTGCTCTGATGTTTTAAAATGCTAAAACCTAAATATTTGATTTCACTCTCAACAATATGCATGGAGGCTTGCAGTAACGCTAGCAGGGCAATTATTGCTTGCATATGAACTTGTGTAGTCTCACATACGAGTGATATATTCAAAAAATGTATTTAAATGTTAGAAGACTTATATCAGAAAGTTTTATTCCTTTTTTTAACTGTTCTTGTTGATTGTTTCCTGAGTAAAATAGATTCATAACTAAACAGATGTGAAAAATGACAAAATTATTGAATATATGTACATATTCTCTTTAAATATATAATTGTGGCTATTATTAGTTCCCCTTTAGAGATATTACTAGCAATGAGCTTGCTCCTCTCTCTGTTGGGATCTCTTAAGAAGCTGAGCATTGTTTGCATAGTATGGTAAGAAGCATATGGCATAAAATTTTAATTAATCTGATAAGTAAGGAAGCAGTTTTAAAAGAAATAAACTAAAAAAAAACAGCCACTGAACTTTCTGGTGATATTGGAAAGTAAAGATCTAAGTTTCTTTACTGCTCCAGAGTTACCACACAACTTTTATATATTTAAGATAATAAGAAATTTGTAACCATATGCCTTAGTAAATGTTAGTTTTTTCCATAGCAGTCCTGATCTCATTGACTTCAGTGAAAAATGCCCTTGTTTTAAACTAATTCATAATTGTAACAAATCTATTTCCTATAGGTGCTGCCCAGATAAGCTGCTAGAACAAAAATGTTCCCACCATAAATTATTTCAAGGTTCTCTCATGTTAGCTATTGAATTTCTTATGCTTTTGAACATGATGTGAAAACTGACATGTGCTTCCAAATTTTTGTTACATATGTCTGTATTTCGTAATTGGTATGATCTATTTTTCTCTTGAGCGCTAAATTGTCAAATCTCTGATGTACCAGTGTGTAACTTCACAGTTATCTGTATCTAGAAATATATTTGCAATATTGTCTCCCTATCTATTATTCTTTATATACACCCATTTGTCCTAACATAATTCCCTCCAAAAATGCATTTTGTACAGTTGCCCTTGTCATTTTGTAATGCATGTATTTGTTTAAATCCTTTGCCTTGTTTCTTCAGAGAGCTTAAGAAAGTAAGGAACAGAAGTTAAAATCATCATTTGAAAAACATTTTGGCAACAGAAAATCAACTATAAAACACTAAAAAATGAGGTCAAAAATAATAATAGCTCAAGTATTTCAAACCAATGTTTTTTTAAAAAGGACAATGATAATTCTTAGCCACTGAGCATGTTTTTTTAAATGGAGGATTATTTAGATCAGAATGCTGGAAATTGAAGTCCACACCTCTTAAAGTTGCTGAGTTTCAGAAACTCTAGTTTAAGACTATCCAGTGAAAAAGAAGAAACTTTAAAGACATTCAAAAGGGAACTGTTTCTGATCCTTTAGGGCATTCAGAATATATTAACAATTGCATGTATTCATCCTGTATCAATTGTCCAATATTTTCTACCTCAAAGTTCTTCTGATGTAATGGTATGTGAGAATGATCTTTGGAGACAGGGAGAGCCACAAACTGGCCAGCCACCATGTAAAAGGTATCACAGCTCAGAGAAGGATATGGGACATGTTTCAGAAGGACCCTTCCCAGGGGTGGGATCCGACAGGGTTAACTACCGGTTCCTGGTGATTTACAATGTTTGGTGATTTATGATGTCCTGCTCTGCACGCTGCGCACCCGCCTGTAAATCTTTGTCAGCAGCATTTGAAAGAACACTTTTTTTTCTGCTTTTCCACTGCAGCTGTGCCTGCTCAGCAGCTGAAGTTGAAAAAGCAGGAAATAAAGATCAGGTAAGAGCCCAGGTGGGTGGGCGGACCAAAACAGCAGCAGACATAGAACCGGTTCTATGTCTGTTGCTCTTCAGAGCTACTGGTTCTACAGAGCCAGACAAAACCAGTAAAAACCCACCCCTGAGCCTTCCTAGTTTTTTCAGAGAATAAAAGGAAAGGAGGAGATAAATGCTTCCAGTTTTGCAAGATTTGATTAATGTAACCTTAGCAAGAAATAATAGAGCTAGTGTCCCTGACTGTGTTTCTTGTCTGGACTATCTTGAAGGGTTAACATTGTGTTAGACCAATGGTTCCCAAAGTGGGTGGTATCATCCCCTGGGGGGCAGTGGGATGCCTTAAGGGGGCGCTAAGTGGCAAGGGAGCTGGCATGGGGGTGCTAAGAGGTGGCAGAGGGGTGCTGGAGGTGGGCCCCTTGCAGGGCACAATTCAGGGCTGGGATTTTGCAGGTAGCTTGGCCAAACTCCTGCCCAGAAGCGCAAGCCGCACGGGAAACTTTGGCCGGGCTCTCAAGAGATGAGAGTGACTCCGATCACTTATCTCCGCTATCAGGCAGCCAAGATATCTGCAAACTGTCAAGTGCTCCTCAAGAGAGACAATTTTGCAGATAGCTTGGCCGAATTCCTATGCAAAGGGGAGCACAACTTTGTTGCACCTCACTAACACGGGGGGTGGGGGGAAGTGGCTCATCCCTGAAGTGCCAGCATTGCTCCAGCAGCGCAGCCCCAAGGATGCTACCTTTGCCTGCACCCATCACCAAAGCACGCAGCCAGAGAAGCACTCCATTCAGAAGCATTGAACTTCCAATCAGCACTGGAGGCAGCATTGGAAGGGAAGAGGCAGTGCCCAAAGGGGCTTCCATAAAGGGAGAAGAAAACCTTCCCTTTGCTGCAACTGCTGCTTTTGCCCCTCTCATAAACCCTGCCAGCTCCCAAGTGTTTTGTTTGCAGTCCTGCCTGAGGATATACCCCCTGCCCCTGTTATGTGTCTGTGAGGAGCACCCAAGCCCGGCTTCTGGAGTCCTTCGGGGCACCAGGTGTAAAACTGCATCCTGCCGGCCACACCTTTGTCTGAAGAAGAGATTCCTGGTTTCTTGTGTTGTCATGTTTTTTTTCTCCCGTGGATGGTAGAGGAATCAAGAATTTCACATATTTGTGGTGTGGGTCCCTGTCACAAAATCGGAGCCTTTTGGCAAGGCTTTCTGTATTTTATGTTACTGGCCCATTGCAGGCTGATAAACATAATAGTTGGGATAGAGAGGTTGTTGAGAGAAAGAGAAATTGTAATATAATGGCAAAATAGTTCCATTTTATTATACTGCTTGGAGAGTTGTTGTTTTTTTAATTCACATTTATATGTCGCCCTTCTCCGGAGACTCAGGGAGACTTACAATCTTTGGAGCACAACCCAATGTGCTCAGCAATAGCCTTCATTCCATTGTATATGCCTGCTCATTACTAGGGCTTTTGCCCCCCAGCAGCATTTTTACAAAGTCAGCTTATTGCCCCCAACAATCTTGGGCCCTCAATTTACCTACCCCAGGAGGATGGAAGGCTGAGTCAACCTTGAGCCTGGTGAGATTCGAGCCTGCACTAATTGCAGGCAGCTGGAGCTAAGTGCTAGGTGTTTAACAGCCTGCACCACCAAGGCAGTGGCTTCTGATAATCAAGAAATGCAAAACAGTAAATGTTTCTGTTAAGTTTGCAGGAAGAGGCAGACGCAGCAGTGCTTCAGCTCTTAAGTTTATTAGTGACTTCAGCTCAGAACGGACCCAACTGGCTTTGCTGCGGCTGCTACTTATAGCCGGCAGCCGCAGCTGACAGCCAATCAGAGTGCAGGGTTTTCCCGCACTTTTTAAATCAATCATCTCCAACACTTTACAAGAACAATTCAAACTAAACCAATGATTTCAAACACTGCATACATAACACCCCTCCCCACTAGGTTCAGTCCATCTCAAACCCCATCTATCTAATGTATTCTTTTAAATAGGTGGGGCTCTTAATGTACGTGAGACCTCGTGGTTCAGATGTTTTAAGGTTCTCACCTTGTGAGAGGAAATGTGTCTGTTGACATTTCCTTACTTGGACAGTAATGGTAGAACCTGTTTGGTTACTACAACCTGGTCTCTCCTCCCAATCCATCTCCAACCCAATGTCAGCCCTAAGTCAGTTAATGATGTGCAAACTTCCATCTGTAAAAATGGTTGCTGGCACTGTGACAGGTTTTGGGATGGTTCCTGTCGTGTTAGCTTGTTACACATGGGGTTGATTCTTGCTTGCTGATTATCCTCATAATCCTCCCCTTCCCCCCTAGAAGAGGCAGTAGGTATGGGAACCAAAGAGGAGCTATGGCGATGCTCCTGTGGTAGTCTGGACCTCAACTGATCAATGGGCCTGCTCCAGAGGACACCATCCTCCGTTTGTACCCTGTAAGACCTGGGGCCTGTGATTTGGGTTATCTCAGCAGGAATCCATAATGGTTCACCCATAAGGTTCTTAGCATAAACAGAATCACCCACAGTGAATGTGCGAATTTTGCTAGTGGAATCTAGTGGTGCGTTGGGTGAGTGGGATGAAGGCGGTCAAGGAGACCTGAGTTTCCTACCCATCAACAATTCAGCTGGTGTTAAGTTAGTTGAGGGTTGGGAGTGATATGCTGGACACTGAGTAGTTTTTCAACTTTCTCAGTGATGTCCCCTGGACCCAATTGCTGAAGTTTTTCCTTGGTAAATCGTACCATACGTTCAGCCCAGCCGTTAGCGAAGGATGCCCAGGGGCTGTTAGGGCATGTCTGATACCCTGCTGTGCTAAATATGATTCAAAAAGGTTGGATGTAATTTTTTTTTTTAATTACATTTATATGCCGCCCTTCTCCGAAGACTCAGGGCGGCTTACAATTTTGGAGCACAACCCAATGCACTCAGCAATAGCCTTCATTCCATTGTATATGCCTGCTTATTACTAAGCGCATTTTTACAGGTCAGCTAATTGCCCCCAACAATCTTGGGTCCTCAATTTACCTACCCAGAGAGGATGGAAGGCTGAGTCAACCTTGAGCCTGGTGGGATTCGAAGCCTCAGCAGTTGTAGGCAGCTGGATCTTAAGAGCAGGCATTTAACAGCCTGAGCCACCAAAGCTCTTGAGGACCATTGTCAGAAACAAGCACATCAGGTAACCCATGAGTTACAAAAAGTTTTTAAGCTGTTTGATGACAGCTTCAGTTGTGGTGGATGCCATAGGGATAACCTCTAGCCATTTGGAATATGCATCTACTATAATCAGGAAGGTGTGCCCTCTGGTAGG
>CM019148.1:225424093-225501824 GCA_009733165.1 Naja naja | reverse complement strand
ACGGGACAAGACCTGAATACACCAAGACCTACATATATATATATATATATATATATTAAGTAGATTTTCACGGGTAAGGTATGTAGGTCTTGGTGTATGATCTTGTCCCGTGTCAAATACCTATACTACAGCGTTTGGCAATCTCATCCGTCATCTTCAGGCTAATCTTCAACTCGTTCTTCTATATAATATATATATACCTGTAGAAGGGCCTCTTATTAAATGGCACTTTTAAATACCTCACCTGTATCTTCCCTTTCCCAGTAAGAACCCCCCAATATAGCCTCTTTATTCCATTCAACCTAGTTTCTTTTGATTTCCACCTAGGCTGTCCCCCTTGCTTTCCCACCACTTCCCCAGAGTGCTGTAAAGCCTCCCTCCTTCTCTCTCCATCCCTCTTTCTCCCTTCCTTCTTCCCTCCCTCTACCTCTCCTCCCCTCTCCTTTAAGAACTTTAAGTTGTGACATAGGCACATTGGAATGAAGCTACAAAGTTTCAGTGAATGAAAACTTGGTTTTGTACAGTTGTTCTTTGCTTCAATTTTTCAACGGACACACAGTAGAATGTTGGAATCTTCCATTTGTTTTGATCACTGCAACATCATGGCAATGATGGTCAATTAAATAAGGCACAGAGAGATTTGCGTTAGAAGAGATAGCACTAAAAGGGGATGTGAAGGCATCTGTGTGGGCACATTTCTGAGGAACCAAAGAAAAATAAAGGGGATTTGTGATGAAAAGGAAAACTAAGATATAAATGCGCAGATGACCGGTCAATGGGAAGGGCAAGAAATATGTATTCAAAAGAATACATATTTAGGGAATACATGCTTCTTTAATGTAGTGGTGGGGAAATGCAAAGATGCCATCAACCAAGAACAGAAAACTGTGGTTGTCCTGTTCTCAGCCAGTATGCAGACCACTATAAAATTATATTATTAATAGTCATGATGATGGCTATCCAGTTTACTGTGAAAGACTACAATATCCCTTACTATAAGTTGCACTGTCAAGAGCAGGAAATCAGGAAGCAAGGTGGTTCAGGTGACTGCAGGTTTGTTGCAAGCTAATGCTCTCTACAAGAATCTGAACGTCTAACAGTCAAAGCAAATTGGCCGTATTAAAAGTCAACAGAATTCAAGGTAGGCTGGACTTAGATCTCTGGTGGGCATGAAGGGATTTGGGGCTGATGATGCATTTGATACCTCCCTTGGGCTCAGCCTAGTTCTCTCCTACATGTACTAAGCTGATTTGCTGATAGTGATGGTTGTGTGATTCTGCCCACTGTCACCAACAAAAACGGACTGAATATCCCATGCATTTACAGCCTAAATGTGCTTAAGTATAGTTCTTTAAAATGTTTGGGTCTTACTTCTGTATAAAACCAAAATGGAAGAGGTTGAGGTTCATTTTCATTCATCTTCTTATCTTCCCTGAAAATCAGTCCAGTTTTTTTAAGCGTATCTCCAAAAGGGGAAAGTTGAATAAAAATCAGAAGTTTTAGAAAAAAAATGGTTGCCTTTTTTATATGCTACTGTCTGGAAATGGCAGTTCTTTAGCCAGATGAACAAGAACATATTACAGCTGGCTCACACTCTCCTCCAGTTGTGTAGCCAGTAGGGACTTGTCAAGCTACATATGTTTTCAAACCTCTCTCAGCTAAATCAAAGATCCAAATACAAAATGCAATACACAAGGGTATCATATGGACTTAAGGAACTCTCTGGTGGGCTTGAATGATCTATAAGGAGGTAAATGGATTACACAGAAGCATACATGGAGAATATTCCTTCATGACAGATATAATCTAACATTTTTTTTAATTAAAAAAAACTTCCTTAACTCTTTCATGCCATTAATCTGTAACAGAAGAAATAAGAGAAGAGATTTTTCTAGGGCAATAAATAAAAATTGTGCTACCCTGCTGCTGAACTGTGTGTGGCTGCAAAGGAAGAAAATGCCCAATAGAATAAAATCAGATTTAATGTGTTCTGTTCTTTGAATGATATATTTAACTCCTCCCAGTTGGCATATAGCAAATCCCCAGCTGAGGGTTATATCTCACTGCTGTCTGGGATGTGCCCAGTTTCCATCTGTGTGTGGTCAGAAGTTTACTATTATTATACTTTCTCTTCTTGGTTACTTAGTGATCTAACTATTTTTATCTATCAGTTTGGAACTTCTGCATTAGATTTCTGTAATACACTCTGTTTAGTGGCTGTTTTTGAAATGCATCTTATTGAGTTTGTGATGGTTAACCCTTTTTCCTACCAATATTTTACAGTCACTCATGACTGTTTTTTTGAAAACGTTAAGCATGACTGTTTTTTTGAAAACGTTAAGCCAGATTTTTATACATTGTGCTCTATAACTTCAAAATGATATCTTTCTTTCTCACTGGAATTGCCACTGCCAATGCTTATTTCTGCAATTGGTCCACTGATTGCTTTCCTTTTCGGTAATTTATTTAGCTTTTCGGTAATTTATTGCCTTTGTTAGGCTACAATGACTTGCAAAGAGATAGAAAAGATGGGTAACATTTCAAGTCAAGAAGTCATTTTTTTCTAGCTGCTGTAAATAGCAATGGTGGTGACCAGTTTACCTGAAGAAGAATGCCCTTCTATGTGTACTGTACTACTGCTGCGTATATATGGAATATTATCATTTTGCTTATGAAAACAAGCAGGAGAGGGGAAAATGGATGGTCTTAGGCATATGAAGTAGATATGTTTGGATCAACCATACATCCCTGCTCTGAGCATATTTGCTTAGATCCAGAAGGATCAATTTCCTCTGTGCAATTAGTAGTAAGTGATGTGAAAAGAAGGAGGCACTATTGGCTGCCTCTTCTATGACCATAACTTTTCTAGAATCATATATAGATACAGAGGAGAAAAGAAGACAGGGAATCAAGTCACATACTGACCATGGGCATGTTCCTATGCTTCAAGTCACAAGAACACAAAGAGTGAAACTTAGAAAACTAAGTGTATGCATCTCTTACAGGCTGCCTTCAGGCTTGGTGTAATTGATCCTTTCCTTTCCCCTTCCCCTTCCCCTTCCCTTCCCTTCCCTTTCTGTCTCTTCTCTTGGTTTCATCTTTACTCCACTAGCCCCATCAATAAACAAATAGCATCTCTATAGCTTATGACTGGATAAAGCATATGTGCCTTGAACAAGGATATAGTAGACAGTAACGTTCCTAATTTTGTCTATTTGTCTATCTCTCCCTCTCCTCTGTGTGTGTGTGTCTCTGTCTCTGTCTCTCTCTCTGTGTCTCTCTGTCTGTCTCTCTCTGTCTGTCTGTCTCTCTCTCTGTGTCTCTCTGTGTCTCTGTCTCTGTCTCTGTCTCTGTCTCTCTGTCTCTGTGTGTCTGTCTCTCTCTCTCTGTCTCTCTGTGTCTCTCTCTGTCTCTCTCTGTGTGTCTCTGTCTGTCTCTCTCTCTCTGTCTCTGTCTGTCTCTCTCTCTATCTGTCTCTGTCTCTCTCTCTCTCTGTCTCTCTCTGTGTCTCTTTGTCTCTGTCTGTGTGTGTGTGTGTGTGTCTGTCTGTCTCTCTCTCTCTCTGTCTCTCTGTCTCTTTGTGTCTCTCTGTCTGTCTGTCTGTCTCTCTCTCAAACATTTATATACCTGCCTACCTTGCAACCAACTTGGAGTGGAAGATATTCAATGTCATTGGGGGACTGTATTTTGGTGCAGAAAGGGGAAAGGACCTTTGACAGCTTTGTATGGACCACATTAGACCCCTTGGTTTGCAAGGCAGGTAGCCTTCTTGGTCTAGTCATATTTAATTTAATTTAATTTAATTTAATAATTGGACTTGTATGCCGCCTCCTCTCTGAAAGGACTTGGGGCAGCTCACAGGATGAGCCTTCACTAGGAATAACAGAAAGAACAGGCATTGACCTAGTGAATTGATTGAATAATAATGGTGTCAAAAGAACTTAAAATATGTTCCAGTTTTCTTGGGTGAAGGAAAGGAAGAATTGTTGTGATTGACTGCTTTGACAGTAGCTGCACTTGCTATTGGTTGTTTTTTTTCCAGAAAGATGTGTCTTTTTAATTATTTGCAAAGCAAATTAATATTATGCTGTTGTTTGAGAAATGTGACCCATTTGATCAATTAATATAAAGTTGCTAAATTTGCATTTCATCTTACTACATCCCAAACTAATATATAATAATAGAATTAGGGTTTATTTATTTATTTATTCTAGTATATAACTAAGTTTATCACTGTAGGCTATATAACCGTCCTAAAGCAGATTTCTCATCATCTGCATGAAATTGATATTTTGTGCTATTATTATTTATGTTACTATGCTCTACAAACTAATTTGTAGGGTGAGAGTGGCTGTATATAAAATTAACTTAAAAAGTGATAAAATGTCAATCCCTATTAAATGATAATTTGTCATCTCCGTGGGTTTTTTTAGGTTAAATATACTGTTGTCAGAAAGCTTCTTTATTTCAAAAGTAAACAGTTAAGAGTGATGTTTAAATAATATTGCTCATTGTTCATGATGGAAAAAGTTTTACATGTGTAGTTGCCAAAATGTATGCTGCAGCATTCTGGGGCAACAGAAAAAATTACAAGAGCATCACAGGATATTTTAAATTTTTGCAACGTCCATTTGCAATGCTGGATTTTGTGTCATCCACTTGCAATGTCACATCTCTGCAAAGATGGGCTTTCAAAGGTCTTTTGGTCTAGAAATACTGTGAAAAAAATTCAGAGACACTAAGGGTTTCTGTGAACCAAGGAAGTTTGGTTTTAAGCATCTGTTTTAAGCATCTGATTTTTCTCTCCCGTAGCCAAACTTGTCTTCAGCAGCATGCTGATTAGAATCATCTAATTTTTATGCCCTGCCTCCTAGCAGTTTCAAGCCAAGCAGATGAAAATAGCTGGAATTTCTGATATATAGATGACAAGATTTACAAACAGCGAACCCTTTAAAAAAAAACAAGCACAGCTCATTTCAAAGCATTTTTCCCTCCACAATTCATTTCAAAACAAAATTTTCTCATTCCTTGGTGTGTGTTTTTAAAAAAAGACAAGGAGGATGAGGAGGGTGTGAAGAAGAATTTTGTTGAAAGAGTAGAGTTGCTTTGTTTCTGATCCCATGATGAGTGAAAAAAATGTTTTAAAAATATCACTTTACACTAAGATCCATACTGAAATGTGAGGATGTGATTCAAGCCAAGCCAAAAACTGCAGCTCAGAATTAGAAGGGATAGACATGGCTTGGGAATCCATTTTCCCACATTCCTCGGCCTCAGTCATCCCAGCTAATGTTTAAAAGAAAATGGAGTGTGGAAACAATGAAGTCATTTTGTTTAGCTGGAAAAAAAAAGAAAGAAAAAAAATCTTGAAAACAACCCTCAAGTGCTTTCCTCCCCCCCACTTTTTTTTAAACAAATAGGTATATTTACTGGAACCATTTCTAAATTATTGGGGAAAATACTAATGACACAGGTTTCCTAGCACATACATGACACGAAACACATATGCTTTGTCAGTTGTCACAACCAGCTCTTCATGGAAACCTTCTGACATTGTTGTTATCAACAGTGCTTTTTATTGAAATTGTTAAGTTTGCATGAAGAGTCAGACGCGAGGAATTCCAGCAAAAGACTTTATTAATGACAACAGCTCGAATGGACCTCCGGGTAAGGCTACGGCTGCTTCTTATAGCCGGGTAGCTGCTAAGCCAATGGGAGTGCAGGGTTTCTTCCGCACTATTTAAACCAATACCATTTGACATTTTACAAGACCAATTCAAATAAACCAATAACATTTAAACCTACATACATAACACCCTCCCCACTAGGTTCAGTCCATACCAAACCCCAACCTATCTAATGTATTCCTTAAATAGGTGGGGCTCTTTATGCGTTGTGAGACCTTCGTGGTTCAGAATCTTTATTGTTCTCACCCAGTGAGAGGGGAAATGTGTCTGCTGACATTTCCCTGTTAGGACTTCCTGTGAAAGAAGACCCTGTTAGACTGTTAGAATCTGGTCTCTCCTCCCAACCCATCTCCATTCCAATGTCAACACCCAAATCTGGTAGTGATGTACAATCTTCCACTTCTAAGGATGGATCTAGGCATTGTGACAGGGTTCGATGGTTCCTGTCGTAATGACTCTACTTCTAAGGATGGATCTTGGCATTGTGACAGGGGTTCGGGATGGTTCCTGTCGCAATGGCTCGTTACACAGGGGTTGATTCCTGTTTGCTGATATTCCTCCTGTTCCTCCCCTTCCCCTAGAAGAGACATCAGGTGAGGGACCTAGAGAGAGACAGGGCGATGTTCCTGAGTGAACCGGATCTAAGTTGGTCAATGTCTGCTCCAGAGGAGGCCATCCTCTGTTTGAACCCTAAGAAAGAGGCCAGTGATGTGGTTATTTCAGCAGGAATCCACAAAGGTTCACCTGTAAGGTTCCTAGCATAACAGAATCTCCACACTGAAAGAACTAACTTTGGAAGTGGAACTAGTGGTATTAGGTATTGGTGGGATGAAGTAAGGTCAAGGGACTAGTGCTTCCCTGCCCATTAACACTCTGCTGGGGACAAGTTAGTTGATGGGCTAGGAGTGATATTGCTGACTAAGAAGCTTTTCAAGCTTCTCAGAGATGTCCCAGGACCCAGCTGCTGAAGCTTTTCTTTAAAGCTGCACCATACGTTTAGCCCGGCCGGCATGGCGGCCAGGGGCTGTAAGGGCATGTCTGATGCCCTGTTGAGCTTAGAAAGGATTCAAAAATGTTAGATGAATTGAGGCCATTGTCAGAGACAGGACATCTGGTAACCCATGGGTTACAAAAAGATGGAGCTGCTGATAACAGCCTCAGTAGTGTAGAAGTCATGAGAATAACCTCTAGCCATTTGGAGTATGCATCAACAATTACTAGAAACGTGTGCCTCTTGTAGGACCTGCAAAATCAATGTGGATTCTAGACCATGGGCCCCTAGGACATTCCCATTCCTGTGTGGGGCGGAGGTGGGGCAGGCCTGACTACCTGCAAGCACTGGGACAAGATGCAACCCAGTTTTCAACCATTTTTTGTCAATACCCCACCATACATAACTCCTGGCCAAACCTTTCATCCTTACAATCCCAGGATGACCCTCATGTAACATTTCCAAAACCTCCCTTTGCAGTTTTGCAGGAATAACCCTACCCCCACAATATACATCTTAATACAGATAATTCAGTTTGCCTGGATTTGAAAGGTTGAGCAAAGTGAGGTAGATCTTGAAGAGGCCAACCTTCTTAATCCAGCCCATAACAGGTGCCAACACAGCATCTTTGGCAGATTCTCTGGCAATCTCAGCAGCATGGACTGGAAGCTTAGCAACGGTCTCCAGGAAAAAGGTGTGAGTCTCAAGTTCACAGTCTTCCTTGTGGCAAGGTAGTGGGCAACGACTCAGTGCATCAGCATGTCCAATGTCCTTGCCAGGCCTGTGAATCAGTTTGTAGGAGTAGCTGCAAGAAATTCAGTCCACCTCAGCATTCTTGGTGACAGGATATAGGTGTAGGTTTGTCTCCTGCCACGATGCCAAGCAAAGGTTTGTGATCTGTAACAATGGTGAATGACTGCCATACAGATATTCATGAAATTTCTTAACAGCTGCTACACTGCAAGCCTCCTTGTCCAATTGGCTGTAGTTCCTCTCTGCTTTGGACAGCGTGCGAGAGTAGAATGCAATTGGGGCTTCCCGGCCATTGGGAAGCCTGTGGCTCAAAAACCCCTCCCACTCCAAAAGGGGATGCATCACAAGTCAGAACAACAGGTAAATTCTCAGAGAATTGAATCAACACAGCATCAGACGTGATTAGTCTCTTAATACTGTTAAATGCTGACTGTTCCTTCCGCCCCCAGATCCAAGCAGCCTTCTTATCAAGTAAACGATGTAAGGGTTCAGCAATAGATGCTTTGTGAGGTAGAAACATGTGATAAAAGTTAATAAGGCCAAGAAGGCTTGCAGATCTGACTTGCAACGAGGTTTAGGGGCTTCCTTGATCGCTTTAACCTTGGCATCAGTGGGGTGGATGCCCTGTTTATCAATCATGTACCCCAGGAATTCAACTCTGTCTGTTTTGAGAGTGCATTTTCTTCCTTGACTTTCAAACCTGCTTTTCTGAATCTGGTAAGGACTTCTCGAGTCTCTCTTGAGCTGAGTGTCATTTTCAGCAGAGATTAACACATCATCAAAATAAGGCACTACCCCAGGCAGTCCTTGCAACATTCTTTCCATAAGACTTTGAAAATGCCAGGTGCCACGCTTACTCCAAATTGTAGTCTTTTACATTTGAAGGCACCTCTATGAGTCACAATTGTTTGTGCCTCTGCAGTGGCATCATCAACTGTTAATTGTTGATATGCCTGAGCTAAGTCCAGTTTAGCAAATACTGTACCCTGCCAAGGGAATGGAGCAGATGATGCACAACGGTACAGGGTATGCGCTCTGCTGCAGCGCATGGTTAAGTGTCCCCTTGTAGTCACCACAGATTCTCACTGACCCATCAGCCTTGACTGGTGTGACTATGGGTGTTTCCCATCTGGAGTGGTCAGTAGGTTCCAAAACCCTTGGGCGATGAGCTTATCTAATTGTGCATCAATTTTTTCCTTTAAAGCAAATGGAACCCTCCTGGGCTTTAAACGAATTGGGGGCACCTTGGGTCTAAACTGAAAGCAATAGGGGTCCCCATATACTTGCCCAGTCCTTCGCTGAAGACCTCTGGAAACTCAGACTTCAAGGACTCTTCCAGTCAGAACTGCTCACGTGATGGATGCCAGTCCCTCGATGCCAAGTGGCTTGAACCACTCAAGTCCCAGCAAACTTGGGCGATCCTTGTCCACGATGGTCAGTGGCAAACGTTTGGTGTGGCCTTTAAACTGCACGTTGAATTCCCTCGCTCCAACTACTGGAATCTTGTTCCCTTGGTAGTCTTTGAGGGTCAGTTGCTTCTTCTGGAAATGTTTTTTCTGAATTCTTGGAAGAGTCTGTGTATAGTGTCCCATGACACCATAGATAAATAAGAGCCTGAGTCCACTTCCATGTGGCACGGTCTCCCTTCAATAAACACCTTCACATGTACTTTTCTGCTATTTAAATGTGAAGACTGACCAATGGATATTGTTTGGTGAGTTTCACTCTTGCCATTTGCTTTGGATTTCGCCCCATTTTTCCAATTAAATTGTTGGGCTTAAAATCTTCCTCAGGAAATTTCTTCCTGAATGGTGGAGTTCTGGATGATTTGCAGACTCTGGCTATATGGCCCCGTTTCTCACAACGTAGGCAAATGGAGTCAAAGAACTTGCATTCAGTGCGGGGGTGGCCCCCCCACAGCCTCTGCAAACGAATCCTTGCCTATTTTTCTCAGAGTCTTTTCTTTTCTTTCTCCATTCTGAGCTTAAAAATCCCTCTTCTTCCTCACTGCTATCCGAATCAGAGTCTATTTGTTTGCAATGAGTTGTTGAGGATTTTTCCCATCAGAATGGCTTGAGGCCTGGCTCGAGGCCTTGTTAATCTTTTTCATGGCCGCAGCTGAGGACTTGGTGGCTTCTGCTGAAACAGCCTCTTCAATAGCCTCTTTAAACGTGATTTTGGTTTCATTAACAGTTTGCTTTGTAAGATCTTATCTTTAAGGCCCAAAACAAACCGATCACGCATGGCCTCTTCTACGTTGGTAAAGTCACAAGCACCCCCAATGTCCCTTAAGCTTGCCACGAAGTCATTAACACTCTCGCTATCCCCTTGATCCCGACGGTAAAATTCGTGTCTCTTAATGAGGCACGATACTTGTGGGGCGTATGGGCTCTTAAAAGTCTTTCTAATTCGGGCCATTCTATTACCTTCAATTCTGCTGCTCCCCCAACGCCTTCGCCATTTTGAAGACTGCCGGACCGCAGTGTGTGAGAAGACCGCCCTCTTCCGTCTCTCGGGGATGCCGGCGAGATCGTTCCCTTCCAGGAACATGGGAACCGGTCTGCATACGATTCCCAGTCTTCCGTCGCCGGATCGAACGGTGCTGGGGGGTGTTCAGCGCAGCCATCTCGCTCAGTTGCTTGTTCGTCCGCGTCGTCTTCTCTTCAGGGAAATCCCATCCTCGCGCCAGTGTTAAGTTTGCATGAAGAGTCAGACGCAAGGAATTCCAGCAAAAGACTTTATTAATGACAACAGCTCGAATGGACCCGTCCGGGTAAGGCTACTGCTGCTTCTTATAGCCGCAGTCGTAGCTGCTAGCAATGGGAGTGCAGGGTTTCTTCCCGCACTATTTAAACCAATACCATTTGACATTTTACAAGACCAATTCAAATAAACCAATAACATTTAAACCTACATACATAACAGAAATGAAAACTTCTCACTTGACAAAAGCAGGGCAACGTAGAAAAGCAAATTTAAGGCCCAAACAAAGCTGATTTGTAAATCTTACTATAAGCGCTGAGGTAAAAGCGTGGTCGTTTATTCAATTCCACCTTTTCTATGATTGCCCTTTTTCCTGGCTCATATATAGTAAATAAAACATTCTATCTTTATGCAATGGGAAGGAGACTGAAGAAAAGAAAAATTACTTGTAGCTGAAGATTGACAAAAAGTGTACTTTCTGGTGTGGAAGAGAAAATTCGTTGTTTGTTTAAAATGCTTAACGAAGTTTTAGGAGACCAGGAGATACAACATAGGCAGATCAGTTGCATAGAAAGACACTGAATTATTTTCGCTCCTATTTCATAGCTTAGCTCGATTTTGTATGGCCAGATTTCTTCTGAAAACTTAGCCATGTAGCTCCAATTAACTATTTTCCTCTGAATCCTAATGCTGAAGAAGGTCCAGGGATCACTGTTCAACTATTACCCACTTCTGCACTTTTAAAGTTGGAAGGATGGACAGCTGCTTATTAATACACACTGCCCTATTTTAAATGTGATGAGCTAAAATGTTAAAGCCTATAGAAGTGTCCTAGAAGATATATTTAAGTGGAAGAATTTACCTAAACATATAAATAAATTGAAAATGAGTGTCATGGTTTGCAAATCATAAATTATGTAAAATAAGAGCATTTCTATATATGGCTCATTGGAAAGAAAAATAATATTTAATCGCTATCCTAGATATAAAGTGGAAAGCTTCTAAGATTTATGGTGGGAATAAGTTGCAACAGCTGCATTTTTCCTTGACTGAAATCTTGAATACAATTTGGATTATGGTCCCTGGGTTGGGGATGGGGGTTGTTCACATTATCTAAAGCTCCTTCAAATAAAAAAGGAGGGTGAAACAGCGATGTGCTCTAAGGGAAGGCTAGAAATATGTCTTAGTGATAAACACCTTTTTGAAACATCAAATAGTCAGCATATATTAAACTAGAAATTGGATTTTATGGTAGTGAGTGGGTGTCATGATAGAATAGTGTTTACCACCAACATTAATGCCATCTGTAAATTTACAAATTTTGAAACTACACTTGTTTTATCCTTTATTCCCTTAACTATTTTAAGCTCTATCATGAAGAAACCCTGACCGTTAGATAGTTTTCATTCTAGATAAAAGTCTGCTTTGAAGTTGAAGTATTTTCTTGGGAAATTGTTCAGAAGTTTAATGTCTAAGATGATCCATTTTAAAAAAAATGTACTCTCCCCCTTTCTCCTTCAAACATATGCAAATAATAGGCCCAAACCGTTTTTTTCCAAAATAAGTAATTACTAATCCAGCTAGGATTATGCAGCCATAAAAAGGATATCCAAATTCACCAATTTACATTGGATAGTTTGGTTTTCATTGCTGACATAGTTAAACCACAAAATACATGGTATCACTCTAGCAGATGTATTGTTTTAACTTTTATCTTCATGCTGCCATATTGAATAACATCCCAAAGAATTGCTAATTAGAACTATTTTACAAAATATTTAAAGAACATTCTTATAATACAATGTCTTCTACAGGTAGTCCTTGACTTAGGACCAAAATTGAGCCCAAAATTTATGTTGCTAAGTGAGACATTTAAGTGAATTTTTCTCCACTTGCCACAGTTTTTAACTGAATCATGGCAGTTGTTAAGTTAGTTACATGTTTGTTAAGTGAATCTGGTTTCCCCATTGAGGTTGCTTGTGAGAAGGTCACAAAAGGGGATCACCTAGGACACTGCAATTGTCATAAATGTGAGTCAGTTACCAACTGTCTGAATTTTGATCACGTGACTATGGGGATACTGTTTTAAGTGTGAAAAATGGTCATAACTCACTTTTTTTAGTGATTTTGTAACTTTGAACAGTCACTAAATGAACTATTGTAAGTCAAGGGTGACCTGTATATATTGCTAAAGCCATACTTAATAACATTGCAAAAGGTTTATATAAAATACTAATATAACCTGGCTGGACAAATATATTTGAAATCTGTTTGGATACATTCATCCAGATTTAGAATAGTTCAAGAAAGATTATCAAACTCTGATTCACTCAACTGAGGCAGAAGCAGGATTTTAGTCTTTACATATTTGATGATGGCATTCACTGATATTTCTCTCCAAACCAAGTTGTTGTTGTTTTGTATCTTAACTACATGCCACTGACCTAAACAATGATTTATAAGGTTCTTTTAAAAACTATATTATAAAAGCAGATGAAAACTGGCTAAATCTAAATTTATTTTTTTATCTATTTAAATAATAAATTTGAATAAAGTAAGATTTCATTATTACAAATAATAAAGATGATACTGTATAAGCAAAATAAATTGGTTCGGAAGAAATTAAGTTACAATTAATCATTGTTAATATCACCATGAAGTTAATGATAGTTACATTATGAGTAAGGATTTGTAATAGGAAAAGGCTGAAGAAAGTAACAATGTGCTATTTATGCTTTCTTAATGCAACTGAATGATCGGATTTTATATTTCTGCTTTATATGTCTGCAGAAGGCTATCCAAATTAGAATATACCAGTAGCCATACCATATAGTACACAGAGAACCAAGGGTTCTGAGTTTATATGAAGAGGCAAAATTCCACACATAACTGTTTGACATTTGATGTTTCTTTTTTCTTTGCTTCAAGAAAATACAGTCACGATATAGTCCTTCAGGTGTTGCTGAACCCTAGTTTCCATCAATCCTATAGAGAATAGCTAGTGCTAAAGTATAATTGAAACTGTAAAACATAATCCAGAACATCCAAAAGGCCAGAGGGGAAAAAGCATTACAGAATATCGGGTGAATTATTATCAAGGAGTTCACAGAAGTATATATTTCTCTTTATTTGTCACAGCAGTTATAGTTTCTTGACAGACAGCATAATACTCACCAAAGCTAATATAAAGTATGTCTTCAATTTCCAGGTCTGGATGTTGATGGAATATACAGAGTCAGTGGCAATCTGGCAACGATACAGAAGTTACGATTTGTTGTCAATCAAGGTAAGTGATTCCTTTGCCCCACGATGTTTTGTTTAGTACTTATCAGTCTGAAATGACAATACAATGGATTTTAGAAGCACTGGTGCCTTAATGGTACAGAATGATGAGTGGCATTTTAAAAAGAAAGAGGAGAAGAAGTGAACAGATACAGCCCATATCTAAGAACAGTTTGGAAGAGAGGAAAGAGATGCAACCCGCAAATTTTATAGAAAAAGAAAGATAGTAAAAAAAGGCAAACAGAGATCTGAGCTTTTCAGAGATAAAATAATGATAAAGATAAAGAGCCGTAGCGCAGTGGTTAGAATGCAGTATTGCAGGCTAACTATGCCCACTGCCAAGAGTTCAGTCCTCACTGATTCAAGATTGACTGAGCCTTCCATCCTTCTGAGGACTGTAAAATGAAGACCCAGATTATTGGGGGCAATATGCTAACTCTGTAAACCACTTAGAGGGGGCTGTAAAGCATCGTGAAGTAGTATATATGTCTAAGTGCTATTGCTATATTGCAGTCTCAACTGAAAAGTGTAAAGAGGTCTGGACATGGAAGGATTGTCAGACTTGAGAGAAGAACCAAAGCTAGGGCACATGAATAGCATGATAGGGAGAAATAAAGAACTAGTCAAGATAAATTTAAGCTTTTTGTGACTTCAGTAAAAATAAATTCACTATTCTTCCACATATGTACAAGCTCGGCAATACTAAAAAACAGATGTACTTGATCTTCCACATATGTACAAACCAGTCATACATAATAAGATACGCTGCCATAGCCGAACCTCTAAGCATAATCTTTGAAAAATCTGTCAGGACCAGCTCCTTGCCAAACCTATGGTCACAAGCCACGGTCATCCCCATTTTCAAAAAGGGAGACCCCAGTCTAGTTGAAAATTGCAGACCAATCTCTTTATGCTGCATCACCTGTAAAGTCATGGAATCAATTATTAACCAATCCATTATCCTCCACTTAGAGACAAACAACCTACTCTCTAACAAACAATATGGTTTCAGAAAAAAACTATCCTGTAATCTGCAACTCTTACACTGTAAAAACATATGGACTACACAGCTTGATCAGGGCAAAGCAATAGACTCAATCTACATAGACTTCTGTAAAGCCTTCGATTCAGTGAAACACGACAAACTACTACTAAAACTAAAATCTTATGGTTTCTCTGGACAACTGCATAACTGGATAGAAGCATTCCTGTCAAACAGACAACAAATGGTCAAAATTGGGAGCATCCTATCAAATTCTGTACCTGTCAACAGTGGTGTCCCCCAAGGACCAACTCTCTTCATACTCTGCATAAATGACCTCTGTGATCATATTAAGAGCAACTCCATTCTCTTCGCTGATGATGTAAAGCTATTCAACACCACAGACAATACTGCCACCCTTCAAAAAGACCTCAACTATGTATCAGAATGGTCAAACAAATGGCAACTTCAAATCTCAACAAATAAATGCTCTGTCTTACATATTGGCAAAAAAAAATCAGAAAATAAAATACAAACTGAATAGTCAAGACCTTGCTGATGATCCAAACTCCATCAAGGACCTTGGAATACTCATCTCTAATGATCTAAGTGCTAGAGCCCATTGTAACCACATAGCCAAAAAGCCATTAAGAGTTGTTAACCTAATCCTATGTAGCTTTTTCTCTGGTAATGTCACACTACTAACTAGGACATACAAAACATTTGCTAGACCAATACTTGAATACAGCTCATTAGTCTGGAACCCACATCACGTATCTGATATTAACACAGTTGAGAAAGTCCAGAAATATTTCACAAGAAGAATTCTACACTCCTCTACTCGTTGCAGAATACCTTATGCCACCAGACTTGAAATTCTAGACCTAGAAAACCTAGAAATACGCCACCTTCGGTCCGATTTAGTATAGTATATAAAATCATACATTGCAATGTCCTTCTGGTCAATCAATACTTCAGCTTCAACCATAACAATACAAGAGCACACAATAGATACAAACTCTTGGTTAACCGCACCAAACTTGATTGCAGGAAATACGACTTCAGCAACAGAGTGGTCAATGTCTGGAATACTCTACCTGACTCTGTGGTTTCTTCCCCAAAAACTTTAACCTTAGACTGTCTACTATTGACCTCACCCCTTTCCTAAGAGGTCTGTAGGGGGCGTGCATAAGTGCACCAACGTCCCTGTCCTATTGTTTCTTTTATTTTTCTTATATGTATTCATTTCATGTATTCACAACTGTGTTTATCCTTGTAAGCGATTGACAAAATAAATAAATAAAACAGATTTTCAAGGATTTAATTAATGGTCCTGCAGACTCACACAGATCCCAACTAACCATTATGTAAAAAGTTCTGCTAGACTTGAAATGAGCATTTGACCTGAAAGAAAAGCATCTTTCACAAGAATACAATAGCATACTGAATTAATGAAAGAATTTTTATTGAAGTCCAGATGTTTAAAGAGAGTGACTGGCAACTGTTACTGAGTAACCTTCCTAATTAAAAGGCAAAGGATTTTAGTATTGTAATATACTAATAACACTGGTGTTACGGTCTGTATGGGGTAAAATAGAAGCAACAGGATACAATTAAGAGATGAAGGTTTAAATAATAATTCTAAGTGTTTTTGTTATTAAATCATTAGGTATAGTTCAACTTAAAGGCAAAAGACCAATCAAATATTAGAAGAAGAAGCAACATATATTCCTCATGTTTAAAGAAAATGTACAGTTGTTATGGCTCTAAATCTGAAACTGTAGGAGGCTTAGATGATTACACTGTTTCAAAACTGTGGCACATTTTTCCCATATATAATCTTTCTTTTATTATAGGTCTTTGCCTTTTAGCTAAGAACGAATATAAAATTATATTTATTACAGTCTCATAGAATCTCTGCTATGTCATTTCATTTCATTTAGATCCTTCACTTTAAATAAATAAATTTCTCCAATATGCTGCACTTCAGGTATAAGATTAGACCTCCCATCATACCTAAACATTGTGGTCATTGAGAGCACCAAGCCAGCCTAGGTTGACATAGTTCCCGAAGTAATTCATTTCTTTATATTCAGAATAAAATAATCATAAATTGTCATTCTAATTCATTCAGTGGCGAAAGGGACCAGAATGTCCCAAGATCCCTAAGCCAAAAAACAATTGTCTCTTGTCTATGGAGATTTTCAGTCATCCAGGTCATGGTTGTCCCAAAGGTGTTTTTTCAAGAGGCAACTGGACTTTCTGGTTTTTCTTTGAAGCTGATTCAGCTCTGACTGGATGGTGGGAAATGGAAGGATCTCTACTCCTTGCAGACAACTGGTCATTTGCATTCTTTTAGCGAGTTGTTAAGGTCACCTGGTGGTTTATCTGTATCATCAGGATCACCTGAGTAGTGCAAATGGGTCTGGAGTGTGGAGCTTTCTTGAAACAGTTGAAAGGACTGTGTTGTAGACTGGAGGTAGATAATGTCATATCTCTCCCCCTCTTTTGAGAGAGGGCTATTCAATTTTGACATAGATGGCCTCTTTGACCCCTCTTTCAAGTTAGCGGTCCTCTTTGTCCAAAATGTAGACTTTGCTGACTTCAAAAGAGTGGCCTTTGTCTTTTAAATGCAGATGGACTGCTGAATCTATTCCTGATGGGTTTGTTCTCCTATATTGTGCCATGGATTTATGAAGTGGTTGTTTTGTTTCCCCAATGTACAGGTCTGCATATGACTCACTGCATTGTACTGCATATACCATGTTGCTCAGTTTGTGCCTGGGTGTTTTATCCTTGGGTTGGACAAGCTTCTGCCTTAGTGTATTCTTGGGTTTGAAGTGTGCGTGTTGGCTGAAGATCCGCCTGAGCTTCTCTGGTATTTCTGCAATGTATGGAATGACAAAATTGTTTTGTTTATTGTATTCTTCATTGTCTGTTAGGGAGGAGCTCCTATAGGAGACTATATATTTATTATTCATATATGTATAAACATTCTTTAAAATATGTCTTCAAATATATATGGAAAAGTCAGTGAAATAACTTCTATTTATTTGATCTTTTCTTATGATGATTGCTATGATTGGATCAATACATTAGTTTTCTGTATACATAGAAAGTCACTGATGCTATTCTTTTAAAAAAATATCAGTGGCAACATCATGTTTTATATATCTTCTCTGTTCAAAATCAAAAATATCTTGATTACAAGATGCCAAGATTACAATATATTTAATACATTTTAATACTGTGTGCAGTTCTTTATTCATGGCAGCTAAATTGCTCCAGATATATAAGATGCCTAAAAAAAAATCTTAGTGACAATATTTTAAGTGTAATAAATATTTTGAAGCAAAATGTCAGTAACAGTGACTTCTAATAGGAATATCCGTATGAGTTGAGATACTGGTAAGAATATTCAAAAGATTCCACAGAATTTTATTTTGGAAAATATCCACAGAACGGTAGCAGATGAGAACAAAAGTGAAATGGGAAAAATTAGAGGAACTGGAATTGAAATGATTATTCATTTATGCTGTTTCATCAGCAATGATATTTAGCCTATTTACAAACTGTGTGATTGACCATTGGGGAAAAATAGGATTCATATCAGCTCATGCTTATGCTGTTCAATATTATACTGAAAAATCAAGAACAATTGGGAAGGAAGGCTAAGAGATGCAAATTCACCAAATGGATGAGGTTGTTTTTAAAAATTGAGGACAACAAATGTATTCTACAGCTTGTATTGGATTGGGAATATACTGATTGCTACCATTTATTTGGTAAGATAGTTATTAGATTTTTTAATACCCAACCCTCCTACCCCAAAATTGCCTTCAAGGAGCCAATAAAAAAGAATAAAACACAAAACAATTTAATTAAAAAGCAATTGAAATATAATTCAATAATTACAAACTAAAAACTTAAAATAACTATTTTATAATGTTAAAACATGGTTGAAAACTTTTACAATGCTACATTAAAAAGATACATTCTTTGTTGAGGGCATAAATTTGAGACTAATCAGAACTCCAAAGCAAGTCAGTTTTATTTCTTCATTTATCATATTTAGAGACTGCCTCCCTCCTTCCTAGAGTGACTCTGGGGGTGTAGACATAGACATAAAAATATAAAAGCTATACATAAATATATAATAAAAACAGTTAAAAACAAGAGTAAAAGAATTAAAATTCGGAATTAAAATGCAGGGGAGGGACTTGGAAATTATTTCAGAGTGAACACTCTCCCATGTAGATGGCAAGCAGTCATTTGCTTAAATAGGTCCCTCTTGTAGGTCTTCCTATCTGGGCAGGCTCATAATAACAGCCAGTGTAGTCCTTCAGACAATCAAAGCTTCAATAACTTAGGTCTTAGGACATTAAAATATGTAGGCATTTTTATAGAGTGTATTTTAATAAATTAGTTGTGTTAAACAAAGATATGACAACTCTTGCCACGGGCTCAGAAAGTGTTGCTATTTGCCTAATAATCCATTGTGCAGGTGCAATGTTGTTCACCCCCTCTGATTTCAGCATCCTTGACTTGCCTACCAATCTGATGATATAATTTTGGCCAGTCACTCTCTTTCAGACAAACGCACCTCATAAGGTGGTTGTTGTGGGGCAAACAGGAGGAGGAAGGTTGTGCTTGGTATGTTTGCTGCCTTGAGATGTTTGTAAGAATAATAAAGGCAGGATACAAATATAAATAACTAAGTAAACAAACAAACAAACAAGTAAGTAGGTAAGTAAGTAAGTGAACCACAAGGATAACTTAGTAATAGGATAACTTTTATAGCCACTGAATCAGCGTTAACTACCCCACTGAATTATTTATTTATTTATTTATTTGAACTTGTATGCCTCCCCATCTCCGAAGACTTGGGGCGGCTCACAACTAAAAACACAGAACAATAAATATTTTAAAAAGCATTAAACCAAAACAAGCCCAAATATAAAAACACGACAATAATATACATTAAAAACCATCCCTCCCCCAGGGAGGGGTCACAGCCCGGGTTGGTCGAATAACCAGGTCTTTAATTCACGGCGGAAGGTGCGGAGATCAGGGGCCAGACGGAGCTCCAGAGGCAGTTGATTCCAGAGGTCAGGGGCCGCGACAGAAAAGGCTCGTCGTCGGGGAGTCACCAGCCAGCATTGACCCGCCGATGGGACCCCGAGGAGTCCTTGCCTATGAGCCCGCACAGGGCAGCCGGCACTAGCTATCGGAAGAAGACGCTCCCTCAAATATTGAGGACCCATGTCATGTAGGACTTTGAATGTCAAAACTAAAACCTTGAATCTCACCCGGAGCGCAATCGGTAGCCAGTGAATTCTCAGATTGTGCTAGGGGCAGGCTTTCCTAAGATGGTTTATCCCATAAGGTCATGAAATTTGCCATTTTCATCAAAAATATTTCCTAGCTAGCTGTCCATTTTTATTTTTATTTTATTTTTGCATCCTAGTAGTAAGAATATTTGTTCATGCCTTCTTAAAATTGGATTTATTCTCAATAGGGAACTAAGCCTCAGGCCAGTCTGTGCTAGATGGACACAATGGCTAAAAGAGACAGTAAGTCTGAGGCCCTGGTGGTGTAGGTGAGTCAATTTCTTTGTTATGCTAACTAGGAGGTTTATTTAGGGTCATTAGTTTCTCAGCTTCTATGTATGTTACTTATAAATTTGTGTACTGTTTTAATTAACAGTCTTTAATTGTTAGTCACCCAAAATCACGTATTGAGATGGTGGCCATATTAGATAGATAGATAGATAGATAGATAGATAGATAGATAGATAGATAGATGATAGATAGATAGATAGATAGATAGATAGATAGATAGATAGATAGATACATACATACATACATACATACATACATACATACATACATTATCCCGGCAGCATACCCAGTGCAATATTAAAGAGGGAGGGAGGTCTGCCTAAAGTAAAAGAAAACACATGGATTTATATTCTGTCCCACTGCTCAAAGTTGGTTTGTGAGGTTTTTTTTTCCCCAGAAGATCTAGACTCTTTGCATGGTGGACAATGAGAAATCAAGATATTTGTAACTGGATATCCCTGCAAACACACACACACACACACACACTAAAGAAAGACCATTCTGATGATAAGCTATGAATCCTTTTTCTGTATTGGGGCAATGTTCTAGAGATTGGATCAATCTGTCCTAAGTAGTCAAGATGCTTAAACTAAATAATTACTCCTAAATTCCCAAGAGCACTCACATTACGCATTTCCATATCCTCTCTACAGCTCTTCTGCAAGAAAAATAAATTAAAAAAATAAACAAATCCCTTACGAGCTAAGGGGTTTATGCCCTTGTGAGAAGAATCCATTGAATCGGTAGCTCTTTTCCTGTCATACTGCCTCCTGTAAGAATGCAAGGAGCCACTTTATAACTCCCTACTTGGCAAACTATCCAGAAAATTCTGGATAAAACTATATTTTATGTAGTTATGTTTATCACACCTATAAGATTTTTCTGTCTTTCAATTTTGCTATATTTTGTTATCCTCTGTAAAACTCAACATGCTCTGATCACTTTGATGACCTAATTATAATATGTTTATTTAGATTTGAAATAGGAACTGTTTGAATATTTAATGATTTTGTTACCTCACAGATAACAAAATGTGGGTCACCATCATCACTTGGAAATTCAGGGACAGATTCCAAAGTCAGGTTCCAAAAGGATTCCCAGATTCCTGGTTTGCTTGTTTTCATTTACTCTATATCTGAAACCTTTGTCTCCAAATCTTCTCTGGGATAGTGCTTACAAATGAAGCTAGAGATACATAGAAAGATTTCAATACTGTATAGCAGGTGCGTCAAACTGGTGGCCTGTGGGCCGGATGCGTTATATGACCACTCCAGCTCCATGAAGGGAAAAAACATCGTGAAATATCATGTGATGGCAATGTGATGCCATGAGTTTGATACCTGTGCTATTTAGGTTTCCAACAGAATCTGATTTCTAGTAAACAAATGAGTACTTTATAAGTCCATTAGATAAATGAGTAGTAAATAATAGGTATAATCTATGAAAACCTAAGTAATTGACTTTAGTGTTAAATTAAGATGGAGCATGGTGCCTTGGGGGTGAGGGAGTGGATGGGTAGGAGGCGCCAAAGAAATATGAAGTACAATGGAACCTTGGGTCACGATTCAAAAATCAGGGGGCAAACAAGATCGGGATGGAAAAATTCACTTTCCACACTGATTTCCCCTTCAGCACCATTTTTTAAATTGTGTGCATGCGCAGTCGGTCATGCTTCTAGACATGACCAAATCGGGTCACAACCGGAGTTCAGGAACAGATTATGGTTGCAACCCGAGGCTCCACTGTATTTGAAATCTGAGTTCATATGTGTCATGTTTTCACAAATCGTAGAACTACTTAAAAACGGTGTTTATTATTAAGTGCTGGCTAACATGTAAAGGTAATGAAATACTGTATTAATTGCCTGTATATCAAATTCTTTGTTACAAAATATTTAGCATGACTAAAGAAACCTGACCTTTGATATCCTCCCTTGCCTTAAAACTGTAAAATATATATGCTGTTTATAGATCAATTGTCACTTTGGGTTTTTTTTTAGAGACAATGTTTATTATCTACAAAGAACATGATGCTTTCCTTAAAAACAAAAAGATTATTATTAGAACTGGGAGATTTTAAAAGAGAATGGCAGGTCTTTATAAAGCAATAGGCCACCTGGTATTAATAGTAGCTGATTTTATTTTCCACAGTAATTAGTGATAAAATAAAATTATTCCAGAAGGGTCCAGCATCAATATAACATTCAAATACAAACTGTAACCATAACAAAATAAAACAATATAAGAATTACAAATACTTTGGTGAACTGAGAATATTTATTAACAAAACAATTTAATAGTAAAGAAATAACTGCTTGATAAATTGTTACAAAGTAAAAATTACAATAAAACTGTCTAGATCCATGCTTTGCAGGAGTACCATTACTGTCTGTGCAGTTGTTTAATAAGGATTTAATTGGAAAGATAAGTGAATGCACATTTAAAAGTATTGTTAATTTGCTTTATAATCACCCAATCCTTCACAGTATTGACAGCCCCAGACACAAACCTTCTCTCTTTTATAAGTATTATTTCCATATGTACATAATAAATTCTGAATCTGTAATTGAATTTTTTTTATCTGTAATGGAAATGCTGATATACCTTGAGCTTTGGATATATCCTTTTCTAAAGGTAGCATGCAAATATTGTGCCCAGTTAAAGACACCTAAAGAGAATTGTTTGCCTATAAATTGAAACATGCATCCACAGTTGTTCATGATTCAGCCATGTACCTGTCCATTGCTAGCTTTGGATGTTACATGAAAATATTTTGGTATAACCAAGGAATAAATAACATATCCATCTGATTAGCTGACTGCTTTTGTGTAAACCACCCCCCAAGCCACTGAAAATAAATAAAGCTTTGTATCAGGTGTAGGTCTGGCAGTACCAAGCTTCAGAACAGCAGAAGCATTTGCAAGAAGCTAATGGTCCATTTTTCTAGATTTTGGAAAGAACGTTCTTGTACATTCTCATAGAAAACTGACTGGAGCCAAATACAATTGGTATCTATTGATAAGGACAAAAGCTTAAGTCATGGGGGTTAACTCTCAGGAAAGACCAAAAATTCCTTTGAAATCAAGTAAGTGGAAAATAAGTTGGGTATTGCATCCAGTTTTGGTCACCACACTATAAAAAAGATGTTGAGACTCTAGAAAAAGTACAGACAAGAGCAACCAGGATGATTAGGGAACTGGAGACTAAAACATATGAAGAATGGTTACAGGAACTAGGCATTCTAGTCTAGTGAAGAGAAGGACCAGGGGAGACATGATAGCAGTCTTCCAATATTTGAGAGGCTGCCACAGAGAGGAAGGGGTCAAGCTATTTTCTAAAGCACCTATAGGCCAGACAAGGAACAATGGATGGAAACTGAACAAGGAGAGATTTAACCTGGAAATAAGGAGAAACTTTCTGACAGTGAGAACAATCAACCAATGGAACAGCTTGCCCTTGGACATTGTGGGAGTGCCATCACTTGAGACTTTCAAGAGAAGAAGGGTATTTATTTTATAAAAGAGAAAACGAGGAGGAGGAGGAGGAGGAGGAGGAGGAGGAGGAAGAGAGAAGAGGAGGAGAAGAAGAAGAGGAAGAAGAAGGAGGAGGAGGAGGAGGAGGAGGAGGAGGAGGAGGAGGAGGAGGAGATCATCCTGAAGTTTTGACTGCCCAACCTCTCAATATGACAGACACACAGAGACATTTCTGTTCCTTTGGCAATTAACAGAAGCTGTGGAGTCGAGAGGTTTGGGGTCACAATGCCAAGACAGAAGCTCTCTGAAGTCTTAATGGCCCAAAAAGTAATACACCTCAACCTACCACAAACATAACCATAAAAAACAGACTAAGAATACAAATTAAATAAACAAGAAAATGCTAAGAAAACACCTGTCTGCTCTAGACAACTTCAAATCATCAGGACTGACAGATTACATCTCAGAGTTCTGAAGGAGCTGGCAGACATGAACTCAGAACCACTGAACCATATATTTCATAGATCCTGGAATACTAGGGAAAGACCAGAGGACTGGAAAACAGCTAATGTGGTTCCCAACTTCAAAAAAGAAAAACAAACAGATCCAGAAAACTACAGACCAATCAGTCTGACATCAATACCTGGGAAGATTCTGGAAAAGATAATTAAGCAACAGATCTGCTATCACCTAGAAGAAGGGCAAGTTTAAGACTTGTGGAATTCTTGAGAATTCCTGAGGTAACATGACTGGAGGAGGCATTCTGGGAGTTGAAGTCCACAAGTCTTAAAACTGTCAAGTTTGAAGACCCCTGACCTAGAAACAAGTAAAGTTATAGTCAGAACCCAACACAGGTTTGTCAAAAAGATCATGCTGAACAAGTCTTATTTCGTTCTTTGACAAAATGGCTAAGTTAGTGAACCAGTGAAATGAGGTTATATATGTGGATTTCAGTACGGTATTTGACATAGACAACAACATACTTCTTGGTAAGATTAAAAAAATATGGGATAGACTGCATCACCACCAGATAGATTTGTTACTGGCTGGCAAACTGCAGTCAACATATAGTCCTTAATGGAACTCTATTTACATGGAGGGAAGTAAGCACTGGGATACCCCACTGCTTAGGTACCATTTTAGATCCAGTACATCTTCAACATCTTCATAAACAATTTAGATGAGGAATAGAATGGCAACTCATCAAAATTGCAGATGACTTTAAACTGGCAGGAATAGCTAACAACCCAGAAGATAGGCTCAAAATCCAGGAGGATCTTGACAGCCTTGAACACTGGGCCCTATCTAACAAAATGAAATTCAGTGTAGAGAAATGTAAGATTTTACATTTAGGCAAGAAAAATAAAAGTTACAGCTACAGATTAGATGAAACCTGGCTCAATAGCAGTAACTGTGAGAGGGAACTTGGAGTCCTGATGGACAATCACTTAAATATGAGCCAGCAGTGTGCAGCAGCAGCCAAAAAAGCCAAAGCAATCCTAGGTTGCTTTGGGCTAGAATCAAGATCACTTGAAGTATTAGTACTGCTTTATAAAGCCTTAGTAAGTCCACACTTAGAATACTCCATCGAGTTTTGGTCACCATTTTATAAGAAAAAATGTTGAGACTTTGGAACGAGTGCAGAAAAGAGCAATTAAAACACATGAAGAACAGTTGCAGGAATTGTGTATGTCTAATCTAGTGAAAAGAAAAACTAGGGCTGAAATGATATCAGTGGTCCAATATTTGAGGGGCTGCTGCAAAGAAGAGAGGGGTCAACCTATTCTCAAAAGCACCAGTAGGCAAGACAAGAAACAATGGATGGAAACTAATCAAGGAGAGAACCACCTAGAACTAAGGAGAAATTTCCTAATAATGAGAACAATTAATCAGTGGAACAGCTTTCCTTCAGAAGTTGTGTGTTCTCCATCTCTGGAGGCCTTCAAGAAGAGTGGACAGTCATTTGTCTGGAATTGAATAGGGTCTCCAGCTTGAGCAGGGGGCTGGATTAGAAGACCTCCAAAGTCCCTTCCAATTCAGTTGTTCTGTTAATTCTGCAGTGCCTTTACTGTGTAGCATGATAACTAGAATGTAATATACCTAAAGAAGCTAGGGGAATCCTCTTTGATAGTTGATATTTATTTCTTCTTCACTCCCTTTCTTTTGGGAACCTATAGGGATATTAGTGCAGCCAATTAAGATGTATATTATTGTGAGATGTTGAACAGATTTCCCCTGTTCAACACCAGACTGCTTCATGAATATTTTACAAGAGCTTTTTATGAAAGCATTGATTATGGCATGTAGACTTTTGGTGTGTTCTTTTTTGCTTTTATTTCTTTTCCTAAAAAATGAAAAATCCCACTGGACTAGATCACTTTGTATAGGACATTCTGATGGAAAGCAGCTAATTTATAGATTTGGTGTGCTATTATACTATTTTGGGGACAGGAGACTAGCACAGCCACTGAGTCTATGGGAGAAGAATCCTTAGAGTAAATGCTTGCCATGCTGAGAACGCACAGAGTATCAATAGCTAAAGTCCTTGCTTCATCATAAAGCTGGACCATGAGAATAAATTTGTTTCTCTTGCTGGCCGCTGCCCTTGTCACTTGAGTTTTTGCCACAGGCAAATCCCACTCCAAGTGCTCCATAAAGAGGTCAATTTCTTGTTCTCTAGATGTTAGAGTACCACTGGTGGATTGGTTTCTCATCTGATTGAAATACAGCAGCTGCTATGCCTCACAAAGAAAAAAATAACTATCTCCTAGTTTAAACTGATTCTTAATTGGTTGTTGTATAGGGAAAAGTTGGGTGCTAGGCCATCAGGCCAGCCCATCGCTTCCTGCAGACTGAAGGTAAAAAATGTTGGTAGAGGGTGCTTCTGTGTCTCACCAGAATCAATGAATAAACTCCTAATGACAAATGATGAAAACGGTGTCATGTTGTACTATTTGTTCAAAAGACTTAGCAAAGCATCACAAAATGTTGGTAATATACTGAAAATATAGGGCAGGATTAAATTCTGCTTCATGTATCTTTACATGTCTGCTTCATGCACTGTGGCAAAATAGCCATGGGATGGTCCACAGGAAGGCAAGTTGTTTTTATTGTGAAATACAATCAAATAGATAGAGAGATTTTAGCTATTATAGAAGAAAAAGCAGGATACTGAAGAGGATATTGATACATCCTTTTATACCTGCTCTTTAACTGTGTGCTCTATCAGTGGGATTTCTATGAATCTTCCATGGGAATTTGTTTGTGAGAACCTTTAACAAAGATTTTTTTAGGGGGGAGGATGAATTCAAATAATACATAATAGGGAAATGAAACTATTGGAAAGATCAGCAGGTGAAAATTTTCAGGGTTTCCAATATATGGAGGATAAAAGTCTCATTGTAAAACTATTTGCTGAATGGTTATTTAAAAAACAAAACACCAAGGAGAATAATTATTTGTTCTATATTCTTTCCTGCTTGCTCCCCATGCTGTACAGGAAACAGTGATACAATCACATAATACCTGAGATGTGTATATTTATCTATCTATTTGCCTAGCTTTCTATCTGATCTGACTTGCCACCTTTCTGTTCAAAATGCCAAATATCCAAAAGGATAATTTGGGATGCATGTGTTTGTATCAGAGGTGGTATTCAGCAGGTTCTGACCAATTCTGGAGAACTGGTAGCAGAAATTTTGAGTAGTTCAGAGAACTGGCAAATACCACCTCTGACTGGAGATTTTACAGTATCCTTCCCCAGCCATGCCCACCAAGCCATGCCCACAGAACTGGTAGTAAAAAAATGTGAATCCCACCACTGGTGTATGTGTCATTAAAGTGTCACATAATGTATACAGGATATTTCAAACATATTTCAAGATAGTTGACTGCTACTTGTGTAATTAATTATTGAATTAATTACATCTGAATTCATTTATTTGCCTAGAAGTATATAGAATAATCCATTTCCTAAAAGTCTTTTACATTGTTTTGCAAAACAACAGTTTGAGAGAAGCATTAAATCAGATATTTTTGGCCTGCAAAAGGAATTGAAGTATACTAATTCAGAGTTTCAACATGGGGCAGATTGCTGTTTTTTTGCAACGTTCTGTTCCAGTAAGACATTTCATTTGCCAATACCTGTTTCTTGCAATATTTATGGATCGTATGCAAATTTAAGAAATTTCAATAGAACCGTGGCCCCTATGCTAAATTTGCAAAAATCTAGAGATAGGAAATATTCTTTGTTGCCATCCAGTTGGATCTCTGGAGTTTTATAGCCTAAATCCATAGCCTTACACTTTGCAACTCAGTCAGATTGTACTTCACTTTGGAAATGATTGATTTGTGAGATCAAAGTAGAATAGTTTGCTTTCTGCAACAGATTTCCATAGTTTTATTGGAGTAAAGAAAACAAAATGGCAAAAGGTCAGCCATACACCATTTATAATTTGTGCATATAAGCAGTACAAAACAAAACAGGACTCACCATTCAGCCTTGAAATCTGGCAAGCATGAAACGGACCCAGTTAGGAAACACGTTGTTTAATGCTGTGGTTCAGCTAGAAAGTAACAGTTAAAGGGAGCCTTGGATTCAAGTCTTCTGCGCATGAAGGCATTTTATATACAGATTTCACACTTCACTGAATGCTGAGTTTTATTCTAATCTCTTCCACAAAGCACGAGAAAAGTGAACTCTTCAGAGAGCAAAAAGTCAAGTGTTTCCATCTCAAACTCTCACTTCCTCTTCTATCTCACACTCATCCACACACATCTCATTACCCTTGAAAACCAGACATACTGTCCAATTTCAAGTATTGACCTGATACTGTGCAAATATGGCTCAAATCTGTGATCATCATTTTTGGCACTTAGGATCACATTGGAAGGTGACCAACTGCTCAAGATTGGCAGCTAATTTGCATATCTGTTAATGCCAATAAAATTTGCATTAATTTACAATATGTTTACTTTTTTAATATTTTCATAACTTTGCTGAGTGCCCATTTCAAAACTGCAAACATACAGCTTGAGCAAATGCTCAGTCTCTTTGTTGCTAAAGTTGTCAAGTGGCACCAATAGACACACATGTGTACATACACAAATATATAGAAATACACACACACACACAAATATACATGGGCACACATGCATGCACATGCAAGATCTTATCATTTGAAAGCCACTCCCCTCCAAAAAAGGGATTACTATTTTGTACTCTGGTAAATTAAAATTATGCAAGCATACTACTTGACCAGAAGAATTGCATATTTAGTTATACAAAATGCAATCATAATTGTAGGTATTTTGCCTTCCTAAATGAGGCTGCCTTTCTAATGGTTCCCTTATATTTCAGGCAAAGGTGTTCCCCAGCCTCTTACCTTTGATCCTTTCTAATAAAGTTGCTAGATTTTAAATATGCTATTCTCCATTTTGCAATTGAGTTATATTTTCGGGAGATTTCTGGGGATCTTCAGAAAATCTAGCTACTCACAATATAGTCATATTTGTCTGTAACGTCTAAGAGAAACATTCACAGGTACAAGTAATCCTCAACTTATGACCACAATCAAGCCCAACATTTCTTTTGTTAAGTGAATTTTTCCCCCTTTTACAATCTTTCTTGCCACATTTGTTAAGTGAATCAATGCAGTTGTTAAATTAGTAATACGATTGTTAAGTGAATCTGGCTTCCCCATTGACTTTGTTTGTCAGAAGGTCGCAAAAGGTGATCACGTGACCCCGAGACACTGCAACCATCATAAATATGAGTCAGTTGCCAAGCATCTGAATTTTGATCATGTGGGGATTCCGGCAACAGTTGTGTGTGTGAAAGATGGTCATATCACCTTTTTCAGTGCCGTTGTAACTTTGACCGATGACTGTAAGTCAAGGATTACCTGTACTAGTAAACCAGAATCTAGATATAGAAGAGATTTTTCTCATGCTATGAAGAATGAAAATTGCAAATGAGATTCATAGAATATGGATGTCCAAGAAAATTCCAATAAATAGGATGATTGTGTCTATTTTTCATGTTTATTTTTAAATGACATTAATATTGGATTAGCGGGACAGGGTGGCTCAGTGGCTAAGACGCTGAGCTTGTCGATCAGAAAGGTCGGTAGTTCGGCGGTTCGAATCCCTAGCGCTGAGTAACAGAGCCCATTGCTTGTCCCAGCTTCTGCCAACGTAGCTGTTCGAAAGCATATAAAAATGCAAGTAGAAAAATAGGGACCACTTTGGTGGGAAGGTAACAGCATTCTGCGCACCTTTGGCATTTAGTCATGCCGGCCACATGACCACGGAGACGTCTTCAGACAGCGCTGGCTCTTCAGCTTTGTAACAGAGATGAGCACTGCCCCTAGAGCCAGAAACAACTAGCATGTATGTGCGAGGGGAAACCTTTACCTTAATATTGGGTTAAATTCCAAGTGGATAACTAGGGTATTTTAATCCTAAAGAGTCCAAAAAGTTTTAAATGCCATTATGCTAACAAAGAAAGTCATTTGTGGAGAGAGAATCGTGTCCTGCCAAGGATCTTTTGCAGAAAAGAATTGGTAAAAATATATCTGTGACATTGCAGAACCAGAACTTCTTTAAATATGTCAATTATTTGCTTCTGGTGAAGCAGGGAACAGAAGATACCAATTTAGTCCAGGAATGCTTTTTTTTTTTTTGTATGATGGTTAATGCAGATTCTGCTTTCGATTCTCAACAAGCCTCTTCCTGACATGGCTCATCCTGTCTTTGCTTTCTTATGCACTTTAGGTATCTTGATCTGATCCAGATTCGGCCTCTGCTTAGTAGCAGTCTGGTTGACAATGATTCTTAAAGTCAGGAGACATTTTTCCTCCCCCTCTGAATTGCATTGATGCTGGCAATCCGAACTGAATCATGGAGGGTCTTCCAAATCTGTTGCCTTTGATTAGCACCGTGTTGAAAAACAAATGCATTTCAGATGACTGCAAATTGAAGGCCTTCGAACCTCACAAAGACTACCTAGATTTTCCAGGATATAATAATAAAGTGGAACCATGTGTGAGAGGGTGGTGACCAATGAGACAATGAAGGAATTAAATGAGAGGATTTTATCAGGGGGAAGCTGAGCAGGAAGTATAAGCAAGAATCTTTGTACAAGCAGCAGAAAAGTGAATAGCAATAACAATAGCAATAGCACTTAGACTTATATACTGCTCCATAATGCTTTACAGCCCTCTCTAAGAGGTTTACAGAATCAGCATATTGCCCCCAACAATCCGGGTCCTCATTTTATTGACCTTGGAAGGATGGAAGGCTGAGTCAACCTTAAGCCCCATCAGGATCATACTTCTGACAGTGGGCAGAGTCAGCCTGCAATACTGCGTTCTAACCACTGCGCCACCAGGGCTCTTGGTGGAAAGCATGCAGCCATATCTACAGAATTCCTGGCTACTGTCTTTACCTGAATACCCGTGATTTGTACCAGTCACTCCTATGCATAATATCTATATTACATAGATATGCATCATAAATTAGCCTTCCTATTTTATTTTAGGACTACCAAATTTGGGGCTACTAATGAATGAATTTGTTACCTCAGTGCTTAAAAGTTTGCGAAATCTTTTGAATTTTCAACACCTCTGCATAAGTAGGGTGATCTGATCTTCACACAAATCCTAAACTAGACAAAGAGAAGACAATTAAATGAGTTGAAAACATTGTGCTTGTTATAAAAAAAGGAGTTTTTAAAGATAAATGGCAGAATTAGAAATACTAATAAAGAATCAAGGCCACCTATTAGGAAGTGTAGAAAATTGCTGTTAAAATATTAGTCCAAATAACTATGATAAAGTGGATGAATTTTTTTTAAAAAAAACTGATTACATCACAAAAATGGGAGGGCTTATAGAAAAAAAAGTCTGTAAAATTTACTGAATTTACTGAATTTTAAAAGCAAAGCTTGAATGGAAATCTATTTTTTTCCAGGAGGAATTTTTCCAGTATATATATATATATATATATATATATATATATATATATATATATATATATGTAGGTCTTGGTGTATTCGGTCTTGTCCGTGTAAGATTGAGAATACCTTGGCATTTAAAATCTCATCCGTCATCTTCAGGCTGGTGTCTTCAGCTTCGTTCTTCTGGGAGAAGATGAGATTTCGTCGAAACGTTGCCAAGGTATATATATAACAATTTGCTAAATGGTCACAAGGACAAATATGGCCTAACATTAGGAAAAAATATTTTGCCCACACTATTAGTTGGGGAAACTGGTGTAGCAATAGCAAAGGTAACAGTATGCATTCAAAACAGAAATTGAATCAAATTTTAAAAAGAATGATATCCCTGTGTATTTTTGGGAACAAGGCAAACTCAGGCAGTCAGAGTATAGTTATAAAGGTAGGAATCAGTGGTGGGATTCAATTTTTTTTACTACCGGTTCTGTGGGCGTGGCTTGGTGGGCGTGGCAGGGGAAGGATACTATAAAATCTCCAGTCAGAGGTGGGATTTGCCGGTTCTCTGAACTACTCAAAATTTCCACTACCGGTTCTCCAGAACTGGTCAGAACCTGCTGAATACCACCTCTGGTAGGAATATTTGATGTAAGGATGGTAACCAGAAGTTATTTTAATGTTTATAAATATTTTGATACAGTCACTAGATGGGATCAGGAAAAGGGAATCTCACACTTAATATTGTTTTTACTATTACAAGTATGTAATTCTTATTTAACGACCACAGTTAAGCAAACTGCAACTGTACTTATGATCGTACTTCAGCTTTCTTTTGCTTCATAGACCTGTGAAGTGGTAAATGCAAGGACTGATTGCAAAGTTACTTTTTCATTACCTCATAATTGTAGATATTCACTAAACAAGGTAATTGCTAAACGAGGACTACCTTGTACTTCTGTTTTTTTCTTTGTTTGAAACAATATTATATGCATTTGTCTTAATGAAACAGTAGCAATATCAAAATCAATATTAATTTTTTAGAAAAGAATTGATACCAATGGAATAATTGGATTTTGGCTAACATTTTGTACTTGAAGAAGTATACTATTGTCATTTAAATTTGTACTAGGCCAAAAGGGGGGGCTGTGAAAGAAAAAAAACTTTTGACCCCCTTTCACATGACCACATAGCCACATCCACCCAGTCACATGACCATCTGGCCACGCCCACCTAGCCACAGGAATTGGTATTAAAAAATTAAATCCCACCACTGCACTGGTACATCTGTTCTCTCTCCCTTTTCCTTTCCCTCTTCCTCTCCCTCTTCTTCTCTCCCTCTCTCCCTCTTTCTCTTTCAAAATGCATGCAGTATTGATCATGTTTCTTTGTCATTTTAACGTAAGTTCAGACCAATCGCACTCTAAATCAATGTTCGAATTAAGATACAATGCTAAACCAAGCTTCTTTCAATTTGGGGTATCAAGTAGAATTCTGCTGGACCATACTACTTCAGAAAGCATCCATCTGTAGGTCGTTTAGTATTATAATTATCAGCCAAAAATAAAATAAACCCCACTTTATAATTCTGGTCTATTAAGGAAAAGAAAGAAAGAAATGGAATTGCAATTGAAAGGAAATGAGGGGATGAAATCCTGAACAAGTTTTCATAGAAGAGAAGGGACATGATGACTTGGTAGGAAGCACAGGTTATGGCTGTGGATCAGAGATCTCATGGCTGGTTCAAATAGATATAGAAATAAATGGCAAAGATGCTGAGGAACAGGGAACCCTATTAGCTTGTAGGGTGATATAAAGAACCATTTGATACTACATACAGATGATTCTCTCACTTTTGAAAAAGATAGCCCTTTTCAGGGCTTTGCTTTATGCAAAGAAGATGTATTTTTTTATTTTCTGAAATCTGAGAACACATGACGAAGCACTCAAACATAATGGATATAATTGCAAGCTGATGTAGCTCGAACTGAAAAAGGAGAATAAATAATTTAGTTTCACACATGGATAATCCTAACTAAAAACTGCAAAGCCAGACCTCTCTGAATATATTTTACATTAATAGATGCACTGATATGAAAGGCACCTAATTGTATAATGTATTATTAGCCATTTTCTTTGGCATGCTATTAACATTAAATAATGGTAACAGTTTGTAGCATCCATGGCAGAAGTTCCTTTTTTGCTTGGAGAAGAAGCAACCACATGTTCATAACTACTTTCCCAGAGTGATCTACTTAAGCCATTCCAAAAGTTTTGGAAGTTTCTCTTTACCATAGCAGGTGGCAGCATCTAGTAACCTTGGTTGAGGTCAAACAAGCCAGGGTCAGAACTAATTAGTACTCAGAAGACTATCAAGAAAAAAACCAGACCTGAAGTCTAGACTGGGAGTTCAAACTATATCTATTCTCATGCCAAGAAAACTAGATAGATAAAGTAATTACCAAGAGTTTTTAACTTTGCAGAAACTTCATTCTGATTATTTTTACTACACTGAGTGGTACTCAAGACCATTATTGTACCAAGACAAATCAGATATAGTGATATAATTCATTCAGTTCAATTCCAGTATTATTTGCTAATCTATTTTAAGAAAACAAAAAAAATTAAACAATAATATAATAAAAAATCTTGCAAGAAAGAGGCACATAACTTGCATGCAAAATAAAATTGAAAAATAATTTTGGAAATTATTTATATTGGGTTTTGGGGATTTTGAACTAGAAAAGAAATATGGGAAATTAGTATTGCATAGGATAACCGTGGAAAGACTATTGTACACTCAAAGACTGAAGAATAATGAAATACCCAATTTTATTTCAAAAATTTAATATTAAAGTGGCTTTTGGAAATGGCCTGAAGAACAGGCCTTTCACAGCACTGGGCCAAGATATGGTGTGACCTGACAATATTGACATATGAGGTGAATTTGATTCCAAGACTGGTTTTTTTTCTTTTCTTTTTGGATCTCTATTATTTGTATATTTTGTTATCACTTTTAACATTATCAGACACGCAAGTGTGCTTTGCAAGTGGACAGCCATACAAATTGTAACAACAACAGTAATAGCAAAATTTCCATTTTATTCATTGCATCATACAATTAACACCCACTATAAATCATTCAAGTTCTCAGCCAAAAACATGGTGTCATCTGCATAGAAAAGTATGCAGATGTCCTGACCAATACAATTCTACACATGCTACACATTTCATTTATTCTCTTGCATAGTGGTGTACTCCCATCATGTGTCATTCCTATTGCATTTAGCAGTCAACCACCATTCCATATTTGTGCAAACTTTCCATCATTCCAGAGTTTACCATATGTTATCTTTAATTCAACAATCATGAGGTAAATTTGCTTCCTTACATTCATATATTTCTCATTGAAATGTGGTCCACATACTCTTAACATAAAGTTCAACACACTTCTAAAAATTTCTTCATTCTCACCTCCTATGTCTTGTTGATCAGTATTCTTCTAAACATTTTCCTAGGCATGCTGAACAAAATGTTATAAAATTATACTTTTTGCATTTTCTTTTGTCAGCTCCCCTTTGAATAAGGGAATAATACACTTTGTTTGTTTGTCTGTTCATTTGTTTGACTTGTTTGTCATCCATCTCTTCTAGAGTTGACTCTGAGAGGCTTACAAAACCTTCAAATACATTTGCAGGTTTCCCCAGTGTGTTAAACAAGCCACGTAGCCACTACATAAGAAATGCAACCATCTTGAACAGTTCTCCAGTTATTCCACATACAAGTACAACCTTATTATTTTTAACATTTATGACTTCCTTTTTATAATTTTGCTTAGAAGTGAAACATTTATTGCATTATTTTCAATTCCATTGTTTAACATAGCACTAACATTCCAAAATAGATCTCTAACATTTTCCTGCCACCATTTTCTCATGAAGTATTTTTAATTCCAAATTATTTATTTTTACTTCAATCACAATTACTCTTCATTTTCTCTGTCTCTTTTAGTCCTAATTGTTTATTTATTTCTTAGAACACACTTTGCAACTTTTTTGCAACATTTGTTGTATTGTGTTGTATTCTGGCCTATTCTGAACTATCTTGACCAAGGCAAAACTTCATTCCTCAAAACTTAACAGAAAATTACCTGTACACCTGCATATTAATTATGTGGCCATGTTTCTCTAACTCATTAAAAAGAAATCTATGCACCCAGCAAAATATTGCAAGGAAGAAGGCTTGCAATAAACTATTCTAAAACCAAATTTATTTTCAAAGGAACTGAAATGCTGCAAATACTAATGGGAGATAAATGATACTATAGAATAGATTTTATCCTTTAAATATCTTGGCAACATATTCCAGTACACAGAAATCTGGTGTGAGCATATCAAATCTATTTCCATAAGACTAATAACAACATTAAAGCTGTTAAACATCTTCTAAATCAAAGAAGGCAAAAAGACAAAACCCTTTAAAGCTAAATCTATTTCCCGGATGTTACATGGCTGTTAGGTATGTGCATAAAATCACCAAGAGCTTTAGATCTTATCCAGTTCAGATTCCTAAGGACATTATTCTGAATATCGGGCTATATTTGCTCCACTTTGTTTAGATCTTCCTGGAATCACGGGCATTCATATGTCAACTTTAATTTTGGTTTAAGCTCACTTTTCTAGCAATTCCACATCTGCCGTGATGTGTTTTGATAATTGTTCCTCTTCCTGGAGAGCTAGAAGTCAAGGTTACTTATGCCACTAAGGCTTCTCAAAAGTAAACCCTACTGGTTAAGGAGTTATCTGGAACTATAGCTGCAATTGGACAGCATGTGGTTGACTCAGCTTTCCAGAAAGACCAGGACAAACTAGATCAGAGGTCACCAACCTTTTGGACCTTAGGGACCACCAAAATCATAATGTTAAATCCCAGGGACCACTAACTGGTTCTGTGGGTGTGGCCTAATTTGTGGGTATGGCTTGATGGTCATGTGATTGGCTGGGCATAGCTTGTATGTAAATATTATAAATATTTATATGAATATTGAATTTTTTATAAAAAAGATCAACTTTTACCCAAAATCAGGCAAAGCAGGCAGGCAGATTGAGTTGCTCACAGAATAATTCAGTGATCTATCTATCTGCCATCGGCTAGCTCAGTCTGTTACATAAAATTTGCTTGCCGTGAGTCTGAACTGAATAATAGAACCTTCAGTCCTAAGGGAAGTTTGGCTGTGCTTAAAAGCAGAGCCGAAGATCTAAAGGTTAGCTAAAAACCAAGAAATCCAATGATTTCCTGCTTTCTAGTTAATCTAAACCTCCCTGCACAGCAGAATAGCTGATGGTCGGAAAAAGGAAAAATAGCAATTTAGCAGGCAAGTTTTCCAAGTAAGGAGTGAGTGGGCGAGGAGTGTTCCGCAAGCCATGGGGTGTGTGTGCAGCCTTGTGTTTCTGCACAGCCTGGATTGCTTTGAGGGGGTGCTCTGGGGGTGAGATTTCTCTGCAGCCCACCAAAATTTTCTTGTGGCCCACTGAACTAGATGATTGATATTGGCAATATAAAAAATAGGAAATCTTTCTGAAAATTAGTTATGTAATATTATTTGCCCAATACACCACAGATTTTTTCCCTTTAGTTTCATATATTGAGGCCTCTAATTTTGCTGGTAGCATCTAATAGCACAATTTTTGCAAACCAAATCAGCCCCTGAAATCTGCAGGAACTTGCAACTTTAGTCCTCATATTCTTAACTCTATTCTGTACCATCTAAAACCTCCCTTCATAACCCTGCTTGCTAATGTAGAAGTGTCATCCCCCTGTTAGAATCTGACTCCAAGGGTGAGGAGGAACAGCTGACAGGTAGTGGGAGTGTGGCTCTGGAGGTTTGGAGCATACTGGGGAAGGGCACAGGCTGGCTGGGCAATCAGAGGAAGACTCAGGCCTTCTTCATCCTAGGGCACACAGGGAGGAGCGGATAAGGGAGAAACGTGAATGGCATGGTCTACAGGGGAGGAAAGGGCCTTGATCCCCTTCATGGGCTGCAGCTGTGAGGACTGTTTAAAAGGACAAACTGAGCATGGGCCAGTGCTGGAAGCAAAGCGTGAAAATATTTCTAGTCTTGTCAGTTCTTATCTGAGTTCTGATGTCCTTCCCAGTGTGTGTATTTCAATATCTGTGGGCATCTTCAAGCCATTATCCTGCCTTGTCTCATTAATTCTTCAATGTGGTTTGTGTTATTTTTTTTCCTATTTATAATTTATATATATTTTGAGTTTGAATGGAAGTTCTTCCTTTTCGCAACTGTTTATGGGGGAGTTTTTTCTCCAGTCAATGGTAATTGGACCTTTAAAGCCAAGTTGAAGGAATTAAAGGGACTTCACCTGTTTTTGTGACTTTGTTGCTTTTGTATCCCATCCTGGGTCATCACAAGAAGCTTCACAGGTTCTGCTTTGACTTCATTTGCTTTCTGATGTTGATTCTAGAATTCTAAAATCTCTAGACAAGTTACAAAATTTATCTCAGTTGCCATTTCTCTATACAGAAAATTATTTATTTAATCTTTAGGACCCCACCAGTATATAATTCAAATTGCACCTTACCATTCACCAGAGTCACTTGATTGAGATGGGCTATAAGAATCAAATAAATTCACTGATCCCAACAATTATATGCCGGTATTTACTCATTTAGCAGCTTAGTAAGTAGCAAGCAAGAGTTTTAGCATTTCATTCCTAAAGTAGGTTTATAATCCTGCTATTTGCTTTTATATTAATTCTTACTAGTAGGTTTTTATTCATAATCTATTATCTGCATTCATAGCATTATAGTGAACTGTTTTCTTTATTGATTTTTGAAATGTTTATGGTTCTTAATGTGAACCTTGGTACTCTTTATAGTGATTGTAGAAAATGTTGGTCAGTGACTGTAACAATAAGGATTATCCGAATCTCCCTTTTAAGTACCTATGCTTGAAGAGAAGTACTCTTTCATAGGCAAGTCTCCTTGCTAAATGAGGCTGTCTAATTCATCTTGATCATCGGCCACCATCAGGTTGAACATAATTGGTGCTCCCTGATTCATAATGAATTACAGTATTTCATTTCCCAATATACTCCTAGTTGTTCTACCCTAACCTTTCCCAGACTGCCTTCCAGATGTGTTCAATATGAATTCCAGAATTCAGTGGTGACATGTCCTTTGTCAAAATTCTGAATCAATCCATCAATTTTTATTACGGTCACAGGCCAGAAAAGTCAAAATTCTGAATTTAATGGTCCTTTCTTTCCTCCTGAAGAAACAGGTGGCAGTAAAGCAAGTTAGTAACAGTCCGGTGCTATTTCTTTTGACCCCTTGTTTCAATCTGGATACAATCAATATACAAGTGGAAAAGATATAGCAATATTTATGGCAGCATCTTCCCTGCTACGAACCCTGACCCTTAATAACAGTCGCAGAAGAGGTGACGATGAATAATTAAGCTTTTGAGTAATAGAAACATACGGAAGATTATATTGCCAAATTGCTTGTTTTTGTTTTTGTTTTAAGAAAAGAAAATTTTGGTACTTCTGTGAGTGTTAAAATCTAAAAGGGAAGATTAATGAAACAATAATTGGCTAATATCTCTTCACAACTCACTCTTGAAAAATAGACTAAAATATAAACACCTTACTTTTCTTTTTTTTAAAAAAAATACTATCCGTGTTTTTAAAAATAAAACAACCATGATGGTAGGGAGTATAGTCTTCCATTTACCCAAGCTTCTTTTCAGTTCTTTTATCCAGGTTTATCCCCCCCCCTCCATATCTATCTTCAGCAACTTGATTTAACCATAGAGATAGCTCTAGAGAGATATGAGTGAAGATATGTTGCTTTTTGAGTACTGCTTTTGAAAAAGAAAAGAATTATCTATAGCATGCATGTCATTATCCTTCTACATTTCAAAGTCTCCATGAATACTCAATTTGTGCCTGACTGTCCTTGCCGCATCTTCTGGCAGCCAGTAAGAGGCATGATTGCATTAAATTGAAAGCAGCAAGCTTTTGTACTTGGGTGTGTATTTCTCTCTGTGTTTGTGTGTGTGTGTGTGTGTGTGTTTCTGAGAATGAAAGTAGAATGGTGGGATAGCTCTCCACTCAGGCTGCTTTAAACTCTTCAGTTAACATCGATTGCATTTAGTTGCAGTGATAATAAAATAACTGACTGTATAGATTTTCCTCTCATTAGTTCCTGCTTTTGAGTGTATCATGCTCATCTGATAAGATTTTATAACTTATTCCCAACTAACAGAGGAGCCATTGAAATCTGCATTATTAAAATTACCAAATGTCCACTTGGGAGGTAGAGAAATAGGACAGAAACCATTATCCATCCAAGTATCCTTGTTATTGTTTTCCATTATCTTTCCACATTACTAAATTTCAGTGAATGCCTACTTTTCTTGGGGACAGTCGCTAATTCAAAATACAAATTATACCCAGCAAATCTGGATCTACGGAACATGCAAACGTCCAATGCTTTTGCTGCTTTCAGTCATTCTTTTCACTGAGCAGCAACAGAAAATACTGGAAAAGTGACCCTGTGTTTATTATGTTCAAATCTATTTAATTTTAGTCTCAGCTGAGCAGGAAGTTGTGAAGATCAATGTTTCTATCTTCTCACTATAAATCGTTTGGAAAAAAAAATACTGCTGTGTGCAAAGGGGACAAAAGCAGTTTTGCAAAAGCTACCAGAAGGGTCTTTTCTTTTGGCAAATTAAATCTCTTACAATAAAATTCTGTGTAAAAATAAACAATGCCTACTAGTATCCCTTGGAGGGAGATGCAAATTAAATACTGTGTGATTGCAACTCTTTCCACAAAAACTTAGAAACTGAAAGTGCTTTGTCAAATATTTTTAGTATTAATTTTTGCAACTGCATGAAACCTTTGGAGCTTTTATATCAAGACTGCTATAGAAAGCAAATGTCCTTGTATTGGTTCTTAATGTACGGTACTTGAAGGGGTACCCATGTAAGCAATTTTGTTTGCTTGTGAAGTTGCACACAGCATTTTCAGCTTCTAGGAAAAACTAACAATAAAATTTACAATGCAATAATAAATAGCATGTTATTCAAAAATGTTGTTCCATATGAAAAATACCAACAACTATTCAAGTGGTCAGTTATATAAATATTTGTTACAATCCTAGGAGAATTTATCATATAAATATAATTGTCCCCTTAAAGAAGATTAATAAAAGCTGAACCCATGGGTTATAGATTCTTGTAAAATGGGTTTTGCCGAAGGTATTAATTTCAGTGAAGAAACACTGTACAAATACTCAAGGATTTTTATAATGCTATTATTTAATTTGCTTATTTTTAGTGAACAGTAGACAGCTGTATAGATTTTCACAAACTGTTACTTTTACAGAAAAGTATGATATAATCATGAAAGGCATTTTGCTTTAAAAAATGTATACTGGTGGTAATTAAATTTTGTTTTTAACAACTTAAGTATATAAGATATATATACTTAAATGTTTTGAAAAATTAGCAAAAGTTAAATCTTTTGTACACTAAACATGTTTAATATTTCTTCTTGCTACCAAAAAGTTTTTTTTTTAATTTTATAACAATTTATGGATCTAGCTTTGTGGTATACTGCATATATTTTTTCAGGTGGGTAATATAGATTATATTATACTTGGATTAATATGATAGATTTTTATAGGCACTGTATTCTTTTTTTTTATCACCAACCTTTTCCATTAGATGAGGGGAAATGTTAGTATTCAAATGTAATTGCAGAACTGAAAACACAGGCACAAAATACTGTAACTAACAGTGTTCTAGCAGTAACAATAATTTTCATGATATAACTATACTATAATTGATTTCATTATGGAATTTTCTGCTAAGAATGCCTGAAATTCTAGGCTACTTTTAACACTGTTAAACATGGCACTCAAATCTTAATTTTGGAACAAACTCTAATTTAGGGGTCAAAGTTGCTAAATATTGAGGTTCTAGAGAAATGTTAGATGAAGCAGCCTTCTCTTCCTAAAAGAAATCTGATAGCTTTCTCCCTCAGTCTCAGACCTCTATTTTTAAAGAACACATTTTAAAATAATTATTTCTTTGTTACTTATGGCAAAATAAGTATTTCATTTATTCCATTTTGAAAACTGCTACTGACAAAATAATGAATAAATTCAGCATAAACTGTAATGATGGAGTGTTGTATATTATTTTTCTTTTGTGAACCCAATGACCGGGAATGGAATCATTCAATACCTGGAACAACCATTTATCAGCAGAATTGTTAGCCCTCACACTTTCTATCACCCTATACCTCCCCACACTTGTTTAGGAGGAAAATGACAGGATAGCCAGAAATGACAGGATGCACAGAAATGTGACCTCGTGTCTAAAAGTAAGCTGACTTATATAAGATTTTATCAAATTTCTATACTGCCCATCTCACCTGAGTGACTTTGGCTGTTTAGAAACCAAACATAACATGTTAACACATTAACTGTCTTTATGCACTATCCTTCCATAGCTATAGATTCCAATGAGAAACGTATCATAGCCTTACTTTTTTTCATGGATTTATATGTTTTTAGTTCTGACTGCATCATGGTATATGTAACCAAGTGTGCACAATATGAAAACAGTGACAAAATATTTGGTGGCAATAATAAAATAGATTTTTTTCAATTGCCAAATTCCTGCTTCTTATCATTAATACTTTGGATAGAAGGGAAAATAGAGATTGAATAATAATTATATAGTAATTTAAATTTGATCACTTTAGAATCCACAGTTTCTTACATTTGCAATCTATCTGCTGTTATTTTGTAAATAAATATATTTAGTTTAGTACTTTTTCAGTTATACTTATAGATACTTATAGATAGGATTTTTGGGGCTAGTATTATTAGAGACTCAGTCTGTCTGTGGGGTTGTCCTGTTTCCTTTGGCATGCGTTTATCTGCCTAGAACTCCATTCCTTTCCAAGCGCCTATCAATTCGATTCTTGGCATCGGCTGATACCAACAGGAATTAGTAATGGCCATTGATATTATAATTTCCCAATTTTCTATTCCCAGAAGGCCAGTACATATCCACAGCTGTGACTATTACACATTGAACAAGCTACTCCATTTTGTTTTAATTTGCCATTGTATCAGTTTTCCACAAATATTGTTGTTACCATAAATCACATCAATATTCAGACGATATAGTTCCTTTTTATTCAAAATGGGAACTTTGAGAGAGAAAGCTACATGATATATGAGTTTATTTTGACTTATTGTTATTATTATTTCATCTTGCTAAAGTGTATTATTTAACTTGAGAAACTGTATTTCAGAACAAGACATATTTCAATATCTGACCAAATAAACAGAGAAAAAATTATGTAGCATGTGTTAGCCATAGTCAATAAAACACATAAATTGTTACTGTTGCAAATATTAGTTGCATAAACATCACATTGTTTTAGAAGTAGCTAGCTAACACTGTGCAAAACCTAGAATTCCAAATATGAATATTTTCTGCCTTTGAATATTCTATAAACCAACGATGTTGACATGAAGATAAATGGATAATAAGGAAATATGGTTAAGACCTTCATCTTCCTTTTTTTTGAAACTATGCACCAGATTCTGTTTTAAAAAATTAAACATTATGCATTGGGCACTGTTGTCTCAATATGATGGTATTTATAAGCCATCACATTCTGAGGGCACAAGGTTAGATACTGCTGTTATACCAAATACCAAGAAGGAGAGTGAAAGATAGTGAAAATAATCCTGCATTCAAGTGGAGAAGAAACACTGATTGACAAGTACAATCTACAACATAACAATTCTGGACTCTCTGCTCCATGCTGTTTAAGCTCTATTAATCTATTACATGTCTTTACCAGACTTGCCCCACAAATGCTACTAGAGAAAACATCACCCGTTTCTTGCAGATGGTAGCTACAGTAAAATCCTTCCTTTCTTTGTCGCTACTCTTCCAGAAGGAATGCAGGAATTCTTAAAGAGATCTCAAGCCGGATTGCAAAAATATTGTCCGGTGCTCATGTTATGGAGCATGCATTGTGATAGTAACATGAGAATAGCTGCCTACAGTGTAGCAGCCTCATGCACTGCTAAGTGGCCGTGCCAAAAAGCTTAGGCATTCATACCAGAATTAATACCACAATCCGAAAGCACAGCTAGCTCATTTTCAGTGGTCCGAATATAAAACCTCAGCTATAATCACTGAAAAATTAGAAAGTTATTCCTAGCAGACAGGAATGCTTTCTCTAACTATTGTGTCACAGAAACCTGGACAATTGAATCAATATGGACAATAACAGCCTTTTCTTTTCTCTGTCTTCCCCCTCCCTTTTAGCCCCTTCTTATGCTCTCAATATGTCACTGCAACAAACTGAAAGCAATACTTCTCAAAGTTTGGGCTAATATATTTGTATTACATCCAAGGTGCTACAAGGCGTTGTTTCCTAAAGGACACTGGGTAGTTCCCTCAGCTTCTCACTGTTTCCAGATTTTACTGCTCCTTCCCAAAATAATATTTTCCATCCCTTTACTGATTTCCAGAGAGTAGTAAGCTTTTTTCTTTCATATACTTACATATTTATCAATGTAATCAGAGCAATGCTAGTACAGGTCAACTTTAGAATATATCCAGACATTGATTCTATATAACAGCACGGAGAACAAATAATTGGATGATATAATAATTATATCTGTATCTAATAATCTGATCTAGTATCACTGGCTTACTTCTTTTAACACATATCTTTAGTTCCATGCTTTTAGGATTTTTTTTCTTCTCTATTCCTCTATTTCACACATAGAATACCCAAGAAACTTGATAAAGCTCTTAGAGTACTACTCAACAAAAAGTTTTACTTTACTTTGCATATTAGTTATTCTTAATTACCATTTGTGGTCCACCATTTATTGATATGTTTGAATATTGCTGAAGTGGCCATTTGCTAGGAACATACAGATATCAAAACTCCATCTACTTATTTTCTGAATTGGTTCAGTGTGGTGTAATGGTTAAGGCATCAGGCTAGAAACCAGGAGACTGTGAGTTCTAATCCCTCCTTAGGTACAAATCCAACTAGGGAACCTGGGGCCAGTCACTTTCCCTCAGCCCTAGGATATAGGCAAGGGCAAACCACTTCTGAAAAATCTTGCCAAAAAAACTTCAGAAGTTAAAAAAATCAGAAGTTAAAAAGAAACAAACAAAAGACAAAATGCTAATGAATGTTATATTAACTACCCAAAAGCAACTACAAATACTGTCTGTAACTGTACTATACAATTACTTTTTAAATATTATTAATAGTCAAAACCGGGAAGTGATATTACTTGAGTTAAATGTTTTAACTTTAGCTGCTGAATGAATATTAGACTTCTGATGTCACTAAATTAAATAAATATAGTTTACAGTTGTACACTTCAACAGATCTATTGAAATGCACCATTCAACAAGGCCAACTTGGATCAACCGATGCCATTTTAGAGCAACAGCTGAAGGGAGACCCTGGGAAAAGCAGCATAAACCAAAGGGCCATTAAATACAATGAAAACTTTTTTTTCTGTATTCAAGACATCTTTAATTTTTCCATCATTTGTAATGACACTGTAATATGTTTACAGAAGTAGGAGCAACTCCTCCTAGGTATTCATTTGTCTTCCCCTTGGGACTACAGTAAACACAGCAAATGCACTGTGTTAGTTTTATAATAGTGAGTGTGTGCCAGAAATATTGAGCTACAACCACTAAATATTTGCTTTAAAATAATTTTAACCATCTGGACTTTTTGTTTCCCTTTCTCTTCAGGGAAAGAGTCAGAGTGAAGCAAAAGCCACTCTGCACAAACTGATTTGTGTAGGCAAACTGAAGTTACCAGATCAATAAGAAAGCAACAAACTAAGAAGGAATGGAAAGACCTATGAAAGATAGGCAAACTGTATTCTTAAAGAAATGGGAAATTAGTTAGCAGATATTTCTCATGACTGCAATAATAGAAAATGTGCTGGTTTGTAGCTGAAATTTTGTTTCTTGAACTTGTCTTGTGTGGTTGTTTTAGAAAATGAGTTGTAGTCAGTTAGGTAGAAAAGTTTTTTCCATACTAGTACAAATAATACCAATATAAATATAGGTGATTCCAGGTACCATGCTTCCACTGAAGTTTTCAAAGGATTCATAAAATTAACATAGCTTCATATCCTTCTGTGTGGAAATAGCTACAGGCCCATTTATATGATGATATACCATATTTCTAATTCAGCACTGCCATACAAAAGCAAAATATGTTTTTGTACTTTTCTCCTTTTTTCTAAAAAAAGATGGCATATTAGATAGCCCTCTGATCTCCCTCAGCTTTGTAAAGTAATGAGGTAATGAAAAGCAGAATGAACTATAGTATCTTTCCATGTCTAGAAAGTGGGACAGCATGATTAGAAATACTGAACTTCCTACTGTGAGACAAGCCCTCAGTGGGCTGCAATACTAAATAGACTGAGTAAACACTTGGATATGTGCCATAGATTTGAATCTGTTGCAACCTTTTTGGTTTATAGGCTTTCAACTTCATTTAGTTATCACAAATTGTCCTGTGTATTTAGTAGACCTACCAAAGGTTTTGATTGCATTTAACTTGGGCTGCGGCCAATTAATTATATATCTCGAGGACAACCTCCCAATTTATGTGCTAGCTGAACTCCTAGGCAAAATTGTTCCTCTTTAATTGTCCAGTAATCTAAATCAAATGAGAAAGGACAACATTGGCAGCTTTTTTTGATGATTTCTTAGATTCATCAGCTTTATTACCAGAAAATATAAGTGTCAGTCTTGAGTAAATATAAAGATTATGTGATGACCATGGAAAGAAAACACAGTAACTTCCAAATGTTCCAGAATAAACTCTGGGGTTTTAAAAAAAGCAAACTAGTTCTGTGGAGCACAAGAAAAATCGAGGTATGGTCTCTTGCTTGTTCAAAATCAAGTGACCAAAAAGCATGATATCCTGTCTGATGATCAAATAAATGAGTATTGCGATGTCTAGGAAAACTTTATTTGGAGAATTGTCTAATGCTCATGAATTGGCCAAGAAGCTCATAGCACAAATTCTGGCAATAGTAGGAAATGGAGAGTCAAAAAATCACATAAACAAAATATGTATGTTGCCTTCTGTATCTTTTTTTATGTATACTGAGAGCATTTGCACCAAGACAAATTCCTTGACCAACAAAGAATTCTCTTCTCTTCTCTTCTCTTCTCTTCTCTTCTCTTCTCTTCTCTTCTCTTCTCTTCTCTTCTCTTCTCTTCCCTTCCCTTCCCTTCCCTTCCCTTCCCTTCCTTCCCTTCCATTCTATGCTACTCTCATCTACGTCTAATAATAGGTATGAGACAGGTAGCCTGCAGGTTCTCACAGGCAATAACCTCAGGGAGATAACTCTGTATTTTATTTATTCATGATTTTTTTTCTAAAAATGATAAAGCAAAAGTTAGTTTTCTTTCAGAATCATTTGAGGGGGGAATTAATTTTTTGGGGGGGGGAACTTAGTTATTACTACTTCTAAAGATATAAAGTCACCTTTGAAGATAGTGACATATATGCATTATGCATAATTTGATTTACTTATAAGAAAATGTTTGGTAGATACATTTGAAAGATACAACCTTATTCAATTATAATTTTGTAGTAAATTCAAAATGTTTTAAATTGTTACAATTTAAGCTACATGCTGTTGACTGTAGCATCTCTTCATTTCTGGCCATTTTGGCAGGAAAAAACTAAAACCATAATCTTTGTAATAAGACAAAGAAAATATGTGTTTTAACTCCCCCCTCCCCAGTACAATATACTCTGTGTGTGTGTGTGTGTGTGTGTGTGTGCGCGCGTATTGCAGATAGCAATAAATGGCTGGAAAATACTGAAGGAAGGCAGGGAGAAGAGAACCAAGGATCAGAACTCACATTTTGTTACACGAAATGTTGTTTATTTATTCTCATTTTCTGAATCTAAGGAACATCACTATCAACATTCCACACTCCTTCAAATCTATTCCTTTTTCATTCCCATTTTCATGGACTTCTGAAAACTTTTTTTTTTTTGGCACACGTTGACACCAGCTTTTACATTTTCATGGGTAACTTTATTTATAGGCAATAATTTAATTATTTTTCTCCAAATTTTCAGGAGAAAAAACACCTTAAGGAAAGCACTGAGAAGGTACCTGTTTTAATTTTTTTCCAGACCTTCAAGTGTCTTCTTGTCAGCTCCTTATCAGCATCATCTCAGCAGATAAGAAATTTCAGTTCTTTGTATTTGAGGAAGTCCTTGCCCTGAAGCTAAAAGACAGTATAGTTTTCCCAATACTAAGCTACTTCATAGTGCTATTGCTTTTACTGAACTCAGCAACAACTGCAAACAAAAACAAAATATGGATAAAATAAAATTTATAAGAGTATTCTACTGAGATTATTTAGAGAGGTGGATTTTCTAACTGCCTCTTAATATGTTAATTAATATATTCCTACTCTCAACTCTCATAATGAATTTTGAGAATGAAGCTTAAAAAAATCATTTTTAAAAATTCTTACTTCGTAGGCTTCTGGATTTATCATTATGGCATGTGCATGTGTCAATAATAATTTATAATTGCTTCTAATGTGAATTAAATTTCCTTACAGGGAAGCAAGCTCATTTTCAATATTATTTTCGGGTGAATGTACTGGTCATAAATATTTTGCATGTAGCTTCCTTAAAGAAGCATATATGTGTTATACTGCTTTTCTTCTGAAGGATTCCTTTTTACCAGCTTTTATGTATTTATTATCAATTTGCAAGGATGCCAGTTTAGCATTGATGCATACAAATTAGATACCACATATATAGGAAGGGAAAACATTTATTAACAAAATAGATCAACTGAATAGAGCATCTCCCTCATAGCTCTAGAAAAGAGTTTTCTTATTGCTTTATATACTGTAGTAATAGCTGCATCCAATTTATTGTACATTAAGAACAATTTACTTTCATTCCATTTAAAATATTCAGGGTTTACCTCAAGATTTAAAATATGTAGCCACAAGGTAAAATGTGTGAATATGTGAGTGTGAGAGAATATAATCACTCACACACATACACTTAAACAGAGAGGGGGGAGGGGACGAGAAACACACAGATGAATTCCTTAGCCTTTCTTTTTTAGAAAAAGAGCTCTAAAGTTTCCATTATCCATTCTGTCAGGTAGCAAATATCTTCTCAGTGTAACTCCAGACATTAAATCTGTCAAGAGGAATGCAGTAAAATAAATGTCTGGGATACCTTCATAAACAAAAATCTTATTTCCATAATTCATACAGCTGGCTGGCATTTATTGGCACGTCAGGTGCAATGGGGACATTTCAGGAACATTAACATGTACAGCATCATTTGTCAACAAAGCAACAATGTAAGCAAATCGTTCAGAACTCATACAGATTTACAGCTTTCTCTGCCAGCTGCTAATTACGGTGTGTTCTGCCTATTTGGTAGGGGCTTTTTTTATTGGAAAATGACAAAGGGGTTATAGTATCCCAGTTTGGAATATAGATGTGGCTTTTTAGTAATAATGTAAGTGGTAATATGACCACGCAGCTTTGGAGTTTGGATCTAGTTTCACTAGTCTTTAATTGATCCATTTTGATTGATGAAGAAGACGTAGAAATTTGCAATGGCATTTGGTTACTGATGTATGTAACCTCAGCAGACAAAGAAATCATATCAAAAAGAAGTTGGGGGGTTGTGTGTGTGTGTGTTGTGTTGTGTTAGGTACATGTTTGTATATTTGTCCTCTTATTTTTACACATTTAATACGTAGTCAAATATGTAGTCTCTTCTCTGATAAATATGTGTTGATTGCACCCATGTTTATGATAAGTTATAAATTATCAATTGACAAATGGATTGGAACATGCTGCATCCATTTAAATAAATTATGAATATAAAATCTGCCACAGTTGAAAATGATACAGAGGGATCACATATAAGGAAAATGAGGATACTGGATTTGAAGGAAAATCAGGGAATTTGATTTTTTTCAGCCATCTTCCATTGTTATGGTTTAATATTCTCCACCAATAAAGAAAATATATTGTAAAACAAATGCATGAAATAAAAAGACATCCCCCAAAGTTGCCAAAATCCATATTGACTACTGCTTTGTTAGGATTACCAGCACTTGCAACTATAATACATGCGATAAAAAAAATCTGTCAAACCTAAATAAAAATATTTTACCAATATTTTGTTTTAGATAATACAATACTGTTATCTAAATAAATATTCAGATACAAAATAAAATATTAGGTAATTTTATCTATCATTTAAATATCTGAATGTAAGTATTCAAAGTAAACATTTTGACCGCATAATTTAATAGGCAGCTTGATGGATTAATTACTTGCCAATTTACATATATTTTTAAACATTGTAAATTTAGATACAGGAGTATGCAGTTTAATGTAAGGAAACATTGTCTGGTGCCAATCTTATTAAAATCTTTGAAGGCCATGTTTTCTAAGGGTTTTCAAAATGTTAACTGAAAGTGGGGGTGCATATCCACCTGTTCATTTCAACAGATTAATTTGAAATATAAAGAAAAATGAAAGAGTATCTAAAATGTAATAAATAGCTCTCTATATAAAATAGCATTACGCACACACACACACACATTGGAGTTTAATTGTGTTGTATAGTACAAAGTATAATAGGAATAGGAATACTGTTAAAAATAGCATAACATAACCATAACCCAATACAAAGTACTCTGTGTTTAAACTAATAAAATGAAAATTTTGAGGGATTGTGTGTGAATGAGGTAAGGTATAAAATAAGGTATAAAAGTAAATTAGCGTTGTTTATAAACAATATAGTAGTAAATAAATAATTTTGGGATGTTGATTTGAAATTTTAGAAGTAACTAAAAGAGAGGGAAGGCAATAAGTACATAGGTATACAATAAAATTTATGCCGTGTCTATGTCTATCTCTCATATTTCATCTTTCAATCATTAATAAATCATGCCCTACTATTTTCAAATATTTGATTTGAAGGAAATTGGTGAGAGTGTATTATTTCTGTTTCTTTCTGTTTCAGATTGCTATATTTAAACTTTTATTACAGTTTTCATAAAATATTTTTCCTTTGCTCCTCCCTTTTGCAAACTGTTTGTACATCCTGGCATCTGTTTGAGATTGTTCTGCAACAGACGCTATTGTTAGTTTAAGGACACACTGGATGATTAAAAACTACCCTGGAAGGAGGGAAGAAGGCAAGTACTAGCCCTCTAGAATTGTGCTACATTTGGACACCTGTCCCCCTATGGTTATTCCTGCTAGTCTGGGATTTTTTTGTGGGGAGATCCCTAGGGAGTAGGAGTAGGAGGATTTTAATGTATGATTTTTGATATTGCATATTAGTCCTTTGTGACCTGAAGAGACTCTTCCTAAGACTATAAATAACAAATACAATAGCATCAATTAAATTATAATATATCTTGCATAGACCTTAGTATTCTGTATTTATCAGGTGTTTCAGGATTAAAAAAAATAGGCTTAAGATTGCAGAATGTGCGTAGCATGCAAAACTGTCAATAAAATTTACAGTGGAATTTTCAGTAATATCTTACATGCTAGAGCCAATGCAGAATATTGGAGAAAATAAGAGCAATAAATTATGATGTTATGCATACTTTTAAACTTAAAAAACTTTACTTAATTTCTATAGACTTAACTATTTTATCTGTACATTGTTCTTCAGATTGCCTTCCAGATTCCATTTATATTCCCTTGTCTAATAATAACAGTTATTATCTGATATCCATATTTAATTTTATTATGTCACCATCCCTGTTAAAAAAGGATGTTCTTTTCAAACATTTTAATGCATTTATTATTTCACTGATCATCAGTTAAAGCCAATTTTCTCCTTTATTGGATCTCAATTATAAATCAACTAGTCATTGTATGGGATACTGTATATGAACATACAGTATATCATTATGATGTATCCTATAATAATGCATCTTGGGCTTGAAGACTGAAGATAGTGGTTTAAATTGCTGAGACAGAGAAAAATGGGGAACATCTGTTAATCACAGATAGAGAAGAGTTTCAGTGAAGTTTGTCATATGTATTTGATAGAATGAACACACTGCACCATTTTCTGTTCTTGTGCAACAAGCCTTATGTGGTTTTTTAAAAGAAATCTGCCAGTTTATTAAGAAATGAGATGAGAAGAATCTCAGGTTAGCACTGCCTTCTCCCAAGATATCAAGAGACGATAATGGCAGAGTAAGGGAAGTGAAAAAATATTATATTAAATTGGTGCTTGATAACACAGTCTAAACCATTAACCCATCCTTGTAAGGGACATAAATGGGGGAAAATGGAATATGTAAATTGAGGAATGTTTGGAATGTAATGTAACCTATTTACCTGATACTAATTCATTATATATGTATTATGATGTGGCCTACAATAATATATTCTTGGTTAGAAGGCCTAAGTTAGTGGTTTAGCATATGTGAAGAACAGAAAACAAAGTCAGGTAAAGTAATTAGGCATCAGGCTAGAAACTGGAAGACTGTAAATTCTAGTCCCAATTTAGGCACAAAGCCAATTTAGCCACTCAATCTCTCATAGCCAGAGATAGCAGACAAGGGCAAACCACTTCTGAAAATTCCTGCCAAGAAAACTGAAGTGATTGTCCAGGCAGTCGCCAGGAATCAAGACTGATTCAAAGGCATCCAAAACCCATCACCACCACCACCAGCAATGTAGAGTGTATGTGTCTATCACCTCTTCACAGCATTTATTTAATACTAGTTGATAACCCAGGCTTGCCTGGGTATTTATTTATCCCAATCCTGTATTAGACAGGAAAATCCTGTAGTCGGAACTCATGCTGTTGTACTGTCTGTGAAGCTCTAGATGTAGTAGCTCTATCTCTCTTATTCTTTAGTCAGGCCTCATGCTGTTATACTATCTCTGAAGTTGTAGATGTAATAGCTCTCGCGCACAAGTCAGAGGGACTTGTGGAGTACTTTGAAGCCATTACCATGGCAACTCCACTGTGCTGTACAGTAGAAGCCGTTTTAAGGCACACACATATGCACACCCCGAGGGGTGTTAGGGTATCTTACCCCCATAGTATTTTTTTTCCAGAGGATAAGTCATATGTCTACCACGTTTGGTTGAAATTGCTGGAACACACACACACATACACATTCACACACATCCATTTTTATGGATAAATAGTCAAACCAAATAATAAAAACTCAACATTTTCTCTATCTATCTACATATTCACTTAATGTATTTGCCACTCAGCTCACTATCGCATGACTTTTTACCATCTTCATGTGTACCCATCCATATTTCCAGGTCTTTAATCCAGGTCCTTCTGTAAGTGTCACTATCAGCTGAACTACTGTCAGAAGATACAAAAGAAAGAAAACAACCTAGCAGTGGCATTCTGCCTGGAGAAAGACCCATTCTTGGTGAATCCTGTTCTAATTTTAATTTTATGATAGAGCAAATATCTTATTTATTTTCATTACACAGCTATACCAAAGAAAACAACCTGGTAATTTCAAGTAATTTTTGTATTGTAATTTTCACAATCTCTTGCCACTGACAATGCTGGCAGGAGGTACTGAAAATCCAAGCCCCAAACTTCTGAAGTACTTGATGTTGTCTGCAAATCCTTATGTTGTCACTATTGAATTATAGCATCCATTTCATTAATGAAATATTTATCATCAAAATTTCCTCTGCCTTCGAAGAACAAAAATCTTCATTGTGTCATCTTTTCTAAAATCACTGCTGCTCCACAAATTGTCAAAGGGCTTCGTGAGAGTAGTTCACATATTGCTCCATTCCACTATTTTTATCAAATGCATTGTTTAATCTCACGATCTATTTTAGCATCGAAGTTACATTGAAATGATGGGATCCAATCTGATTTTCCCTTCCCTTGTAGCTCTTTAATCCACCATCTGCAAAATCCAGACTCAGTGTAGTAGAATAAGGGATTCATGGGAACAAACAAGGAGAACATTAATTTTAGTATGTGGAAAATCAGACTTTTTCCAAAGAATTCATATTGGGATTCTAATTTACTTATTAATATAAAGCATGTTCTAAAACTAATAGTGTACATGCTCTCAGAATGTCAGGAGCAGGCTAATGTACATCTTTTTGCCTTTGCTTCATGGTTGTTTCCATACATTTTGCCTGTATTCTGTTGCAATATTTCATTATCTATATTTTCAAAGATCCCCCTTATAAATCATCACTATTTCCCCATTTTAACAATATTTGTAAATATTAAAAAGTAGAAATCTCCAGCGATCTTTTGAAGCCACTGACCTAGTGATTGAAGTTCAGCCACAGAGCAGTTATGGAAATTCTGCATTTAGAGTGTGATAATTACCCTCAGTTCCTTGGGCAGGCGAAGAAAAACTGTACAAAAATCCCGATAATTCCTGCCAACAGGGCTAGAGAAGGAGTTGCCCTTCCCAGCTAACAACGTATCCTTGGAATTTTCTCTTTAAATTGTAAATACTGATTCTACTTTCACAGTCTGCAAACCATAAACTAAAGCATATATAGAAACAACCCTGTTCCTTCCATTCAGTGCTACCAGTGGTACTTCATGAAACCAGATACTCCTTTCTGTTCTTCACTTTACTTTTTTAAAACCTGATTTATTTTTCTTCTAGTATTTCTTAATTAGTTCCAATGCATAATGGGGACAGCTTAGGCGACTGTCTTAAATTCTAGGCTTTATCCTGAAATAGTCGTAGTAAAACACATCTGAACACATACAGTTGGCCTTTTCTGCAGCGCTGAAAACTAATAGGAGCTGGCTACTCTTGAGTATGAACTCAAGCAGAAATTCAGCCAGTATTTTTCTTTTTTTTTCTGACAAGGTAAAACTAACACTTTCCTGGCCTCATACCTGTCAACAACCAAAACAACTAACAACCAACTGGCATCTTATTTTTCTTACTTTTTTACTGCTGTTTCTCCTTATATCTTCATTTTAGCTGAGCTCTCAGAGAAGTAGACAGAGTTAGCCAATAGTAGCAGCATTTGATTTGCGTGAAACACTTTGACAACAGGCGTTGGAAAAGAAAGTTAAGAAGGGGGGGAATCATCAAATGCACTTAAAAGAATACATTTTATCTCCATTTCTTATGTACGATACAATTTTAATTTTGGTGTCACCATAATTCTCGGGATGTCAAAAATACAGAGCAATATAAACCAATGTGACAGGCAATTTATTTGTCATCCATCTTCTCGGTTTCTGCTCTAGCTGCCATCAACACGCATAGTATAAGAGGGGGAAAAAACCCGAGGACAGGGACAGAGAAATTTTGAAATGTTTGGAAGGTGTGGCTTTTTAGATGCAGTCTTGGAAATATGTGACAGATCCAGCTAAAACTGGACAGTTGGAGGATAAGATTATCTGCTTCTGATTTAATAACATGTTTTCTCTTTGCCATAGTTCTAATGCTCAAAATAAATGCTCAAAGTGCTAACCATTAAAAGATTTATGTAAATAGACTTCGGATGAAATACGTTTCAAGCAGCAGAGATTGCCTGGCACAATTATTTCTTCATAAAGTGAGTGCTACACCTATCATCTGTCATTGGCACAAAAGTAGCACTTTTACCTTAGCACTGCCTAAACACTAAGGAAGAGTAGTCTTCTGGATGCCACCCAAGAAACAATCTTACAATGGATCTGTCAGCAGGAGGTGGCCGTATCTGTGGAGGAAATAGAGCCGCAAAGTGCTATTTTACACAAGACAGTCCTCGCTTTAATAGGATGCCAGAAGATGCATCAGATTGAATCTGCTGAGAAAATGATGACAAAAAGGGGGGAACGGTGGCTTTTACACATTTGGGGATCAGACTGCTTGCAATTTTACCTGTATGCATCCCTTGCCTTGCCAGAAAGGTAATCGTAGGATGCTTTGGATTCTTGTGACACCTTGGAGGCTGATAGAGCTGTAGGGTGGATTCTAAAACGCAGCTCTACAGAATCAAATATCTATAGATTTGAAGGCTTGTTTGATAAGCAAGCCAAACATAGCTTATTGATATGGTCCCATTTGCTGAGGTAGTCAATTGTGTACCAGTGGATAGAAAAAGAATGAATCGACTCCAGGCAGGCAGTAGGCCTCAGTGAGTCATGTCATGTGAAGGGGCTTTCTGATATTCTTTATCTCCATGCACAGCCTGCGAAACAAGAGCGCCACTGTCTTCTGTTGGCACAGGGAGTTACCTCAGGCTATGCTGGAAAATGCTTCCCCTGCCCCTATTTTTAGACCTGACTCATTCTGAGCCACTAAATGAAATGTATTATTGAGAATACAGGCACCACTTTGTTGTTATCCTCATGAGAAGGCAACACTATAACCTGTTTGGATACAGCTGCAGACCACCTGTAGGGAAAGTCAAATTAGGGAGAGACCCTACTGTTCTCTGCATTAATGCTTTTTGTATTGTTGTTTGACTTTTCTTCCCCTTTTCTGTATCTTTCACAACTAAGGACACGGGGAGCATATTTTAAGGCCTTCTGTCCCTTTAAGGCATCTTCTGATTGAAAGAACTCCTGAATTTGAAAGGGTATAATAACTCCCCAGATGCAAAGAGAAAGAGAGAGGAGAAGGGGGGAAAGACCTGTTAGTGAATTTTCATTTTTGTTTTCTTTTGGACTTCTTTTCTTTGGATAAACTCTTAGAAGGCACACATAGCTCTTGAAAGGCAATTGAAAAGGTTTATATAGAGGGTCAGGGAAAACGCTGCCTTTTAAGAATAACAGCAAATCTTATTATAACTGTTTTATCAGTCTCATATAGAAAACCTCCAGGGGTAGAACAGTGAATTGTACACCACCACATAACTTGCATATAAAAGACAAGAAAGAATGTAACCAGTATTCTTATATATTGACATGATAGATGGTTATCCATACTTGGAGAGACGGGCATTTGAAAGCACTGCTTTTTCATAGCACTTTTAATAAGCAATGTATTTGATAAGCATGATTTCATTCCCATTTGCAATGGACCTTTATTGTATCAATTTTACAATTTAGAGAAGTTTTTAAAATGTGTCTTGCCCAAGGCCACTTAGTGAGAGCACAGTAGAATTTAAACTGGGGGTCATGCTGGTTTAGCTTCCACATGTATTGTATGCCACTAGAATTGGAGAAGTTGATATCTAGTGCTTGAGTATTCCCAGGATAGCATAGTCTGGGGAGTACAGAATGCAACTCTCAAAAAATTGTGCTAAATAATCGTAAGTAAAGTTAACCTGTGCTACTGATATATACCATTAATGTTAATTCAACTCAGTGAAAATGTGCTCTGGTTAAGTAAAGGACCTTATCATATCAATGGTCTCAGGTATCACATGGTGCAGCTAGGACGTTGAACTATTTTATTATCTTATCAAACTTTCCCATCATCTTACATTTCTTTAAAGATAATCCACTTAGAGGGAGATGAGCGAAGATAACCATGGAACTCAGAACATCATCAGTTTAGGAATGAAAGAGAAACTGGTGGAAACCCAATGAAAATTTCAATGTATATATTAAACACAGTAGTTTATGTTGTATAAAATAAAGTTACCAAAATAAATTGCAGTTAGATTTAAGTACTTATTGCTGCTAAAATGGAAGATGGTATGACTCTTCTCTTCAGAATTTCTCTTGGATTGACTAATTAGGTGGATTGGTTGGATACATCTGTACTAGCTGGGAAAGTTTCAAAGTTCAGTTGCATGAAAAATATGTAGCTGAAAAATTTATAATTGTCCCCCATGTTTACAATCTAAACATAAAAGCATATTTTAAGCATATTTTTGTAAAGCATATTTTTCTAAGGTATCTGTAGTAGCATCAGTCATCCATTCATTATTGTTTTTTTAAAGAGTCATTCTGATTTTATTATTGATATTTCCTTTGCTATTTATAAATGCTATGTCATAAAACCAGTGGTGGAATTCAAATTTTTTTGAACTACCGGTTCTGTGGGCATGGCTTGGTGGGCATGGTGTGGCTTGGTGGGCATGGCTTGGTGGAAGGTTACTGCAAAATCCTCATTCCCTCCCTACCCTGCTAACCTGCTTTACAGCTCCGTTCTCATGTGCAGGGCAACAAAAGAAGACCCAGCCAATCAGCTGGGACTCAGGAGGCAGAGAATAGATGGGGGCGGGGCCAGTCAGAGGTGGCATTTGCCAGTTCTCTGAACTACTCAAAATTTCCGCTACCGGTTCTTCAGAACTGGTCAGAACCTGCTGAATACCACCTCTGCATAAAACATTAATGGTGGTGATTAAGAAGAGGAGTAAAATCATTGAATTGATCAATTTGATTTGATCCTTTTTTGTTAACAAAAATGACAAACAATTCAAGCTATGATCTGCTGTTTTTATATGCCTTTGAAGAATTTCCTGAGTTAACTTTGAGGTGAAAATAACAGCAAGAGAGCATTTCAAGGGTCAAGGCTTGCGTTGTCCTTTTGACAGAATTCTCACTGAATTAACAAAGGGATTTTTAGTGTAGTGACAGGCAGGATGCAGAAAATGCACACTTACCATAAAATAATGCTCAACAAGACATAGTGAAGTTTTCACTTTGGGATAGTTGGCAGTAGATTAAATAGATGAAGGAAAGGATTCGAGGGCATGTGCTAGGTCTCTAGTCAAATGCTATGTTATACAGTTCTAGCCATAGAAATTAAGAAACAAGCCCACTGATTTTAATGGTATATTTCTTAGGTTGCATCATAGCCACCATGATTTTGCACGTGATCCAGTTCAATTCTATTAAAAGTACTTTACCTACATGGAGCCATGTAGAGGCTCTCAGTTTTAACGTTCTGTCAATAATCTTATAAGCCATTCTGATAAACAGGCTCAGATTGTTCTTTGTAAAATTAATGAGTTATTTTCTGTCTGTCAAGATACAATTAACTTACAATATGCTTTAAAGCACTTAATGAATTATACAATAATGATGAATTAACGCAAATCAATGAAACACAATTCAGATAGAAAGAATCATATATCGTTCGCGTGTTATACTAGTCAGTCAACGTAAAAGCCTCTTGTGGGAGGGAGAATTTAACTCTAAATTCTAAACCCACTAAATCAGACAGCATGCTCTTTTAATAAATCCAGTATAAAAATGTGCATAATTCCAAAGAGATCGCATTTCACATAATTAAAAGCAAGTGTTATATAAAGTATATGTTGCCTTATACTACGAATATCAAAAAGACTGCAAAGCATTAGTGCTAGCCATTTTGTGCTGATTTCTCTTTTTCAGGCTGATGATTACTGATCCATTTGACTTCCGCACATTGCCCATTCTTGTCTTAATGTTTGATAGAAAGCAAGCATCACAGCAAAGCACAAGAGAGGAAGAGAACTTTCTGGGTGGTGGTGGTGGTGGTGGGGAAACCCGTGTAGCCAAACAACCTTTAGAAGTCCTATTTTAGCTAGTGTGCTCTATGATCCAGTCTTGGAATGTGGTCTTGCCGTCTCAAAGGCTGTCTGCCATAGCTTCCCAGAATCTATTATGCCTGGAGGATACCATGAAAACAAGGGCAGCCTTGTTAACAAGTAGAAAAGTCTCAACAACCCCAAACAGGATCCTGATATAAATTATCATTTAGATGCACAGAGCCATGTTCATAGCCACACTAATGTAATTCATTTACATCCAGCCATTACTTATCTTCACCAGCGCTACGAAGTTCAGGAATGCAGCTGCCTTATGCCTTGTGACTCCTGAGGTTAGGGAAGAATGACATCACTGAATTTAAGCACATTACCATGCTGACATTGTGGCACCTTGTTTTCTTGCTGCCAGATAGTGCTGGGATTGTTTTCTACCCCCTGTCCTTCTTAAGAATACCTTTTTCTATCCTTTCATGCAGCTGCTGTGAGAAGGGTTGCAAATGTCACTTCAACTAATGATGAATGATGCTTGACCCCGAGACCGGTTATCCTGAATTTAATGCAGCACTAGATTAATATGAAAGATCTTGCCTAGAAAGGCTTCAGCTATTATGAACACCACGGAAATGATAACACATTAAGCAGTAGGAACTAATCCTCCCACTTTTCCGTGCTTTTCACATTCGGATGACATTATTTTCTCCAAATTTTAGTCCGTTTTAAGGACTAAAACATTCTTGCCAAGCAAATTGTTAGTTAGCACTAATGGATTACTGGAATTGCCACTTTCCTGCAAACCTTCTTGATTTTGTATACATATAATTAATAGCATAAATCAATACATGGAGGGAAGGTAACAACAAGAAGGGGGCTGCAGAAATCTTCAGCCAATGAACTTCTACTATTTTTATTTAGAAAACAATGTTCAGAGTCATACGTTTTAATCTTATCACATTAGCGTAGTCATAGATCGTACTTTTGTAAAAAAAAAAATGAATGAAGTGCTTCATAAACAGCTAATACATAAAATAACCCGGCTGGTGATTTTACAACCATCAGAATCAACACCTGTTTTGATTAGCATTCAGATTTGTTCTTTTATAAAGAATGATAATCCTGTTGCAGTTACATTACAGTTTTAAAGCTTTGAATTTCCATCTGTACCCTATATTATGATGTTCCAGGATTGTTATGAGTTAATTATGTTAACTTTGGAAACATTGCTTGCATTTAGAATGAAAAACTTCAGCTTGAATAGACAGAAAAGCAGATGCTATCTTTCTTTCAACTGCTTTGTTGTCTGCCTGCCTCAAAACTTAGAATTCTGTATCCCAAAGAAAACATAAATTCCCAGTTCGGTTTTAATATTACCAAATGCAATTACACATTCAGTCTCTTCAAATGCTGATCAATCTGTATTGAGATCTATACATGTCCCTGTTAAAATCCATCAGTAGGTGGGAGAATTGCCCACTGTACTTGAGAAACACAGATTCTTTGTCTTGTAATATAAAAGTCAGATATGCATAATCTATTGAAAAGCTGATGCTTCCTTGTGCCAGTTTTTATATCTCTCTTTACATTTTTCATACTGGAAATAATGTTACAATTTCAATTCTATTGGTTTATAAATGATCCACAATCTACGTTTGGCTTTAAATTTTCACATTTTTGTGTGTGTGGATAGATAGATAGATAGATAGATAGATAGATAGATAGATAGATAGATAGATGATAGCATCAGAATAAGTCCATTTCCTTTTTATATAATAAATAACAAAAATAATGTGAAGTGAGATAAATTTGATGAGTCCAAATTTCTGATAAGAATTACAACTTTAGAAAATATGCATAAGATCATTATATTTAAAAAAATCCATCCAAAATATATATAAAAGAAAAAAAATATTACAAAAACAAGGGAAATTGCTTGCAAGCATCTGAATGTTTTTGAAATAAATGTGCACTAAACTTTTAGTGCAAAGGGTTTATTTTTTAATCTATAACCCCAAATTAATGTCAAACCTGCCTTAATAAATTTATGAATGAGAAATTTGAGTGGAACCAAAATTGACAGATTCACCATCCTGTGTTACATTATGAAATAAAGTATCCTATAGATGTTCTTTTGCTACAATAATAATAAACAAGCATGGGTTTGCACAATCATTTTTACTGAGCGAAAAAACAAAGAAAATGATATTCTGATTTTAGTCTTATAAATACCGTATATAGTGATATAGTGAAAATAGGCAGATACACATGCAACATTAGTCTTCTAAAAGTAATTCCATATACTATGCAAATACTATGTATTTATCTCGGAAGGCAATGACTTTGAAAAATAAAAGTCTGGTCAATATAAGTACCATTGACTTATGAAGATTAATGGACAAGAGATAGGTAGGAATCAAAGTGAGCAGTAATGCCTGGGTGAATTTCTTCAGATTTTTTTAAATCAGACTTCAGTAGTAATTAATTAAATAATAATAATATATTTTGGTCCAATATCTGGTCAACTTCAACATTGGCAGTATTGGCTGCCCTCAGTTTGTGAAATTATAGCTATTTTATGTTTTTAACTACTGTTTATCCCTAAAATCATGAGGTTGAAATGAGTGGCTTATAAAATGAAATAATCAAATGGTTTGAGAACATAAGTTGCACTACAGGCATATAGTCTGTTTTCCTTTATTCTACAACAATCCCTGATCAAAAGTGTGTGTGTGTGTGTGTGTGTGTGTGTGTGATTTTTACTTTTTAGAGTTAATTCAGAAATTTGCAAAACTCTTTTATGAGATAGTGGGTAATTATTATTCTATCACTTTAATTTATTGAGCAGGAATGGATTAATTAATTAATCAATTGTTATGTGAAACTTCACTTATGAGTTATAACTGAAGTATGGTACAAACCTATGACCTTCTGTTACCAGTTTCTGGTCAAAATGAAATCTTTAAGATATTGTATATGTCCAACCAGTGGCATAAAAACTACCTTCAGGGAAGGTAGACCTTCAGGGAAATTAGCAATGCAGACCCTTCCCACAACAGCCATTATGGAATAATTGAGCAGCACCAGCACACAAAGGCAACCACAATTTGTCATAATACTTATCATGTCAAAATGTACATTGTTGCACAAAGCACATGAGAGACAGAGTTTGTGTGGTGACATACATTGTGGTCTTACTTCCCTCTCTACTATGGATGCCCATGTTGGTGATGGCTAATCTTCATGGACTTTATGGTAGCAATTTTCATAACAACGTATTAGGAAATGCCCTTAAAAGATACAGAAAAAGCTTTGTAATCCATTTTACTACTTTTCACAGATCGGTGGAGACAAAATCCTGGTGAAACCTATGCCTCTAAGTATTTAAGCATATAAGTAGCATGATAAGGAATTTCTGTTTTTGAATTCTTCAAATATACTTTGTTTGATGAATTCAACCCAGAAAAATGCACAAACTTTGTTCAGTCTCAAAAACCATTTTTGATACAATGATTACTAAAAAAACCACACTGGATATATTATATCATTAGAAATGGCAATATGGAAACTAGCAGTTCAAGCATAAAAGCTTAATAGTAGAAGATTGTGGTTAATCCTCAAGAGCTTACACCTGAATATTTTCTCCCTAATTCTCATGGTACAATGAAATTTATTGTACAAAAATGTTTCATAATATTAAGAGCAGAAGTGTCTACATTCCTCTCATAACACTAAGAAATGAAACAGTATTATTCGCAATCTTTCGATGTGCATCATTTAGATGGACAACATTGAGTATAGGTGTCAGATACAAATGCAAATTAATCCCACTTTCCCAAATAGTGAAAAGAGACCTTTGGGGGAAGAAGCTGCTTTTCTGAAGCTGCTAAATATGCAAGTAGAAAAGGCCCTGCAAAAAAAGTATGGATTGTACTTCGGCTGCCAGGTGGCTTCAAAATATTACTGTGGCCCATTTAATTAATGTTCTCTCTTAACTTCTGAGTCTCATAGCTTCACACACATCTCTGTACAATCTCATAGCACTCTTCAGATTCTTCTCCAGATAGGCAGAAATTCACTGGAAGTGCTTTCCCAAATGAGAGCAGACAAATTGCAGATTCCCACCCCGCTTAATCTCTTCTCATTTACACCTTTCAGAATGTGGACTGTGTGCACCAAATTGCTTATCTTCAAATACTATAAAATACTCATTATGTAATTAATGTTTAGATTTCAATCTCCATCTTTCTCCAGGAGCTTAAAACAGCTTACATGGGGATTTCTTTCATTTTATCCCTTTAACAACAAACGTGTAAAATAGGTTGAATTTCACTCTGAGATTCAGAATGTTTCCTTGTGTGGATTAAAAGGTAGTCTTCTCTATTCTGGATTGTCACCCTAGCCACTATACCTTACTGATTTGCTATTCAGATTCCAGAGCAATCAATTAATGTTTCTTCAGATGCCCATTTCCCCCTTTTTTTAAAGATTGAGTTGTAGACATTCAAGAAGGAAAATATAGGCAGGCATTGTTCTGCCCATTTTGTAACAAAAACCTATCATTGTGTTTCATTGTTTTCAACCAATGAATGAACAATGCTAGCAGTGGCTGACATGCATACTGTCCGAAGGAAGACTTTTTTTTTTGATAATAATAATAATCTTCCTTATTTAAAAAAAAAAGAATCCAGAAATTTAGAGCTTTGATATAACTGTGGAAATTTGAATTCATTCAAAGTTGGCATTATTCAAGATGGAATTCTGCTCTTTCAACTAGCACTTCACAATTACCAGTGGAATGCATATCCTCTTCTCAGAAAAGACCAAGCCAAAAACAGAGTTGTGTACTTCTGCCTTTTAAAATCTCTTACTCTAATTGCCCTTTTTACAGAACAGCTGGTATACTTTTTTATATATATTTCTTCTGTTTTGAACACATCTGAAGAAGCTCCTTATATTGTTTTCTGCATTCTCTGCTAAAATCACTTTTTTAAAAATTGGGTTTCTCTGCAAATTCCTATATATACTTTTCCTTACTGACTTATTCTTCCTTCAACCTGCTGGATGCACCTTTTCTATTGTCAGATTTTCATTATTTGTGTATGTGTAAAATTACACTGATTTTTCCCCTTCAGTTGTCTGATTTTTCACATTTTGAAACTGTTGTAATTACACAGAAGTTTGTCTACGCTCAGTTTTAGTTTCCCTCCAACATTACATTGTCACTTTTGTAGAAAATTCCCACTGCTTTAACTTTTTCTACTGAATGTTCCCTGTTAGCTAAAGGTATTTAATTCCCTCATGCCTTCTTCTTACCTCTGAAGGACAGCAAAACAGTCAAGAATTTTCTGGAAGGATCTTGTTCAACAGACATTGTTTCTAGGAGACGTTAGCTAAGTTAAAATTTATCAAGTTCTTTGGGCAGGGGGATCATCCACATCTTAGTTTGCTGGTCAGTAGTGGATATGAACAATGGTGGTATCTTAATTCTCTCCCCCCCCCTTTATTTTAATCCAAATACTCTTGATCAGGGGTTGCCAACGTTTTGGACCTCAGGGACCACCAAACTCATAATTTTAGTTCCCAGGGACCACTAACTGGTTCTGTGGGTGTGGCCTAATTTGTGGGTGTGGCTGGTGGTCATGTGACTGGCTGGGCATGGCTTGTATGTAAATATTATAAATATTTATATAAATATTGATTTTTTTTTATAAAAAAAGAGCAACTTTTACCCAAAATCAGGCAAAGCAGGCAGATTGAGATGCTCACAGAATCATTCAGTGATCTATCTATCTGCCATCAGCCAGCTCACTCTCTCAAATTTGCTTGCCATGAGTCTGCACTGAATTTGCTTGCAAGCAAACCTTTAGTCCTAAGCCGGAGATCTAAAGACTAGTTAGAAAGCAAGAAATCCAACCATTTTCTGCTTCCTAGCTAATCTAAATTTCCCAGCACAGCAGAACAGCTGATGGTCAGAAAAAGGAAAAATAGAAATTTAGCAGGCAAGTTTACCGGGTAAGGAGTGAGTGGGCGGGGAGGGTTCCCCTGCGCCATGTGGGCAGGGCAGCCTTGTGTTCCCCCGCAGCCTGGATTAATTGCTTTGGGGCGGTGCTCTGGGGTGAGATTTCTCTGCGGCCCACCAAAATTTTCTCGCCCACCTGTTGGCGTTGATAACCAAATAAGAGCCTTGGTGGTGCAGTGGTTAGAATGCAGTACTGCAGGCTACTTCTGCTGACAGCCGGCTGAGAGCAGTTTGGCAGTTTGAATGTCACCAGACTCAACTTGACTCAGCCTTCCATCCTTCTGAGGTTGGTAAAATGAGGACCAAATTGTTGGGGGCAACATGCTGACTCTGTAAGCCACTTAGAGAGGGCTGTAAAGCACTATAAAGTGGTATATAAGTCTAAGTGTTATTGCTGTTGCTATTGCTATTCCTGTGTTTCTTGAATTCTTGAGCAGGTATGATCAACTTTTTCATACTGAAGTGCCACTTCTGTGTTTACTGTATTCTGGCATTAAAGTTTAAAAACCTGGGATTTTACACAAAGTCACAACCGTTCTCTTGTTTGTTTGTTTTTATCCCTCCCTATCAATACCTGTTCTATCACCAGAACTTTTTTGGCTGTGTCACAAGCATTCTGTGTTTAATTATCTGTCTTCTGACTTTTCTCCTTTCTTCCTAGCACTAAGTCAGTTTGGCTAAGCAGCGGAAATTACAATTCTAACTTTCCGTTTCTTCCAGGTATATATCTTTTCAAAGTCAATTCGAATAAGATATATACCTGGAAGAAAGTCGTGATGAATCCTGTGGAGCTTTCTTTCAGTAAATATGCAAAAGTTACCTAAACACCCTCCTCCAAAGTATGCAAGATTGCAAGCACATTTCACCTGGAATTAAAATTATTTTAATTTACATACCTATATTTCTCCTTCCAAGACAGTAGTTTCAGTGTTGGGTCCAATATTTTTTTTAAAGAGAATTATATGGACAACTGCACCAAACCATTAGTCAGTAGTTCACCCACGTTAAATGAGCAGTCTTTGTTGTTGTACCTTTAAATGCCATTATACTTTTATTGTTAGTAGAAAAAAAATGCCCCTTTCCTAAAGTGCCATTAACCAAAATCCAAGCTAAACTTTAAGTTTGTTTTATTTTAAAATGTTAGTTGTTAACTGGGAGAAATACTCTCAGTTTTTAAATTGCTACATCTTGGCCAAATCTCAACTATTCTGTCCCTGATATGGCCTCTTGGTGGTAGATACCCTCAACTGCATGGTTTCCTAAATTCATGAACATAAAATATTTTCAATTTGGGCAATAGCGTTTTCAGAAAATAAGTGGCTGAAATACTAAAAACTCCTTCAATCTTATAATTTAGACATGCTGCTATATATTTGTAATGACCAACAGTTGACTCATAATGCTAAATATAAATCATTATATCCCTCTTTCTTTGAATGTTAGCTCTTGGTATGTCTCTTTTAGCATCAATTATTTAAACTGGACTGCCAAAGATTTCTACATATTCTGCTTCATTTCAGAACATGGGATTTGAAAAACAGAGTTTTCATTTTGAACAACTAGCCCAAACTATGTAGTATTTTCCACTTCATGAAACCCTTACCTAGACTTGTTTTTCTATGTTCTCATATCTTCAGTGATTACCTGAAGAACATGTTATAGAGTTGTAGGAATGTCTGGCACTAGATCTATCCCCATGACAATGCCCCAAATCCTCATAATTCTTAAGGCAACAATTAGAGTCTTCAGAAGACCAAGCAAGATCAGCAAGCCTGAGCAAGCACAGCATCATCTCAGGAGTATAACCATTCTGAAGACATTGTCAAGGGCAGATACTTAGTCCCATTTTTCTCCCATCCTCTCCTACCACGTTCCCTTCCCAAATTGACATAACACTTAAGGGGCCTATTTCAGCAGTTATTTCAGATTTGTAAAGAAGAAGGTCCCAGAAGTTGAAATGCAGCATGGGTCAACCAAAAACAGTTAAAGTAAGGAAGAGAGTGATATTCAGTGAGCTTTTTCAAACTAAAGGACAGCAAAGCTATGAAATTAATCTTTAGTGGCAGACTGAAATTCAGATCTCTTGGTTGTGATGAGATATGGCCTGTCTCCAATGGTGACAGTTTTGGATTTTATGATAACCCAATTAATTCTAACTCCTTTTTGTGACACTGGTAAAATGGTAACTGATATTGTAATACCATTGAAGTCTTATTCAAGGGAGACAATCCAGGTGAGGCAATTATTCTGAAAGCTCAGTGTATTTTCATTCAGTAATTATCAAGTCACATACTTCAAGCAAGGATATTTCTGTCCTTCATATTTACATTCAGCATTTGGGTATCCAAAAGCTATTGAACTCCATGGGGTTTACTGCTAAGTAGACCTGGATAGGATGCCAGCATCATTTGCCTGTTTGTTATATGCTAATGCAGCTTTCTTCAATCTGAAGCGTAGTTCTAAACATCTGGAGAGCACCAGATGGGGACCAGATTGTGGCTGGAAAAGGCTAGTTAATGTTTGTTAGAATATTTTAAGAAATCTATTTAAGTTTGCAAAATATTATAAAAGAAACCCACCTTGTATTTAATGACAGATTTAGGGAAGAAACATTTATGATAATTAAGCAGGCATAAACTAAAGTCTGTACTCTGAGAATGAAGTACTGTATGTAAAAAGCCCATGCATAGTCATTCAATGGCATGCTGGGTGTTGAAAAAAAATGGGCAGAGCCAGGACAAATCTCAGGTGTAATTTAGATCATTTTATTAAATAAAATTAACATGAATTAATGTGACTACTCGCTTGCTATTTTTGTTAATATTTTTCATCAAATTAAAAAATAGAATTTGGCAGCAACTTTGAGAGACAACAATGGCTAAATGTGCAATATATCTATAGAGCAAAAGTCACAAGATATATTTCATGATCTGTATCAAGTTATACCTTCTCCAGTATATACTCTATTAGTTTCAGCTCTTCAAGGTAGATCAGACTAGGAAAATGTTATGCATTCTAATGCTATATTTATTAAAGGTTATAATAACAGAACCTAGCAAATATGGATGTGCTTCTATTAATGAGAACTAGAGAGGGTCTTGTTTGAGACATTTGCTGAAGTTACAGTTCTGAACTGGACTCAGATTTCTGATTGTTGTCTTGAATTAATGTCCTTCTTCTTCCTGCTGTTCCTCAGGCTTATTCCTTTTGTCCAGTATAATTAGGAATGTGCAAGCTGTTCTATAGGGGCAGAACTCACAAAATATTGACAAAAATGAAATATTCCATTTCTGAAGTGTGTGCACTGCTCCATTCACCACCAGGATCTTATGGTTGGTTTGATGGCTACTTTTTTTTGCACCATTGTGCATACTGAGATAATATCTCTATACTTCAGGTGCCTTACTCAGTTTACTTTCTGTTCACAATAGAACAATATTGCATCTTCTCACTAGAGGTTATTCCATAAATGGATGTAACATTACTCAAATGCAGTTGTGCAGTGTAATCCTATGAACACAGATTTAACAAGAACCAATTTTGTGAAATCCAGAAATGTGCCAAGTGACTTAAAGTTAAATATTGTTAAATATCCAGTTGGATATTATTGGATATATTGCTTATAGGTCCCCTTATTAATTATGCATATACTTGGATCCTGTGAAATTGATGTTCAACATGCTCAGTATTTCAAATCATCTTGCAAAAACCTCTAATAAAATAATACAGTGAACAATAATGGAAAGGGAGAATAATCTGTTTTGTGCCTTAAGTTTTACCTTGGTTTTCAGGCATTGTCAAATTAAATCAAATATAATTATTCAGCAAATAAAATGAGAAGGCAAGAGTTATATATGTCAATGATAGACAGACAGACAGACAGACAGACAGACAGACAGACAGACAGACAGACAAAGAGAGAGAATCACCCAAACTGAATTCAGGGAGAAAAATCAGAACGTAGCTTGGAAAAAACTGCTTTATGATACAACAAGGAAATGACTGCAGGGTAGAAAAAACTCTAGTTCCATTCTCTAGTAGAATTCACTCATATTTTGGGTTGTTTTCATCAACCGTTGAAGCCACTGTCTATTCATTTTAATATTCATAATTTCAATGTGATGTAGCAAGCTGTCTGATAGCATTTTTTTTCCTAATGACTGCAAGAAATTATATACAGGGCTCATTATCAAGTTTTATTCTGATTATGTCCTCTGCTCATTTTATCCCTGTAATCCCTTTGTACAATTGGTTTATTTTATTTTATTGCTTTACACCTATTTTTGTCCCTCAAAGTAGTTAAGTTACAAAGCAACATTTTAATAGGAAACTCTAAAGAAAAAAAAAACTCTGGCCATTGAGTTCAAATCCTACAAATGTGAATGGATTACTTATTTTTTGTTCTTTCTCTTTTTGCTGTTGAATCTCAATTACAATAATTTGTTTTATCCCTGGAGGAACTTTCTGCCTGGAGTAATTCCTGACCCATGGATCTCACGCAATCACTGACTGGGATTTTGGATAAGTCTGTTAAATATTATGAAACCTGCTGTAGAATGAAAGGACTATTGACAACAGGGAAACAGAAGCTGTGTTAAAAAAAGCCACTGAAAAGAATAGGAACTGTATGTATGTCAGGATACTAAGATTGCACTACTTTCATGCAAAGCCTATTTTAAAATTGACAAGAAGCATGGAGATATTTTTAAGTCAAAATAGACAAAGAGACCCTGTTTTGTCCCAATTCCTCAATTCCTTTCTTCCAAAATATCCTTCAAATATTTAAACAAAAAAGAGTTTGGGACCCAAATCTTTCAGTTGCCTTAGCTTTGGGGTTTTCATTTTTATCTGTGTTACCTTAACTGATTTTTTAACATATTTATCCATCAGTAAGAAATATATTAAAAAAACTCACCCAGTATTGCTGACCTTTGGTTGCCATCTATAAAAAATACTATCCTTTAGACAGGGACTTTCAGGATTATTTATTGCACATATAATTATGTGAATTATTAAGCTTGTATGCCACTCAACTACTGCTCCCCTCTTCATGTTCTGTAATTCTTTTGTTTCCAATAATATGGCTTCTTTTAGTGATTAGATGCAATGCATTCAGCAAGTGGGAAGCAATTCTGGAATTATAATTCCATAACATTGGATGGTACCAGATTAACACATACATGTGTGCTTGCTCCTGATCTCTGTACCTTCCGCCACGAGTTAAAAACCTGGCTGTTTTTACAATCTGGGCTATGCTGACTCCTTGGGTTTTCTTGATTTTAATTTTTGGGGGTTTTAATGTTAATTCGGCTTAGTTTGTTTAATACGCTTTTTAGATAATTTATTGTTGTATTTTCTTTTAATCTGTGAGCCGCCCCGAGTCCTTTGGGAGAGGGGGCGGCATATAAGTCGAATTAATAAATAAATAATAAATAAAAATAAATGTGCTTTAGTCATTTATAGCAATTCTAAGTTTGGTGGCTTGTTGGTTGGTTGGTTCTTTTATAGGTTGTCAGAGATCACATCAATACATATGCAACCAACGCTATATGTTTGGAATATTTTCTCTTGCACTAATACAGCATTTTCACCTAATTCTTATACACCAAATAACCTGCCCATCCTACAAACCTTTTGAGATTATTTGTTTGTTTGTTTGTTTGTTTGTATTTGTAAACCACTCCAGTCAGTCAAAACTCTGAGCAATGAATGATGATGCAAGAATAAAGCCAACTATATTAGCTGTGAACTTTGTAGTCCATTCTCCTGAACATATTATGTAACAGCATTGCTAACACTGATGTTGACTTTCTTGGGGTTCTAATGAACTGTGGATACTACTACGCTCCATATATTGGATTTTTTTTCCAGATTGCTGATAGCTCAGAATTTCTGGACAACTTTTCCTCTTGAAAGGGGTTACACTTTCTCTCTCGTTCTCTTTCTCTCTTATAGATAAAATAACCAATGAGAGATCCTATATATTCAGTGTTCCTGGTGCAAGTACGTTGAGAGGATTCTTCGACTAGGTTGAGCAATGTATAGGCATGACAGCTCCTAACTCCCTCCAGCAGATGATCAACTAGCACTCTATGAAATTTGGGTTCAACTCCAGATATTGTATTTCTTCTTGCTCAGGCAGTTCCACAGTCAAATTTTCATGCAGCTCTGACTTAATATGAAAAGATTGCAAACTGCGAACCAGCATAGTAAACCGAATGTGCTCAACTGGTTTATGCACAATTTTTGTAGTCACATCGGTGCAAGCTACTGTATCTAACATTGCAGCTGTTTCTAAAAAGCAGTGCATCAAAATCACTGAAGATGAGAACTATTTATATATGTGCTATGTTCTTCAAGTGGTGTGCAAAGAAGGTGAAGAGTGGATAACTCCATGGTAGTTTGATAATAATTACCTGTGTCTTATATTCATACTTCCATATTTCCATATATCTGTCTGCATTTAGATAATGGTGTGGTGACAATGTCTCAAGTCTAATTTGGTTTGTCAGTTAAGCATGTTTCAAGAAATCTTTTGAACAAGAGTGTGTATGTGTGTGTGTGAGCATGTTTTGAATTGCTTGTGGTTTCGCTGGATAGAGTAAACTTGCTTATGCAGAGACAATGGCAGAGTTAATCTCCGATCGGGGTGATTCAATGCTATCAGTGGAATCCCTCCAAGACTAAGCACACCTCAATGTAATCTTATTTCCCTCTAACTCCAATTAAGATTTAAATTAGCAATACTGGGTTTTTCTAGCTTGCCCTCAGGTCCACAAACTGAAGTTTCAGAGAACTGCAATAAACAAAAGCTCTCCAACAGGCACTGAGCATGTGCTTTTTAGTTACAGTTATTCACTAATGTAGCCGAAAGCACCATGGAAATGGGTATTCTAGTAATGCATGAATGCCTACATAGGCAACGTTCTTGCTCTTGGATCTGCATTAACATCTATTTACGTCAAAATGTTGTTAAGTAGCTGCATCAATTTTCCATTCAGTAGTCACCCATTTGAAGTGATAGATGCCAACACTCCAGAGAAATTAAATACGGTGTTTGCATTATTGGTAAGATGTATCCTAGCTCGTATTCCGAAACAACCTGAGCCTTGTTTCACTTTTACTGGTGACCTGGGGTGATCTGTTCTGATGGCACCATCACAGTAGGTAGACTAACTTTTTGGAAACTGATACTATGATCAAAGGGTGGAAGAGAACTCAGTCAGCTGTTAGCTACCACAGGTGATCCAAACCCTCCTCTTCAAAAGCAGTATTTGTCAAAGTGTCCGATGGAAGCTAAAATATTTACCTCCATCTCCATAATACTCTTTTGAGTCCAGAAGCAAATTAATTGGAGATTGTTGCAGATCAGATATCAGACTAGCCTGATATCAGTGTATCTGACGTGCTTGTGATCTGTCCCTTGTAACCATATGGCTGTTTCATTGGAAAGGGAAAAAAGATGGAGTCTTTAAAAAGGAATCATTCATCATTACGGCTTTCTTGGTTGTTCTATGAAGGCTCCGCAAAACTATTCTTATGTGTTTAGAATTGACAAGTTACGTTACATTATCATCAGCTGGTATTCAAAATCCAGTGTGCATACAAGGCATTTTCTGTTGGTATATATACACTTTCTAATTGCCAAACATCCTTATTTGGATTTCATCTGATTATATGGATTGAGGCTGGCAAAATTTATATCAAGAAATCTGGGAGGAGTGTAAGGAAGAAAAAAACCCTTCCAATCTAGTTTCTCCTGGAAGATAATTTGGGTGATCCTAACCCACCAAGAGTTAGAGGCAACAGTGTGAAATCAGAGGTGATATTCAGCCAGTTATGACAGGTTCTGGAGAACCGGTAATGGAAATTTTGAGTAGTTTGGAGAACCGGCAAATACCACCTCTGTTTGGCCCCACCCCCATCTATTCACTGCCTCCCAAGTCCCAGCTGATTGGAGTCCCAGCTGATCAGCTGGGTCTTCTTTTGTTGCCCTGCACAGGAGAATGGAGCTGAAAAGCAGGTTAGTGGGGTGGGGAGGGAATGGGGATTTTATAGTATCTTTTCCCTGGAATGGGGTGAAAATGGGGATTTTACAGTATCCTTCCCCTGTCACGCCCATCAAGCCACACCCACCAAGACATACCATGCCCACCAAGCCACGCCCACAGAACTGGTAGTACAAAAATCTGAATACCACCACTGTGTGAAATCCATTACTGGCAGTTTTCTCCAAATCCAACATCCATGAATCCACAGCAACACACATCCGACAAAAAGGTATGCTATTGGAAGTTGTATGGAAATAGTGGTAACCATATTTTAAAAAATGACTTTGAAGGAATTTGCATTTGGAAAGCCTGAACAGAGGAATATAGTTACTGTATATATACATACATATATAGCATATACATACCAAGGAATAAAAGCAGGTTGATTTGCATTAAAAAAAAAGGTTTCCAATAATTTACACAAGCTTTTATGTAAATTGCAGGAAGATGCATAGAAAGCTGCCGTATGTTACAAGATGTTGCAAATGTAAACAGTTACGAAAGTCTCTAGAAATAGATTTTGAGATATCTATTTTTAAAAAAAAGGCAGATGGGAATATTGCCCTTCTAAAGCAGATAGAAGAATTAATGCATGTCCAACGGGTGACTGATAAGCGAAATCAGCTAGGCATCACCTTTTGGGATGGGCTTAGGAATACCTATGTATTTAGTCAAACATAGAGATTTAATTAAGGTCTGTCTCTTCTTCCAGAAAGAACATTTGAAAAAGGATCCCTTAGGAATCAGATTAGCTAGGTGAGACAATATATAAGAATATCTCCTAGGAAACGGTATGTGACCTTTTATCTGTGATTGCAGTTTCCAGATCCAAAATAGAGAGGAAGCCCTTTCAGAATCCCATAAATCTAATACGTACACATACATACACACACACATGCACAAACACATGTTGAAAAAAGAGCAGGGAGGCCTCTAAAACACTATAACATGACATGCGATGGACTTTTCAACTGATGAGGGGGGATTGTTTCCAAAAATATTCAGAAAATAAACCACTGTTGTTTAGTGTTGTGGTACCTTGCTTTAGTGGGGAGGCATTTCAGCGGCATCACTTCCTCCTTTTGAAAGGAAAAAGCACCAGAGACAGACCCTCTTTCTATTAATGCTGGATAGATTTATGAACATACTGTTAAGTTTGCATGAAGAGTCAGACGCGAAGAGCTTCAATGAAGAGTTTATTAAGTGACTACAGCTTGAATGGACCCGATTTGGCTGGGCTACGGCTGCTTCTTATAGCCGGCAGCTGTAGTTGCCAGCCAATCAGAGTGCAGGGTTTTTCCCGCACTATTTAAACCAATCCTATTTGACATTTTACAAGAACAATTCAAACTAAACCAATGACATTCAAACCTGCATACATAACACCCCTCCCCACTAGGTTCAGTCCATACCAAACCCCAACCTATCTAATGTATTTTTTTAAATAGGTGGGGCTCTTACGTGTACGTTGAGACCTTCGTGGTTCAGAAGTTTTAACATTCTCATCCAGTGAGAGGGGAAATGTGTCTGCTGACATTTCCCCACTGGGACTTCCTGTGAAAGAAGACCCTGTTTGATTGTTAGAATCTGGTCTCTCCTCCCAACCCATCTCCAGCCCAATGTCAGCACCCAAGTCAGGTAGTGATGTACAATCTTCCACTTCTAAGGATGGATTTTGGCATTGTGACAGGTTTTGTAATGGTTCCTGTCGTAATGGCTCATTACACATGGGGTTGATTCTTGCTTGCTGTTTTTCCTCCTGTTCCTCCCCTTCCCCCCTAGAAATGACATCAGGTGAGGGAACTAGAGAAGAACAAGTGCGATGTTCCTGAGAGAACCTGGATCTAAGTTGATCAATGTGCCTGTTCCAGAGGAGTCCATCCTCTGTTTGCACCCTGTAAGAACGAGGGCCTGTGGCCTGATCTCAGCAGGAATCCACAAAGGTTCACCTATAGGTTCTTAGCATAAACAGAATCACCCACACTGAATGTGCGAGCTTTGGAAGTGGAATCTAGTGGTGCGCTGGGTGCGTAAGTGGGATGAAGGCGGTCAAGGAAGACCTAAGTTTCTACCCATCAACAACTCTGCTGGGGATAAGTTATTAGATGGGTTAGGAGTGATGTGCTGAACACTGAGAAGTTTTTCAACTTTCTCAGTGATGTCCCCAGGACCCAGTTGCTGAAGCTTCTCCTTGGTAAAACCATGCGTTCAGCCCGCCACTTAGTCAAGGGTGCCCAGGGGCAGTGAGGGCATGTCTGATACCCTGTTGTGCTAAATAGGATTCAAAAGGTTGGATGTAATTGAGGGCCATTGTCAGAGACAAGAACATCAGGTAACCCGTGGGTTACAAAGTTTTTGAGCTGTTTGATGACAGCATCAGTTGTGGTGGATGCCATGGGAATTACCTCTATCCATTTGGAATATGCATCTACTATAATAAGAAAGGTGTGCCCTCTGGTAGGTCCAGCAAAATCAATGTGAATCCTGGACCACGGGCCCCTAGGACATTCCCATTCCTGTGTGGGCGAGAGGTGGTGCAGGCCTGACTACCTGACAGTTGGGACAAGATGCAACCCAGTTTTCAACCATTTTGTCAATACCTGGCCACCATACATAACTCCTGGCCAATCCCTTCATCCTTACAATACCAGGATGACCCTCATGTAACATTTCCAATACCTCTCTTTGCAGTTTTGCAGGAATAACCATCCTGTTACCCCACAAAATACATCCTCTTAATACAGATAATTCAGTTTGACTGGACTTAAAAGGTTGGGCAAGGTGAGGTAGATCTTGAAGAGGCCAACCTTTCTTAATCCAGACTATGACAGGAGCCAACACAGTGTCTTTGGCAGTCTCTCTGGCAATTTCAGCAGCATGAACTGGAAGCTTGGCAACAGTTTCTAGGAAAAAGGTGTGTGTTTCAGGTTCAAAGTCCTCCTTGTGGCAAGGAAGTGGGCAACGACTCAGCGCATCAGCATGTCCAATGTCCTTGCCAGGCTTGTGGATAAGCTTGTATGAATAAGCAGCAAGAAATTCAGTCCACCTCAGCATTCTTGGTGACAGGATGGTAGGTGTAGGCTTGTCTCCTGCCACAATGCCTAACAAAGGTTTGTGATCTGTAACAATGGTAAATGTTCTCCCATACAGATATTCATGAAATTTCTTAACAGCTGCAACAATTGCCAATGCCTCCTTGTCCAATTGGCTGTAATTCCTCTCTGCCCTGGTCAAAGTGTGAGAGTAAAATGCAATAGGGGCTTTCTCCACTGGGAAGCCTGTGGCTCAAACCCCACCCCACTCCGGGGATGCATCACATGTCAGTACAACAGGCAAATTCTCAGAGAACTGTATCAGTACAGCATCAGACGTGATTAGTCTTTTAATGCTGTTAAATGCTGATTGTTCCTTCCTGCCCCAGACCCAAACAGACTTTTTATCAAGTAATCTGTGCAATGGTTCAGCAATGGTTGCCTTCTGAGGTAGGAACAAAAGTGTGAGTCCAAAGAAAGCTAAAATCTGTTTCTTTGATTGCTTTTAACCTTGGCAATGAGTGCATTTTTCAAAGAAAGGTAAGGACTTCTCTGAGTCTTTCTTGTAACTGAGTGTCATCAGCAGAGATGTCATCAATAAGGCACTTTGCTTTCCATAAGGCTTTGAAAGGTCCTAGGGCTGTGAGTTGAATGGTTTGCCTTTGCAGTGGCATCATCAACTGTGGCAAAGACTCTGTAGGGTGGATGCCATGCTTGTCAATCATGTAGCCCAGGAACTCAACCTGCCGTTTTAAAAGTGCATTTTTCTTCCTTGACTCTTAACCCCACTTTCCTGAATCTGGTAAGGACTTCTCTGAGTTTCTTGTAACTGAGTGTCATTTTCAGCAGAGATTAACACATCATCAAAATAAGGCACTACCCCTGGCAGTCCTTGGAGCATTCTTTCCATAAGGCTTTGAAAGATGCCTGGTGCCACGCTTACTCCAAATTGTAACCTTTACATTTGAAAGCACCTCTGTGAGTCACAATGGTTTGGGCCTCTGCAGTGGCATCATCAACTGTTAGTTGTTGATATCGTGGGCCAAATCAATTTGGCAAAGACTGTACCCCTGCCAAGTGAATGTAACAGATGATGCACCACTGAACTGGATATGCGCTCTGCTGCAGCGCATGGTTCAGTGTCCCCTTATAGTCTCCACAGATTCTTACTGACCCATCAGTCTTGACTGGTGTGACTATGGTGTCTCCCATCGGAGTGGTCAGTGGGCTCTAAAACCCTTGAGCTATTAATTTGTCTAATTGTGCATCAATTTTTCCTTTAAAGCAAATGGGACCCTTCTGGGCTTTAAACGAATTGGGGCACCTGGGATCTAGGTTGAAAGTGATAGGGGTCCCCATAATACTGCCCAATCCTTCGCTGAAGACCTCTGAAAACTCAGGACTTCAAGGCCTCCTCCCATTCAGAGTTGCTCATGTGATTGATGCCAGTCACCTCGATGCCTAATGGATTGAACTACTCAAGTCCCAGCAAGCTTGGGCGATCCTTGTCCACGATGGTCAGGGGCAAACATTTGGTGTGGCCTTTAAACTTCACTTGAATTCTCTTGTTCCAACTACTGGAATCTTGTTCCTTGGTAGTCTTCTTTAAGAGTCAGTGCTTGCTTCTGGAAATGTTTCTTCTG
>CM019148.1:225301359-225423093 GCA_009733165.1 Naja naja | reverse complement strand
TGCAATGGTTCAGCAATGGTTGCCTTCTGAGGTAGGAACATGTGATAAAAGTTAATGAGTCCAAAGAAAGCTTGTCTGTTTTTGCATTTAGGTCTAGGGGTTTTCATGGGAAGCACCTTGGCATCTGTAGTGGATGCCATGCTTGTCAATCATGTAGCCCAGGAACTCAACCTTGCCAGTTTTAAAAGTGCATTTTTCTTCCTTGACTCTTAACCCAATTTTCCTGAATCTGGTAAGGACTTCTCTGAGTCTTTCTTGTAACTGAGTGTCATTTTCAGCAGAGATTAACATCATCAAAATAAGGCACTACCCTGGCAGTCCTTGAGCATTCTTTCCATAAGGCTTTGTTTGAAAGATGCTGGTGCCACTTACTCCAAATTGTAACCTTTACATTTGAAAGCACCTCTGTGAGTCACAATGGTTTGGCCTCTGCTGTGGCATCATCAACTGTTAGTTGTTGATATGCGTGGGCCAAATCAATTTGGCAAAGACTGTACCCCTGCCAAGTGAATGTAACAGATGATGCACCACTGGAACTGGATATGCAGCTCTGCTGTAGCGATGGTTCAGTGTCCCCTTATAGTCTCCACAGATTCTTACTGACCCATCGTCTTGACTGGTGTGACGGGGTGTCTCCCATCTGGAGTGGTCAGTGGGCTCTAAAACCCTTGAGCTATTAATTTGTCTAATTGTGCATCAATTTTTCCTTCCTTTAAAGCAAATGGGACCCTTCAGGCTTTAAACAATTAGGCACCTTGGGATCTAGGTTAAAGAAAGTGATAGGGGTCCCCATTTTACTTTTCCAATCCTTTGGCTGAAGACCTCTGAAAACTCAGACTTCAAGGCCTCCTCCCATTCAGAGTTGCTCACGTGATTGATGCCAGTCACCGATGCCTAATGGATTGAACCACTCAAGTCCCAGCAAGCTTGGGCGATCCTTGTCCATGATGGTCAAAGCAAGCGTTTGGTGTGGCCTTTACTACGCTGGAATTCTCTTGTTCCAACTACTGGAATCTTGTTCCCTTGGTAGTCTTTAAGAGTCAGTGCTTGCTTCTGGAAATGTTTCTTCTGAATGTTGGGAAGTAGCCTGTGAATAGTGTCCCCATGACACCATAGATAAATAGGAGCCTGAGTCCACTTCCATTTGGCAAGGCCTTCCTTCAATGAATACCTTCACATGTACTTTTCTGCTTCTCAAGAAAATAGGAGCCTGTCCACTTCCATTTGGCAAGGCCTTCCTTTTACCTTCACATTCTTCCCTTCTCAAGGGTGAAGAATGACCAATTTCCTGTTTGATGAGTTTCATTCTCCCATTTGCTTCTGAGGTTAAGCCCCATTGAATTTCACTGAAATTGTTGGGCTTGAATTCTTTCTCAGGAAATTTCTTCCTACTAGGTGGAGTTCTGGATGATTTACAGACTCTTGCTAAGTGACCTCTTTTCTCAGATGGTGTAGGCAGATGGTGTCTAAAAATTTGCATTCAGTGCGGGGGTGGCCCCCCTCCCCACAGCCTCTGCAATAAAATTCTTGCCTCTTTTTCCCAAGGTCTTTCCTTTTCTTCTCCATTCTGAGTCTATAAATTCCTTCCTCCACCTCACTACAGTCTGAATCAGAGTCTATTTGCTCGCAATGGGTTGTTGTGGACTTTTCCACATCAGAATGGCTTGAGGCCTTGTTAATTTTCTTCATGGCTGCTGCTGAGGACTTGGTTGCTTCCGCTGAAACAGCTTCCTCTATGGCCTCCTTAAACGTGATCTTAGGTTTCATTAGTAATTTGCTCTGTAAGACCTTGTCTTTAAGGCCTAAGACAAACCGATCATGCATGGCCTCTTCTAAGTTGGCAAACTCACAAGCACCCCCAATGTCCCTTAAACTTGCCATGAAGTCGTTAACATTGTCGCCTTCCCCTTGATCCCAACGATAAAACTCGTGTCTCTTAATGAGGCACGATACTTGTGGGGCGTAATGGGCTCTTAAAAGCTTTTCTAAATCAGGCCATTCCATTACCTTCAAGTCTGCAGCTCCCGCCAATGCCTTCGCCATCTTGAAGACTGCCAGACCGCAGTGCGTGGGAAATACCGCCCTCTTCCGCTTCTCGGGGATATCGGCGAGGTCGTTTCCTTCCAAATACATTTGGAAGATATCCGCATACGATTCCCAGTCTTCTGCCGCTGGATCGAACGGGGCTGGGGGGGGTGTTCAGCGCAGCCATCTCGCTCTTCTGCTTGTCTTTCGCGTCGTCTCTTCTTCAGAGGTATCCCACCTTCGTCCCCAGTGTTAAGTTTGCATGAAGAGTCAGACGCGAAGAGCTTCAGTGAAGAGTTTATTAAGTGACTACAGCTCGAATGGACCCGACTTGGCTGGGCTACGGCTGCTTCTTATAGTCAGCAGCCGTAGTTGCCAGCCAATCAGAGTGCAGGGTTTTCCCGCACTATTTAAACCAATCCTATTTGACATTTTACAAGAACAATTCAAACTAAACCAATGACATTCAAACCTACATACATAACACATACAACTTAAGATCAGCTGGATGAGAGAAAATAGTATTGCTGCAAATCAGTTGATCCATTTTCCAGATCTCCACATACCTGAACTCTGCAAGAAAGAAAATTTCCATGCTCAAATCTAGATATTCCTACTCTGCTTCAGTCTATGTTTATTTATTTGTATTCTTTGCACCTTCCCTTCTGAGTATGGGTGGGAGTGATGAGATATTCTCTCTGTCTATGTGTGATTGTGTGTGTGCATGTTCGTGTCTCTCTCTTTTTCTTTACTAAGGAGAATATACAGTACTCCTTTTTTTAGCTTTGACCAAAATTCATATTCGCCATATTCACATTCTCTCTCATTCATACTCAGAAGTCTAATAAAGCACTTCCTTTGCTCAAGAAGAGATCTTACATATTCCAACAATTTGTCTGTTCATCTTCCATTAATAGTAGGGGACGTGAACTGGCCAACTTATGACCTAGAGCACTCTTCAACTCAAACACAAAACAATGATCCAGCATTGCTCCAAGTCAGATGTACAGTGATAGCCCTCTTTCATGGGTCCACGCTGCAAATCCTGTTATTGTTTATTATCATCATAATCCTTAATTGCACAGTGCCCGAGTAGAGACAGAAATGGAGACAGTTTTGTGCTACTGAAAAACAAGAGGGATGTATCAGCATGCTTGGGGAACTTTATGACTTAGACAAATACATCATTCTTTTAAAAATATAAAAGGTGGCTTTCAAAACTGCCTGATAAAGATTGACTGGGTGTCAGAAACTAAGGACAGTTGTATATCATGTGAGCAAACCAAAAGAAAACAAATGGGGCTTAGTTGAGTTCCTAACAGACTAGAAAGCTGCACGAAGGAGCAGACTTCTTAAATGAGATGAAGATTTATTGAAATGCTTTCTTGCAGGTGTTGTTGCAAAGAGGAAAAAAACCTAAATATATTTGCTGGGTTATTAATACTATCTGCAGGTTCACACATTTTGTCATACAGTCTCCATAGCATACATGTGAGTTTGCATGCATGTATGCAAGCATAAATTATACACCCCCTGCAACCAATTCAAGATTGACCCTTGAAGAAGTCCTATTGTAGTTTATATTCAGCTTTATTCAAATATGGCTAATGACCAAAATTTAAGGGCTATCTTGGGTGAGGAAGAAGGGGAGTTTCAATTCCTTTTAATTTGGCAGGCTTCCTTTCTGCAAACTTTTTTTAAAAAATCATTTTATTCCTTGAGGGTAAAATGACACCCTTTGCTTTCAAGATGATAATTCCTAACACTTTTCTTTGAAGATCTGGATAGGCTGCAAAAATCTGGGTAGATAATTCTTGATAATGTCTTCAAATCAGTGGTATTCCTCTTTAAATTTTTCAACCAAATGTATGGGGGTAGGTGGAGGGAGTAAAAAAAGCCATATATATATATATATATATATATATATATATATATATATATATATATATATATATTCCCTGTTCTTATCTGTTCTGTTTTTAAAGGTTTCTACTTAAAGATTGGTGCCAGAGCTATGGTGCTTATATATTTTCAAAATGTGTTTTAAGCAATAAGTTGTACAACATTTTTAGAACATGTGTTAAGCTATTTCTCTAAGAATGAAGCTCTTAACAAAACATAAGCACTCTGCATGAGATCTTAGCAGCAAAGTGCTTAAAAGATAAAGTAAGAATTGGTACCATGGGAAGAACACCAGCTGTAGTGCACACAGGTCCATTATGAGAAGGATGGTAGAGGGTAGGGAGAAAATGATTTAATCAGGAGTAAAACCAATTTTATTATAAGGGCACGCAGGGGGTGTGGCACCATAGTGAGAAGGACATTTCAAAATATCTGACAGATTTCAACAATGTGAAAACCCACCCTGTTCTTTAAAGTGACAGTAAACCCCACCAGGTCTCTCCTTCTGAAGCTATTGTGAGTAGACAACTGTGTAAAACTGGCCTGCTAAGTCACTGCCTGTCTTATTTCAATGGCATGTTAGGGAAATAAATAAATAAAAGGCTAATTGTTGAAATACAATCAATCAAATTTTATCTTGAAGGGTTTTTTTTTGCTGATATGCCTGCTTTGTTTTTAAGCTCACTCTTTTATTAAATTTCAAGAGCCTAATTGTTTTTGTGTGGATCGAAAACCTTTTTTAAAGTATACTTGAAAGAATACTTTTCAGTGAATAATTTGTAAAAAAATGGTTCACCTAAAAAGATACATGGATGTTAATGCAGGGGGGGATCAGATCTGTGTTAAATTTAAATTTCTTCTACAAAGAGAAGTAACTATTACAGTGAAAAATGTGCATGGCTTTTTAAAAAAAATTCCATATACAATTAATAATACTGTATTACCAATCGCTAAATAAGGCCTACTTATTTATTTATCAAAATTACTGGGATTATATTTTTATTATTCTCCAATAGTTTTATGCTGACATATTAAGTGAATAGCTCAGTAAAAACAATGCCATTTTTAAAAGAATTCTGTCATTTCGGGGAACAGGTGATACTATAGAAAATGTTGTTTCCTTTTAATTCAGACTGACAGGCTTTTTCACTTTTTGTGAGTTGTGTCAGGTCTGGGGTTTATTGTTGCTGTAAAATAATACCAGATGTTTCTAACAAGTATTCAAAGGAAAGCGAAGTAATAATCTCCCTATCTTTTCTATTAAAATTATTTTTTTCCTCTCTTCTCCTTTTATATTTAAATTTCTAGCTCAGTCAAGCTTCAAAAGAAAGGATTTCTGTTGTTCAGAAAATCAGTTTTGCAAGCATGTGTGGTTTGTCTTTAGCGTGTTATCATTTTTGACAGCTTTGCATAGCTTAGGTAGGCCAACAGGGGTCTGTCTAATATTGTTGCTGGGCGATTCTTCCCCGAGTTTAAAAAAAAAGAAACAAGAAACAAACAAACAAAATATTTTTGAAGTTGGAATTAATATCTCCCCCTCTCACTCCTCAAATTCCTTGATGGCATTGCATTCAGAAAAAGAGAAATGAAACGAAAGGGGGGTGAGGGGACAGAGTTGCCCATTATTCCCTTGTACATGGCAACAGTAACACATGTAAAGCAATAACTCATTTTGTATTCCTGTGTTTAGCATATGTCTCCTGTTGGCGCAGCAAGGCCTTTAGGCCGGTCCCTTGAGCCGGTCATCATTGGCAACTCTTAGCCCCTTGGCCTTGAAATCAAATAGCTTTGAATCATGTTGAGCCGGGATGCTAATTTTTCCTACTGATGCATTCTGGGAATAAACGTATTTGACATCCTGTGTCAATGTTCCAGTCTCTTTGTGCCTCTTCTTCTTGGGGTGGGGGGGTGGAGGGAGGATTTGGGGAGGGAGGTTGTTTTGTTTTTGTTTTTTTTTCCGTTAGCTGCATTCCTACAGATGGTATTCCATTGAAAATGTTCTCTCTTCCGACGGGGAAAAAAATAGAAAGAAAGGAGGAGAGAGAGAGAGAGAGGGAAAAAAAACATGCACAGCACCAAACCTCTAGGTGCAGAAGGCTGTTAACGGTTGCTGATGATAGTAGGCAAACATTAACATAATAATTAGTGTCTTGTAATTGTTTCATTAAAACCAGTTGTTCCATTTCTCCTCGTGTTTTCCCAGAAGAGAAGCTGAATTTGGACGACAGCCAGTGGGAGGACATCCACGTTGTCACCGGAGCACTCAAGATGTTTTTCAGAGAACTGCCTGAGCCTCTGTTCCCATACTGCTTCTTTGAACAGTTTGTGGAGACAATAAGTAAGTACATCACATACAGTAGGAGTTAATTAAATACCTATGCGCTTTTTCTAAAGGAAACAAAAAAGGCCTTCGGATCAGAAGGGTTGCATCCAGAACACATATAACATGCAACATACATGCATACATGTGTCTCTCTGTGTGTGCATATGTATGCGCGTGTATAAAATCCCTGACATATTTGGCTCGTAATTCAGGCACTCCAAACATGACACTGTTAGGAAGGAATAATACTCATAATTTGGAATATTATACAGTATGTGCATGCCCCCAGAGAAAATGGAAACTGTGTGTACAGTAGCAACACAGTGAAAGATTTGTCTTTTGCAGTCCCAACCATGTGCATTCATTGTGCTCGTAATAGTTTATAACATCATCATCATCATCATTATAATATTTTGACAGCTTAGGTTTGTGATTCTGCAGTTGCATCCTCAACAGCAGGTTTATTAACATCAAAAGCATTAAAAGTTTCACCTGCTGATTTGTGTCAATCAAGCTGTTGTTAACATCACAGGCCGAGTCATTTTCTTTTCTTTTTTCCCCTTATCAGTGGCAAAATCTGTTTCAGGGTGGCACGACTTCCCTTTCAGGACAGGTGTCCTATTTCTAAAAGGTCTTTAATTTTAATATCTCTGCCATAATTGTAACAATGGGAGGGGGAGAGAAATCTTTATCGGGCAAAGAAACTGATTTCACTTCTTGTTTTCTTTTGGAAAACCCGAAAAGAAAAGAAAAACTTGTAAGCCTAGCAGGAGCTTAATTAAAGTCCAATAGAGAAAAATCTCCAGGAAAAACAATAAAGCACTTAGGGATCTGTTCACCGAGTGATGCGCGTGCGTAACTGCCATTACTGTTAATGAGAGTTGTTTGCGCGTGCACATCAGTCAGAAAAGATAGTACCCTTAATGTGCTGTTTAATTTGATTTTATGTTCATAAAAGTCTTTAGGTTTAACAAAAGCTCTTTACGGCCAGCATCTTGTATAACAAAACCAAATAAATCTTGCAGAATCCTTCCTTTTTTCTTTTGGCTGCTTAGAAATGCCCTGTGGTGGTTAAGTATGCAATAACCCCAATACGCTGAGGAGTGAGCCTCCTTTGGAGGCACAACTCATAGTTCCTTTCCTCTACTCTCTCCCTTTTCATCTTAAGGATGAATAGAACGCTGGAAATATTGTCTTTGGAGATTCATCTCACACATCACAATTCATGCAATTATCTCACAGGAGAACAGAGCTGAACAAATAATTGCTTTGTATGCTGGATGCAGCTTTTTGTGAGGCATCAGAATAAGGAGATCTTTGTTTGAAGCTTTCTTATTCCAGCATGCAGAAGAAATCACCTGAAATGCATCAACTTGGTTCTCTTGAAGCACCGATTCTTTCCTTCTTGGCACATATCTGATGGAGGTTCCATCACATTGAAGTGTTTTCATGCCCCCTTAGCCTTTAATCTCCTGCTGGTGTATAGACTCTCTCAGCATCACATTATTCTGGGGTTACTTCTTTATTATATGAGTCTCTGTGCCAGCCTACCCTTTTCTTTTCATCTTTTATTCAACCTGCCCCACTCCCCCAAAAAACCAAATTTAAACTTCAAGATGAAACTATAATCCTACCTTTCATAACCTTCGTTCTCAAAGAACTTATCTTCTTCACCTAAATAAAAGTAAGGTGGTTAGAGATAGTTAGAGATAGTTTTCAGCTGATTTTGATGAGTAAGTTAGCACATAATACATTTGTATTTTTAATTTTTGAATGTCGGGGGAGTATTAGAGATACCTCTTCCAAGGGTTCATATTTTCATATGACAAACTGATGTCTTTTCATTCAGTGGTTTTAAATTCCTGTTAACGTTCTGAAGGCCATTATAAAAATTGTCAAGAAGAGTAGTTTTTTAAAAAAAATACTTCAAAGAAAAAACATAGGGTCTGATATTGTATTGTATTTGATTTGATTCAAAAATAAAGGCAACAGAACTGGCAAATTTGTCTGTTTACAAGTGGGGAGGGATTCCTTTCGTTTTATTTCTTAGTGATAAGTTAGGATAATAAAAAGGATTTTTTTTATTATAGATCAAAATGGATATCTTTTGATTAAATTATATATGTTAATATTTCTGGTAGTTCTTAACAGACGTTTGCTGATAAGGACTGATTGATGATTTTTACTATTTGATTATTCATAAGGGATGAGATATAGAAAGAAGGGAAAAATATTGGTGAAAGTATTAAGTTACTAAAATTATTTATGCTTGTTTGGACAGAGGGGGAACCCTCTTTTTTATATCTCCTTTTTCTTTCTTTTTTCTGTTTTCTATCTCTGTAATTTTCTTTGTCTTTACTTTTTATTTTTTCTTTAGTTTGTATTAGTCTTTTATCTTTAACTTTATAATCTTTAAAAAAATTATTGCAAAAATAAAAAAGGAGAGAAGAACTGGCAAATCTGTCCATTTTCTGTTTCCAAAATATGAGTTCTTCTTGGCCCATTCATAAATAAAATTTGCATTGGCAGAAGAAAATAGTTATGTGAAATTTGTACACATTTGGTTTACATGTTATATCTACATTTTCCTAATATCTATATTATATTCCTAATTTATGTATTCCTTGGAAATATTTTTGTTTAATGCAAAACGTGATATATAATCTCCCAACTATGTTTGTTTATTGAATCACATTGCAAAATTCAGACAGATGCTGATGTTATGAGGTTTGTGAGGTATGACTAGGATAAATTCATATTAAAAAAAAAAAGAGTCCAAATTTGTTCTCCATTTCTCCACTCCAGAGGAACATGCACTGTAATTTGATAGGATGAATAAAATTACCAGTTATAATCCTCAGTATATAATAAAGACAGCTGGTATAAAGCAGTCTAAGAACAATCAAACAGCTCCTAAAACAGTGCTAGAAGAAGCTCAGGGTCTACTTAGAGATATAGTTCTGTAGTATTTCTGTACAATATCAGAAATACTATAAATATTTGCACTTAAATTGATTGTTCAAAAATTAAACAACATTCTTCACAGGTACCGTAAAAGCTTCATTTTTCCTGCTCAAAACCAGAATTGTACGCCACCCAGAGTCACTTGGTTGAGTTGGATAGCTATAGAAATCAATCAATCAATCAAACAAACAAACAAACACTAGCACTTAGACTTCTATACTTCTTCACAGTGCTTTTACAGCCCTCTCTAAGTAGTTTACAGAATCAGCATATTGCCCCCAACAATCTGGGTCCTCATTTTACCCACCTCACAAGGATGGAAGGCTGAGTCAACCTTCAGCCGTCAGGACTGAACTGAATACAAGGAATTCATTTCATAAATACAATTCATAGATTCTGCTTGCAAATCCACATCAGGTTTGAAGTGGCATAAAACTAGTGTATTTGCAATGGATTTCCTCCACATGTTTTCATGCAGAAACTTGCATTCTGAGCTCCTTCAGCAGTTTACAGATTCCAAAATTGGCAGACACAGTTTTTTGGAGTGATATATTTTAAGGGCGTAAGCCACACTGGATCTTGTCCTGATTTGAAAACAACCTCTCTCTCCCAATAATTTTTCAGGAATTACATTAAAAATAAATCAAAATCTTTCCCATTTGATAGTAAAGATATTCCTTCATGAATTGTATGTCAGTGACATTAGCACATACCCACATATATTCATTGTGTTTGGATATGACAGCAACTATGGTGTCTTATTACAGGCATGAAACCAAGTAACTCATTCCAAGCTAATGGAATATGGCTTCTCCATTACCTTAAGAAGAAAAAGCAGCCTTTTCTCTGGGTCAGAAATGATGTTTGTGAAACGTGCAAGTTTTCTATATGAATATTGGAGAATTGTCCCACTCAACTGAAAACAGCAATAAAGGGAACAATCAGAATTAAATTTCAAATTCAAATGTAGATAAATACAGTAACGAAGTGCTAAGGTTTCAGTGTTACTGAAGAAACATCATTAGGTGACTCAAATCATCACCACCACCCACCCGAAAAATCCTAGGGAGAAATTAGATAGACTGTGATTTAACTAAAACAGTCTCTTTGGGCTCTAGTTTTCTATTTGATTGATTGCTTTACAAACAGATTGATTGAATGAAGGATAATTCAATCACATGAGGTCTTGCCTATAGCCTGAAGTAATCTGGAACCATGTTTAGCACTTACGCTTTCATTTTTCAAGACCTCTTTAATTACAAGGGTAGAGTTGTGGTCTTGATTCACAACCATCTTATCACAGATTTAAAGTTGAACTATAGCAAATAAAAGGACAGTCCATTCTTAGACACCAAGCTCGGCTCCGCTTTGAAAAAAAGTCAGCCTCTCAATTTGTGAAGTTAACCCATACTATTTACATCAATACTGATAGTCTTTGACTTACAAAAGTTCATGTAGTGATTGTTCAAAGTTACAACGGCACTGAGAAAAGTGCCTTACGATGATTTCTCACACTTAGGACCATTGCAGCATCCCCATGGTCATGTGATCAAAATCCAGACATTTGGCAACTGGTTCATATTTATGATGGTTACAGTGTCCTGGGGCAGAGGTAGTATTCAGCAGGTTCTGACCAGTTCTGGAAAACCGGTAGCGGAAATGTTGAGTAGTTCGGAGAACCAACAAATCCCACCTCTGACTGGAGATTTTACAGTATCCTTCCCCTGCCATGCCCACCAAGCCACACCCACAGAACCGGTAGTAAAAAATTGGAATCCTACCACTGTCCTGGGGTCATGTGATCCCATTTTGTGACCTTCTGACAAACTGATTCACTTAACAACCACATTACTAACTTGACAATTTCAATGATTCACTTAACAACTGTGGCAAGGAAGGTCATAAAATGAGGCATAACTCACTTCACAAGTGTCTCACTTAGAAACAAAAATCTGGGGCTCCATTGTGGTTGTAAGTCGAGGACTACCTGTATTTTCCAGGTTTTCAAATGCTAAAGATCTTCCCCCTCCCTCTCTTTATATTTAAAATGTGAGGCCCTGACTGTGATAGGTTCTGTCTAAAGGGAATAAGAATAACAAAGCTGTACATTAAAACCAACTGGAAATATAAACAGTATTTCATGACTGCCAATGAAGCTACAGTATAGGGAAAATAAAGATTTGTACAAATCTAATTGTCTGAGAATCAGTTTAATATAGTGGTGAAGGCACCAGGCTGGAGACCATGAGTTCTAGTCCCACCTGATGCACAAAGCCAATTTGGTGACTTTGGGTCAGTCATCCTCTCACAACTCAAGGAAGCAGGCAAGAGCAAATTACTTCAAAATTCTTCCTAAGAAAATTATATGGACTTGTCCAAGCAGTCAACACTGACTTGAAGGCACCAAGTTACCTGGTATTTCTTTTTTTTTTAAACTAGGAATGGTTACGGGACAATTTTCTATACCTGTTTAAAGACTTTTCTAATTAAATTAGAATTACTGGAAGGGAAGGCTCAACTTTTTACTTTCACATAGTAGTTTAAACTAGCCATTTCTATAACAATAAATCTATCTAATTGGTAAAACCCAAAGTCAAAGTTTCATTTTTTTCCACCTCAAGCACAAAGTCCAGAAGCTGTTTCCAAGTAAAGGGAATTTAGTAAATTAATGTAGTGCATGCTACATCAAACTATGGCTGATGTTTGGTTTTTAATAAGACCATCAGCACTTTTTCTACCTTGCTTAGAAAGCAGCCTATTTAACAGCACTTTCTGGGGTGAGAAACCAGTATGTGGATTGTTTCAGTGCTGACTGATATTCTGCTTTACTATTTTTACATACTATTTTTCTTCATGTTGGTCTTCCCTTTAATTTGCTTACAGATGAAGCCTTCAAGTGTCAGGTGAAACTCAATGTTGCAACAATAAATTGAGTTAAGCGTCATAGACTGAATCACTGAATCACTGAATGCAATCATAAAACTTAAGTAAATTTGTGGATATTTCTTGTCCCTTCCTCACCTTTGAAACTGCCTGGGTAAAGAATGGAATTTGGTATTTGCAAATTTCTTGTTCTATTTTAGACATTCTTTCTCTGTTTATATTATAAGTAAACAGAAATTGAAGGGAAAAACCCATTCATTTCATGCATATTGGTGACTCATCCTGGGAACAACAGCAGCGAACTAGCACAACTATTTTCAACAACTGCTAGAAAATTACTGAAAATAAGTGCTTTCTGATCATTATGATGAAGTAAGAAATTTGGATCAATTCTTCTTCTAAAATGAATCCTATGCAATCTTGCTAAACTAACATGGGGTTCCAGATCTTGATAATTATTAGATTTAAAGAAACGTGTACATTAATCTTTTAATTTTTTATATCATTTCTTTTACTTGGGTAGTTAAGTGTGTTAAGTATATTATCTACAAAGATAAACACATGTTCTGTCAAATGGTTTTGGGAACACACTATATACTTCATAGGGCAAATCTTCAAACTTCATTTGAAGCAAATATTAACTCTGATTTTATTTAATCGTATTTATGGGCTGTTACTCTGGAACTCTACATTTTTTCCTACAGTTTATAGTTGTCAGCATGTCTTAATGACTGGTTAAAGTTTTTATGCTTTTCATATTTTAAAAGCTACCTCATGAAGCTCATTAAGTAAATTAGTAAATATTCACCTCAGGATAGATAATCTTCAATAGCTTCTTTTCCAAAATCAGACTTACGAATCCCTCTTCCAATAAAACCTTTGAGAAATGCCAGAATTGAAGGAGAAAAAGTAAGATAATGTGGGTGCAGTATGAGCAGTCAAAATCTATGTGATGAAAATACAGGAACTCACAAATTGATTGCCACACTGTGCAGAATCTCTTGCAAGTTCTCCTAACATCAACTGTTTCTCTTCCTTGGCAGCAGGGGGCGCTACTTCTATCACTGTGCAGCAACAGAGCTATCGGTGAAAAATAAATGCAATTGTTATTCTGAGCTCTCCCAAGCTATTTCTTGAAGCTGTTCCTATTTTTTGAACTGGATATGAAACAGTCAAGAATGCATATTAAAAGAAAGGGAAGTAGAATTGCATCCAGGAATGATTCAGCATGGCCTGAATGCAAAATAAATCACTGTTCTTAGGATATTATTATTGCTTGTAGTAAACTTCTTTTCTTCAGTTAAATGACTTACCAAGGAACATTCACACTTTTGTGGAGGAATTCCTTTGCATAGCAAGGAATCCTAGAGAGCTCTAGGAATTGCATATTAATTGCACATACATATAATTTTGCTGACCGCATTGGGTTGTGCTCCAAAACATTGTAAGCCTCCCTGAGTCTCCGGAGAAGGGCGGCATATAAATATATTTTTTTTTTAAAAAATGCTAGTTTTGATTAAACAGTATAAATGTTTCCCAACGTTCATCCCATAGCATGTCCATCCTTCAGAACAGTGATCACTAATGTCCTAACTTGTATTCAGTGTAAGTATAGAGACTGAGATGATGAACAATTATAATAACAGCCAAAATATAATGATGGCCTATAAATAAATAAATAAAAAATAGCCAAGGAACAAGATTTTCAATTTCAGCATCTGAATAATATTTGAAAATTTTGTGGATCCAAAAAGTATTGGCATACTGAATTAGAAACAAGGCTAGTTTGAATGTCCTTATGTTAATAGAAAGTTAGGTAAGAATGAGAAAAATGTAGTGTGTTAAATTTGGAGGCAAGAAAGTGTTTTAAATCACCTGTCAGCTGTTTGCAATTCCTTAAAGCAGATCCTTTTCCCGGGATTTCAGAGCTGTTCTCAGTTTCAGCATGGCCCTAGACATTTTTTAACAGAATAACAAAGTTGGAAGGGACCTTGGAGGTCATTTAGTCCAACACCTTCCTCAGGCAGAAGACCCTATACCATTCAGACAAATGACTGTCCAATCTCTTCTTAAAAAAAAACTCCAGTGATGGAGCACTCACAACTTCTAAAGGCAAATCGTTCCACTGATTATCTGTATCTGATTATGAGATATCTGTAAGGCAACAGTGACATGGACTAGCTCTTTAAAACAACAAATAAGACCACTCAAAGAAATCTGAAAGAAATTAGAAAATAGTCTAGGATTTAAAAAAAAAACAAGTGGTGGCATTGCTGTTTTTAATAAAGGGAAAAGAACAAGTGGTGGCATTGCTGTTTTTAATAAAGGAAAAAGATTTCCAAGAATCAGAGAATAGATTTCAGCACAGGATTAATCAATATTTGTGCAAGAAGTAATGGAAAGCTTTTTAGTGCCAAATAAGGACAATCTTTAAAATCTGAGGCCCCAGTGCTACCCCTGGCTCTCCAAAGGTTTGGTGTGACTGCATAAACTCCTCCAAAGTTCCTGACAAATGCAGATGTTTAATGTGAAAATATTGAATAGACACTGAGCAAGATTATGAAATTGTATTAAAACAACTTTATTTGGGTTTTTTTTAAAATCTCCATCCTGTACTTGTATCAGAATGTGGCTCCTGAAAAATCTAAAGTGGCTTCAGCATTCAAGAGATTGTCTGCTTCTGTTGAAAATTTTCCCGTCCGGCCAATTAGAAATGTGTAAATAGAATGGGGCTGTACGGATTTCTGCTGTTAAATCTTCATGAATGACCATGGCTTGTATAACCCTGAACGTCCATTAAAGTAAGGTGACCAACCGTCCTCCTTTAGGGAGGACAGTCCTCCTTTTGTAAGTTCTGTCCTCTCTTGAAAAGTGTCCTCCTACATGTCCTCCTTTTTGATATTTGAAGACTAATCTGAAAATCTCCGTATTTGATCAATGCCAATCCGATCCGTTGTGTGTGATGTGACGTATTTGCATTTGACATGATGATTCGTCAAGGGTCAGTACAGTGTGGCAAGACGTGATTATGAGACACATGCACTCCACACAGGAGAATTGTTTTGAGAGAGTGTGTCACGTGCAAGAGTGCATCGTGCACAAGAGTGCATCGCGTGCAAGAGTGTGCCGCGCGCAAGAGTGCGTCACGTGCAAGAATGTGCTGCATGCAAGAGTGCGCCGCATGCAGGAGTGCGCTGCATGCAAGAGTGTGCCGCATGCAAGAATGCGCTGTGTGCAAGAGTGCACTGCACGCAAGAGTGCGCCGTGCGCAAGTGCCTTTTTTTTCCTTCAATTTATTTGTGTCCTTCTCATTGTAAAAAAGTTGGTCACCTTATTAAATTAAAGATATAGTAATATTTTCTTTGAATACCATATAATTTGATATTTTGTCTTTTTTAGGGATCTGTTTCTATTCATATTGTTAGAAAAGCATGTTGTACCTGCTTCTTGTTCCATTCACTGATTCATGAAATAATCAGCCTTTGTTCATTAGATACATCAAGTCAATGAACTGAATTGCCACTGATAAATATAGCTCATGACTTGCTATGGAAAGAATTACTCACATTCACGTGGCTGAATAATCCACAGTGAAACAAAACTGAAACTTATCTTCTTTTTTTCTTTCCTTTGATTTTACAACCTTTTTTTTTTGGCCACAGTTGTTAAGTGAGTCACTGCAGTTGTTAATTATATAGAAGGAAAGGATGATAAAATTATCAACAATTGAGAAAGGCAGAAACACACTCCAGGAAATTCCTTTAGGCAAAGGGCCTTGGTGGTGCAGGCTGTTAATAGCCTAGCACTTAGCTCCAGCTGCCTGTAATTACTGCAGGCTCGAATCCCACCAGGCTCAAGGTTGACTCAGCCTTCTATCTTCTCGGGGTAGGTAAAGTGAGGACCCAAGATTGTTGGGGGCAATAAGCTGACTTTGTAAAAATGCCGCTTAGTAATAAGCAGGCATATACAATGGAATGAAGGCTATTGCTGAGCGCATTGGCTTGTGCTCCAAAAATTGTAAGCCGCCCTGAGTCTCCGGAGAAGGGCGGCATATAAATATGAATTTTTAAAAAAATATAGGAGTTCTCATATGGCATTCTATCAACAGGAGTAATTATCAATCTGTTGATGGGGCTGCCTGTTAGATTTGCATGAAGAGTCAGACGCGGAGTGCTTCAGTGAAGAGTTTATTAGTGACTACAGCTCATAACAGACCTGATTTGGCTGGACTGCGGCTGCTACTTATAGCCAGCAGCTGCAGTTGCCAGCCAATCAGAGTGCAGGGTTTTCCTGCACTTTTTAAACCAATCATTTCTGACATTTTACAAGAACAGTTCAAACTTAACCAATGACATTCAAACCTGCATACATAACACTGCCAATTTACCTTTATTTAGGAATTGAGTCAAAAGTCACCTTCTGATGAATGAAGGGGAGAAAGACAGTCCTCCATAGGAAGCTAGAAGTTTACTCTTGCTTTCTCTTGCACAGTATGAAGTAATGTCTTTGCCATGGTCACTATAGTGATTTTCTGCCTCCAACATCTTCCTGCATAGCTATGCTGTCCAATATGGGTGTCTACTTGCTTTAGTAGTGCAGTTGAGAAGATCTTCATGTCTTGCTTGGCTCTGCTGGGATATATCATGTGTTCTTGGTATTCCCTCCTGGCATTCTTTGCTCATCCTTCCTAGCAGCTACAAGCCTTAGTAAGACCACACCTAGAGTATTGCATCCAGTTTTGTTCACCACATTATAAAAAATATGTTGAGACTCTAGAAAAAGTACAGAGAAGAGCAACCAGGATGATTAGGGGACTGGAGACTAAAACATATGAAGAATGGTTACAGGAACTAGGCATTCTAGTCTAGTGAAGAGAAGGACCAGGGGAGACATGATAGCAGTCTTCCAATATTTGAGGGGCTGCCACAGGGCGGAAGGGGTCAAGCTATTTTCTAAAGCACCTGTAGGCCAGACAAGGAATAATGGATGGAAACTGAACAAGGAGAGATTCAACCTGGAAAAAGGAGAAACAACTTCTGACAGTGAGAACAATCAACCAATGGAACAGCTTGCCTTCAGAAGTTGTGGGAGCGTCATCACTTGAGGCTTTCAAGAAGAGATTGGTCTGCCATTTGTCAGAAATGGTGTAGGGTCTCCCGCTTGGGCAGGGGGTTGGACTAGATGACCTGTAAGGTCCCTTCCAACTCTGATTATCTGTTATCTGTTACGATGAGGGTATGTGTGTGAATAAATAATATCAAAGTCTAATAGAAGCTGAAAAGACTTTTCCACAAAAGTCAACAGACTTTTCCTCTCTTAAGTGTTGATGGTTACTAAAATGAGTGCTATGCAATGGAGGGGTTGAATCAAACTAAAGCTAAGAGACAAAAATTCTAACTTAGAATCTCCAAAAATACTTTTCAACTTATCAGAATAACCCACATCCCAAAGTGATACCAGCATAGACAACACAAAACAGTACTGAAAAAATTAAAAGTATTAAAAATCCCATTCCATTATATATCCATTAATTTAAATCAATTTAATTAATTAATAGAATGCCAGACCTAGAACGCAGGTATTAGCAGAATTTCAGGCCTGTTGCCAAACTTCCTAGGAGTCAGTAACCCTGGCACTGTGCTTCTGTTCCATCAAACCATGCCCATAACCTTTCTTCCTCTTTTTAACCCTTCAGTTCCATTGTGCTACAGTTTCTGCTGCTAAAATCATGCTGTGAGATATCCAATTCCAAACCCCAGTGCCAAGAGGATCAATGATAGAATAAAACCTCTTTTAGCAGGCTTTGCAGTTTGACTTGTTTCCATGTGTCAGAAGCTAAATTCTTGTTCCCTGTAGTTTTTACAAAACTGTGAAACGTTCATGTACTCCTCATTTGCAGTATAGCATCAGTGTCTATGCATATACAGTTGTAAACAAACACAGGTCTGTGAATTAAGGTAAGCATGAACACAACAATTTTTGTACCCTGAATTTTAATAAAATTTAAGGGAGAACTGGTAGGCAGGTTTCCCAAATTTATAAAATAATAATAAAAAGGACCAGGCCCAGAATTGTCATATTTGCTTAGAAGTGTGGAATATTTAACGGGATACTCGAATACAGCTCATCAGTCTGGAATCCGCACTGCATATCAGACATTAATACAATTGAGCGAGTCCAGAAGTATTTCACAAGAAGAGTATTACGTTCTTCTGCTCGCAACAGAATACCCTATATCATCAGGCTTGAGATTTTGGGCTTGGACAGCCTTGAACTACGCTGCCTATGGTTAGACTTAAGCGTAGCACACAAAATTATCTGCTACAATATCCTACCAGCCAATGACTACTTCAGCTTCAACCACAACAATACAAGAGCACACAACAGATACAAACTCAATGTAAACCGCTTCAAACTTGATTGCAGAAAGTACGACTTCAGCAACAGAGTGGTCAATGCCTGGAATGCACTACCTGACTCTGTTGCTACATCCTCTAACCCCCATTCCTTTAACCTCAAAGTAACTACTATTGACCTCACCCCATTCCTAAGAGGTCTGTAAGGGGCGTGCATAAGTGCACCATCATGCCTCCTGTCCCTGTCCTATTGTCCCCATTTATTCGTACCTATTTCCTGTATTCTTACTCATGTTTATACTTTTACCTATTATCTTGTAAGCGATTGACAAATAAAATAAATAAATAAATAAATAAATAAATAAATAAATAAATAAAGTGTTTGATGTTACCTAGCTTGCTAATGAAACATCTGCAAGAAAACCATCAGACTTGGAGAGCAGCAAGGATTCTCATTTCAACTCCAAGCTACAAATATTGTCTTCTGTTGTTTGCTTAGGAGTAAAAGATTCTATAAAAGTCTCAAGTTTCTCTGTAAAATGAAGACCCAGATTGTTGGGAGCAATATGCTGACTTTGTAAACCGCTTAGAGAGGGCTGTAGAGCGATAAATAAGTCTAAGCGCTATTGCTGTTGTTACTGCTGTTGTTTGGCTAATATGCAACTGCACTTAATTATCAAAAATTATCAAAAGGTCTGGAGATAGGAGAAAGCAGAGAATAGAGACAAATGTCACAGATTGACCAACATATCTGAATGTTTGCAAAATTAATAAACAACAGAACAAAAAATGGCCATTCTGGGAAAAACAGGTTAAATTACCAACAGCTTTAGTATCTAAGCTATTTCCCTTCTTGTCTACCTAACAGGTGATGAATGCTGGGTGATAGGATAACTTGATCGCCTATAAGGCAGTAAAAGCAGCTACAAAATAAAGAAATTACAGGGCACAATCACTGTGAATGCATCCAAAGTGACTCATTCACATGCGCGTGCACATGCACACCTCTTCCATTAAGCAGGTAACTCAACAGAAAATGACATTTCCTGTTTGGGAGATGTAAAAAAAAAGATACAAATAGAAACCCGCACATACTTCAGTAGGAGTGAGAAGGAGCCTACCACAAAATATGCCTACCTCAAAGGTGTTAGAACTGAATTAAGTGGCAGATGTCAAAGCCTCCCAGTGTCCCCCACATTTTATTCTGCACATGTTCCTCAAAAAAAAAATGAAAATGAGTGATAATTTACAAGCAAATCAGTGTCAATAAATCAGACTCCTGTAAGCAGTAGTGTTTATTATATTCTTGATGCTTAATATTCATGATAGTAATTTACTTTTATAGTACAGGTTCACTGTTATCTCCTTCAGTGCCCAAAGTTGGAGTCAGCCAAGCTGCAAAAGTAGAGAGTTAGGTAACCCTTTCAAGGCTGCAGAATAAGTTCAAATAAGTTGCTTGTTTGCATTTACAGAGGCAAACACTGATCATAATGTGAAGCTGCAGTGTGCCATGTGATGTTTCTTGGTGGACGAACCTGCTCTATTTAGCTCCTACAGCCTTCGTAGGTGGCAGCAGGTTGCAATCCGTGTTCTCTCATAGGCACAAATCTGGAGACATATGGGCATCCTCAGATTGAGACTGGGATTGCCATCTCTGATCTATGCAATCATAAAGCATCCCTTCACGGGACTGTGTCACAATGAGGGAAATTCAATCCCAATTGCCTTTGTAAGCCCAAGACTTGAAGGTTCTTAATAGGGAAGTGGCAGGCATCCCAGGTAAGGAAGGAGAGGGTGCTCCAAAAAAGTGGGAGAAGCCCTGGGAGGCCCTGTCAGCCTGCATGCATGTAAGTCAAGGGAGTGGAGAACTGTGGTGTGGCATAAACACAGGGAGACAGGGGTCCATGCAAGTGAACGGGAGGCAAGGGAAGGAGAGCATGAGGGACTGCACAGTAAGGTTAGGGGGGAACTTAGCAATGATTTGTGACCTTCTCTGCAAGATTCCTCATTAGCTTTGCTTGTGGGAAGTCGGCAGAGCAGGTCATAAATGGCGATCATGTGGCCATGGGAAACTGCAAGGTTGTAAGTGCAAGCTGTTTGCCAAGTATCTGAATCACAGTCATGTGACCATGGGGGTGCTTGCAGTGGGCAGAACTTCGAAGAGTGGGGATAAGGACCACTTCTTCATTGTCACTGCAATTTTGAATGAACCTCCTATAGTTGTGGAGAGGGAAGAGAGACAATTTGCATCATGGCAGCACACGGTGATTTGCAGAGTTCACCTCAATTTCAAGAAAGTCTCAGGTGTTTTAAAAGTCACCCACGGGTCAACTGGAATTGGTGCTGAGTTACACGCACAATCCCTAAAAGGCCAGCTGAGAAATGTACCAAAATCAAGAAAGCCTTTATTATATTGCCACTTTCTTATGTTATTTGTAATTAAGGCCATGGCACTGCCCTAGTTTCAAAGGCAATATTTATTTTTGGTTGGTTTCAAGTGACTTAGGTCAACGAAACGAATTGTGGCCTTAATGACTTTTGAAAGGGTTTTTCCTCTCCCTGAATTTCAGCAACTCTTGCTTATGAAAGGAATTTCCTTCCTCTTTTCTTACTGAACTGAAATATCTGCCTTCTCAGTATGGGTGGCATTGTTTAAGATGCAATTACTCCCACTGTACTTCTGAAGTTACAAGGTTCATCCACAAAGTGTTGTACACAGCTTGGCTGTTGATACTTGGCTTAACCTGGCTCTCTTCTGACCTAGAGAAGTTTCTTTATGAATAACAGACATCCAACACTGAGCAATCTGCCTGCATTTATTACCCTGCAAATATTGTCGGGCTGAACTGCCAAGGAGCTGCATTTCTTTTTCTTTTCCCATAAATAGCCCCGTTTTTTTTTTAAAGTTTGTGCTTATGTGCTGTTGATGGGAATTTCTCTGGTGGTTGGCAAACATATTACTTGATTGAACTGGGCTCAAGGTCTCTAGCTAATCTAATTGTATCCTGTTTCCAGCAGTGATCAGTCTACACTACTACCTTTGGGAAACTCTTCTCCATCACTGGAGGTTTTTAACGAGAGACTAGACCAGCCGTGGGCAAACTACGGCCCGGGGGCTGGATCCGGCCCATTTGGCTGTTCTATCTGGCCCACGGAGTCGAAAGAGCGGAGGGTTCTCTTGCTCTCCCAGAAGGCTACGTGAAGTAATCTAACTTTGAATTTATATTAGTTCACACAAACACTCCATCCATGCTTTTGTTCGGCCCTCCGGTCCAGTTTAAGAACCCATTGTGGCCCTCGAGTCAAAAAGTTTGCCCACCCCTGGACTAGACAGTCATTTATCTGAAATGGTATAGGTTCTCCTGCTTGAGCGGGGGACTGTACTAGAAGACCTCCAAGGTCCCTTCTAGATTCCTATTCTATTCTATTCTATTCTATTCTATTCTAAACTCACTGTCAGCATTGAACATTTCCTGTCTACTATCTGCATTGCATATTTCTATTGGATGATAACATTTATGGAAACAGTTACTAATCTCTGATAAATCCATACTTGGACAATGCAAGTGTTAAATTGGAGGGAACCTTCAAGTTCCCTAATCCTACTGCAATTGCCAATGTTTTTGTTATTCCAAGAGGGAAACATACCCTTCAGAGTAGGCATAGAGAGATGAGAGGTGCAGAAGCTATTTATTTATCGGTATTTATTTTATTTATTTGTATCCTGCCTTTATTATTTTTAGAAATAACTCATGGAGGTGAACCTATTTAACTTCCTCCTCCTATTTTCTCCGCAACCAGAACTCTGTGAAATGAATTGGGCTGAGACAGAGTGTGACTGGCCCAAAGTCACCCAGCTGACAGTCATGCCTGAGGTGGGACCTGAATTCAGTCTCTTGCTTTCTAACCTGGTGCCTTAACCGCTAGGCCGGACAGGCTCTTTCGTTAAAGCTATTGCTCCTTCTTTGCATTCTGTTCAGTCTGAAGCACAACCAGTTTTGCAGGCACTCCCAGCTGCAAGGGTAGCTCTCACTCCTCGATCGGACACTTGTAGGAAATTTTAAAGTGAGCGTAAGGCCTTGTTCAAGCCTTGCAAGGCAGATGGCCTACACTGGAGGGCTAGATTAGATGTGCCAGTTAGAAGATCCCTATCCTGGGATTAATTATTGGAGCAAGATTTTGGAGAAGAGAGGTCTGCATCCCCATTGTCATGAAATAGAGTGCAAGATGTCGAATATGGATTTGTTTGTTTGTGTATTTTAATAAGCAAATAATGTAACCAGGTGAGAAGGTAATAAAACTGTAAAAGTTCTAGGCTCCCAAAACCATTGTTGGCAAAAAGAGCAGAAAGCTTCTAATTGGTGACCAAACCAGCACAGCACAAGTGACAGAACCCAGCCTCTCTTTCCTAATTTAACATGATAATAAAATAACAGAGTAAGAAGGGCTTCTAGTCTTAAGTCCCTGCTCAAGCAGAAGACCTCGTACCACGGGTGTCAAACTTGCTGCATCACATTGCCATCACATGATGTTTTGCGACCTTTTCCCCCCTTCATGGAGATGGGGTGGGCATGGCCTGCGCATGACACACCCGGCCCGTGGGCTGCCGGTTTGACACCCCTGTATGATCATCTCAGACAAGTGGTTGTCCAATCTCTTCTTTAAAACCTCCAATGATGGAGCACCTGCTGGAGGCAAGTCTTTCTACTGATTGGTTGTTCTCACTGATGAAAATTTCTTCTCAGTTCTAGTTACTTCTCTCCAAAATCAGTTTCCATCTATTGCTTCCTGTCCTGCCTTCAGGTGCTTTGGAGATTTTCTTTTGATCTTCTGTGCTGTCTAGGGTCTAGTGCAGTAGTGGGATTCAAAATTTTTTACTACTGATTCTGTGGGCGTGGCTTGGTGGGCATGGCGTGGCTTGGTGGGCATGGCGTGGCTTGGTGGGCATGGCAGGGGAAGGATACCCAAATCCCATTCCCTCCCCACCCCACTAACCTGCTTTTGAGCTCCATTCTCCTGTGCAGGGCAACAAATAAGACCCAGCCAATCAGCTGGGACTTGGGAGGCAGAGAATAGATGAGGGCAGGGCCAGTCAGAGGTGGTATTTGCCGGTTCTCTGAACTACTCAAAATTTCTGCTACCGGTTCTCCAGAACTCATCAGTACCTGCTGAATACCACCTCTGGTCTAGTGCTTGTTTGAAAGGAGCCAACATAAAACCTGAAGAGAAAGCAGCAATCAGGCCTATATACTTCTAGAAGCCAGGTAACTAGTGTTTCCTGCAGTCCAATCCAAAATGATCATAAAAGACAATGTCCTGCTTTGTGGTCAAGTGTCAGACTGCCTCATCATCCACACTAAAAGCACATTAGATCATATCCATGGCAATGATTAGGTTTGGCAGAAGGGAAAACTTTCTTTAAAATCAGCTGTTTTAAACTAACCTCAGGTGGGGACGGGGGATGAAACAAAGACATATTCCTGAGACAGGCCTTATATGAAATTACCAGGGCAGGTACTTGCTACAATTGGCAGGTGTGCCAATGAGCCCAGAGACTTAGTCACCAAAAGATGGGATGCTGTACACACGGAGATCATTCACTGAGCATTGTTCACTGATGTTACAAGCACAACTTACAGAGTGGGGTGGCTGCTGAATGGAATAACAGAATAGCCAAATGGACATTCAATTAAGAGGTCGTAAAAATATTGTTTTAAAACAAAACAAAAAAATGTGTTGAAGGTGCAAAGAAGCATTGATTGGCTAGTTAGAGAGCTTAAAAATTAAGTATCCAATGTGGTGGGTACTTAGATGGCAGGCCAAGGGTGGAAATCCTAGCTTGAAGACTAGACTGAAAAATTCTTTTTTATTTTATTTTATTTTTTTAATTGTTCTGGAAGGAGACATGGCAGATCATTTCTATATCATTGCCAAGAATTTAACTTGTACAGTTCATAAAGTCACCAGGCTGGAGTGTGACATGAAGGAGATTTGTCATTTTAGATGTATTGATGAGTTTTTTAAAAACAATTTTATTATATTACATGCCAATGGAACGCTGAAGTACCAACCAAAGCACCCTTTTAATTTTAATGGATTTAATATGAGAAATTCAAACACATAATTAACTTGCCCATTGGAATCAATAATCCTGAAAAGTGCTTAATTCTGACAGAATTGTATCTTAATATTTTTGATGGAGTAAATAATAAGTCATCAGCCTACTCTCTTGAGAGAAAACTTCAGGATTAGTTATGACAAAAGACTATATTGTGTCCATCAGTCAATATATGGAAAACAGATAAGCAATGGGGAATAAAAGCGTAGAATATCATTACATGCATTTCTATTTATAACCTTTAATTATTAAGATTGTAGCAATTAATCAATCACCTGATTAGCATGCAGGGTCCTGATTTTATCTTGAAGCCTGAATTAATTAATTAGCCATTAAACAACCTTATTATTTCCTACTTGCATATCCAGTTTGCATTAAGGGTGCCTATTGACAAAACATATCCTGTTCTCTGTATTTATTGCAGCAGGCATATGAAGTTACTGACATTCACTTACTAATTTAGAGGCAGAATTATGAATGAGTTAAAAGACTTTAAGCTTTGCATAATTTCAAACTACTTGTTATATTCTAATTAGCTAGGTTCGATTGATTTGTTTTCAGTATAACTCTCAGCTGTTCAAGTGGAGTCAAATTCAACTGGTGTGTATTATTGCAATGATATAATTGTGTTAATTGTGCTACAAGTCAATGTGATCTTTTTAGGCTTGGTTCTTTGTACTGTTGAGGGTGCACATGGAATGTCACTAGGTCTAGTGGTCTCCCCTTCATTCTAATTATTCTCAGTGTCATGATTTTTGCTTGATTTTCAACCTAAATTTTCTCATTTCTGTACTTTATATCATAAATTCTCCTAGCTAATACCTGTTGCTTTGTGTTAAATTGTGGCTTCTTCCCTTTCCCCTCTGCATGAGAAAATCTGCAGGATCCTCTGATTCCAGAACTACTGTTGGCCATAGTTTCCAACATTTATATCTGATACCTTTTCAAGTTTTCCTTGCAGCTATTTGCTTTCCTTCTATTGTTTTTTCACAAATGTTTTGTTACTGCGAAGCCCAAAAGAGAACATTGTTTCCTGGTTGCAGAATAAACCACCAATGTCTAAGAAATCTTCCCACTCTTGGACAATGCAATTGAAAATGTTGGTTGTTTCCACCTATATTCATACTAGTAAATTTATTTTCAGATACATACAGAATGGAGACATTGATATGAATAATGGTAGGGCTAACATTTCTGAGTTGCAATTATGCAGCTTATTAGAACATAAGTAACAGAGGTAGGACAGCAGTAGTAGAAAGTTCTACCATCACAAGTTAGTTTATGAAGTACCTTATTATTCCTAGAATGCCTCCCAAGATCCATAGATTTTGATCACAGTCCACTACAGGCAGTCCACTACAGGCAGTCCACTACAGGCAGTTAACCAGTGGTGGGATTCAGCCAGTTTGCACCACTTCGGGAGAAGCAGTTGTTAAGTTTCTGAGCAGTTTGGTGAACTGGTTGTTTGAAGAAATCATTAGGGCAGAGAACAAGGGTGGGATTCTACCGGTTTGCACCTATTCGCTAGAACCAGTTGTTAACATTCTAAGCAGTTCAGATGACAGTTCAGTAACAAAACATTTGTGAAAAAACAATAGAAGGAAAGCAAATAGCTGCAAGGAAAACTTGAAAAGGTATCAAATATAAATGTTGGAAACTATGGCCAACAGTAGTTCTGGAATCAGAGGATCCTGCAGATTTTCTCATGCAGAGGGGAAAGGGAAGAAAAGACTGGCCTAATCCTGTAAGGAAGGCAGGAAGGAAACATTCTGGTGTTGCTTACAGAAACTGCCTCTCCGTTAACCCTTTTTACATTCTTGGCAGGACTAGACTTCCTGTCTCAGGAACTTCTCTGGAATTTTTCCCCCTCCTTTGCTGGTACTTTGCTTGTGTGGAGTGACCATTCAAAGTTACAATGGCACTGAAAAAAGTGACTTACGACCATTTTTCACATTTACGACTGTTGCAGCATCCCCACAGTCACGAGGGGCCAGGCGAGGAGATGCATGCCTCAATGTGAGTGACGTTGAGTTGGCCATGCCCAACCAATAACATGACCACCAAGCCATGTCCACCCAGTCACATGATCACCAAGCCACGCCCACCAACTAAGCCACACCCACAGAACCCGTTGTTAAAAAATTTGAATCCCACCACTGCAGAGAACCGGTTGTTAGATTATTTGAATCCCATCACTGCAGTTTAACCTTTCATTTAGTGGCCGCTTGAAGTTACAATGGCACAGAAAAAAAGTGACTTGTGATCATTTTTCACACTTACAATCGTTGCAGCATCCCCTTGGTTACGTGATCAAAATTCAGAAGCTTGGCAACTGGCTCCTATTTATGAAGGTTGCAATCTCTTAAGGTCATGTGATCACCTTTTGTAACTGTCTGACAGGCAAAGTCAATGGGGAAGCCAGATTCACTTAACATCCATGTTGCTAACTTAACAGCCGCAGTGATTCACTTAACAACTGTAGCAAGGAAGTCCATACAATGAGGCAAAATTCCCTTAACACCTATCTCACTTAGCAGCAGAAAACTTGAGTGCAGTTGTGATTGTATATCGAGGACTACCTGTACAATGTTTGATCCCTCAATTGACTTCCCAACGCACATATTCCACTCATGTTTCTTTGCTGCTAGGAGAGAAAAATGGCTTCTTTGGCTGTTTTGCTTATAAATCCGGTTACCCAAGAGATGCTTATCGTATCTCGATTCTTTTCTCTATGTGATTCTTTTCTCTACAGTGTGGAAGAGAATGTGGATGGGTGCGGAGCCCTGTTTCTGCCCCCCAAAAACCCTGTGAAACTCCTAGGTGAAATCCGCAGCAGCAGCAAATTTGAAAATTTAATCAAATTAGGCATGAAAACCGCTGATGGGTTGTACATATGGAAGATTTTTTTTTTAAAAAAGACACTTTCCTCCATTTGCTTTCCTGACCATAACCGTGTTTTCTCACCATCAGCACTTCCACTATAAACTCTTTCTGTCAGAGGTTTATAACACAAATGTAAAGATTTGCTATGGGCTAAATCTCAATCCAAGAGCAAATGTTTATACCAATTCTGAAAACAATCAGCTTGCCCATTTGTAGTTATGCATGTGTTCATCATCTGTTATTGCTTGTCCAATGCACTGCAACTTCTGGAAGGAAAAAGAGACATCTGGAGGAAGGGGGGAAATGTTTTTGCTATCCCGCAGATATAAAGCATGTTCTCCTGAGTTGGGGAATGAGGTAGTACATAAATGCCTCTTTCCTAGTTTATGGCGAAAACTTTCTGATCAAGCTGGCCAGATTATCCACCAAGGACAATTTATGGCTTTTTACTGCTTGTGAATTATCTGGGCCGGCTGAAAACTAGAGATGAGCAAATTATTCGATGTGAATAATTTATCCGATCAGCTTAGCCTTTTATGTATCATGATTTATCTGCAAGCAGGTGATGATTCTTAGGAGAGTGTTCATTATTTGCAGTTTTCCTACAAAGAGTACTGCGAACAAAGTTTAGATTACAGTAGGTTCTGTAATGGCTTTCAGTGTATGACACCATTGATCCCTGGAGGCACATCATCTTTGTCCTGTGATCTGATCAGCTGAAATATTTTGAGTATCCATGACTATTTCAAAAATACACCCATGGTTTGCTTGATTGCCTACAAAGAAAAAAAACTGAAAATGTTGAGCCAATCAGGTTGTTGACAGTTAAAGTTAATTCTTCTAACAGCAAATAAAAGTTACTTATTTACATGGTAGAGTAGTGTCCTTTGGATACCGATAAGCCTTGACCTTCAATTACAATTGAGCCCAGAATTTTAGTGATAGGTTGGTGTAGTCATAAGTCGAGTCATCACATGACCTGACTCAATTTTAAAAACATTTCTGTGATGGTCATTTTAAGTGAGTCATTGCAGTTGTTAAACAGATCATGTCATAATGCCAAATCCAGCTTCTCCAAAGAGTGTTTTGGATTGCAGAATGTCCCCAAAATGTGTTCACATGACCACGGGAGACTGCAATCATTTGTAATCAACTCACTGGCAAAGGTGGGTTCTTATTTCACTGCTGTTCCAGTTAGGCCTTGCTATTTCCTTTTAAATAGATTACATTTCACGCTCTATTTAAATGTATGGTCAGTTTAGCCTTTGTTAAATTACATGAGGCTATGACTTTTGTCACTGAGAACCCTGTCTGATGGGGAGGCCTGTAGTAGAGGCAGAAAGTTGCCCAGGTGCGAACATTTCTGCAAATATGAGAAGCAGCCCACACAAAGTTTAGAATAAGGGTCATATTGCTGCTCAACAAGGAAAAGCTTCCCCTCTAAGTCTCTAACCAAATGCAAAGAGGTCATCGGGGTGACACAACATCACTGTGTGCATCTTTTTTCCTCTCCATCTGTCCCTCTCCTCTGCTCTGACTAATGGATAGGTAGCATTCAGTGTGCTCCCTCTTCCCCAGTCAAATAGGCAAGCTTATTTGGTACTCTGATCAGTGGTGGGATTCAAATAATTTAACAACCGGTTCTCTGCCCTAATGATTTCCTCCAACAACCAGTTCGCCAAACTGCTCAGAACATTAACAACCATTCTCCCGAAGTGGTGCGAACTGGCTGAATCCCAGCACTGACTGCAGTCCTGATTTGATCTAGAGAGTCTGAATCCTGACGCAGCCAAGGAAAATAGCATCACGGAGTTAGGCCTGTGTCATCTGCACTCCATCGCCTCCACTGCTACCATTGTCCACTGGGAAATATCGCAGCAAAGTAACTTTTTTGCACAGAATAAATGCAACCATTTATTTTACTTTATTTTATTTTCCTTATAAGTTTTTATTTTATTTTATAACATACAAAGATTCTAATTTCAATTGAACAGTGTGTAGTCCAGGTACAAATCATTTTAGGAAATAATCAAAGTATTTATACCAATATTCATTACATTAGTATTAGTTATGATAGTATTAATAATAATAACAATAATAGCACTAATATTTGTTTAACCAATTTGCCATATCTTCCTTTATCACTGATTCTTCCATCTACTTCCCTATTTCTAGTTCCTGTTTTTGTCATCTAACCATTGATAAAATAGGTCCCAAATCTGTATGTGTATATATATATATATATGTAGGTCTTGGTGTATTCGGGTCTTGTCCCGTGTAAGATTGAGAATACCTTGGCAATGTTTTGACGAAATCTCATCCGCCATCTTCAGGCTGGTGTCTTCAGCTTCGTTCTCCTGGGAGAAGTGTGTGATCGTGGCTGTTTTTCCCTTTTAAACTATAGAGTTGGCTGTGTTGTTACTTCTTGATTGGTTTGTGGAGTTGATGTATGCAGATTGGATGGCTTTTTCCTGAGACCCTGTGTGGCTGAGGTGCTGGCTGTGTGTCTCTCAGCCTTTGTGTTGTAATGACCTGGGTAATGGGCTGTGTGATGACCTTCTGAGTTCTATTGTTGTGATGTCCTGGGTGTGGTGCTGTAATCTCCTGGGTCGTTGTCAGTGTTGCAACCTCCTGATGTTTTGTGTTGTGATCTCCTGAGTTCTGTGATGTAGTATCCTGGGTGGAAGCTGTGATGTGACATTCTGGGCCTTGGTTTGGCTCGAGTTTGAGGTCTGGCTATGTGTTTATAGCTGTGTCAGTTTGCTTAGTTTGGGGGTTGGAGGGGTGTAGCAGCTGGTGTTACAGCCATGGTCTGGTTTCTGGACGGTGGTTGCCTTTCATCTGTGTAGGCTTGGGTTTGAAGGAGATTGGTGGTGGCATCATGTGTTATTTTGGGTCCGTGTGGTTTTGTGGCTGGGACTCATTTGTTGATTAGGGCTAGTTTCCAGATGTCTGGTAGGTGGGAAGTATCATCCCGCTTATTCATGTTATGGGGTGTTTCTCTATTTCGATGGCTTCCCTAATTATTCTCTTGTTGAAGTGTTCAGTATTGGAGATAAGTTTGGATCCCTCAAAATCAATTTCATGTCCTGTGGCTTTAAGGTGCTGGAAAAGGGAGGAAGTTTTTTCTTCTTTTCTGACTGCGTTCTTGTGTTCTGCGATGCATGCATTTATTCTCCTGTTGATTTGTCCAATATATGTGGCTGGGCAAATTTTGCATGGTATTTCATAAACTCCTTGGTTTTCTAGCTGGATCTTGTCTTTGGGGGTTTCTTAAGATGTTGGTGTTGTTTCTTAAGATGTACAGCCAACCAACCCGCTTACAGCAGAGCCAGCACACCACACCTCCCCTCCAGTATTTATAGAGAAAAGGCAGCTCAGATCACGCTTTGCTGGCACAAGCACAAAGCCGAAGACACCAGCCTGAAGATGGCGAGTGGGATCTCGTCGAAATGTCGCCAAGGTATTCTCAATCTTACATGGGACAAGACCCGAATACACCAAGACCTACATACCTTACTACCTGTGAAAATGTAAAACAAATATCCTACTCTACGGGAGGAAACCTTCCAGCTGACCCGATCTATGAGAAACTCAAGTCCTAAGAGCCACCATCTTATGTGACCTCACCTATGCAATTGCCGAGACCAAAACGTGATCCCACATGTTTCCAACTCAAATTCCACACTAAAACCTCAGCCACTGAAAGGATCCTGAAAAGAACTGAATTAGCTCTAATCAGAAACGAACTCCCCAGGAAAAGATTCTACTAGACCAAACCAACAGGGACCTACTCACCCTCCACTCACCCTCCACCTCAAACTCAGTAACAAAATCCACCCAGCACTCTGGGACAAATCCAAACTAGCCCTCTGGAGGCCAGAAACAGAAACCTTTCACAAGACAGACACACACACCAACAAACTCCACAGACTAGAGAAACACCAAGCCCACCCACCCCCACAATGCATGAAACAAACAGTACACAACATATCAAACAGAACCCTCACCATGGCAGAAAACCAATGTCTTTTCCAAAGTTCAACTTGCTGTTGCCCCAAACACATCCCCACTGAAAACATCATATGTGGAGTTTAAGCTAGCCTAACCAAAATTAACCCAGATACAGCCAGTAAAATCAGACTTGAAGTCACCAACATCCTCTGCTCCAGCCCAGTCCACCCAGAAACAACACACAAGAGAACAAAAAGCAAACCAACAGGAGAGATAAATGTTACATCGCCAGAACACAAGAGCATGATCAGAAAAAAGAAGAAAAACTTCCTCCCTTTCCAGCACCTTAAAGCCACAGGACATGAAATTGATTTTGAGGATCCAAACTTATCTCAACCCAGACACCCCATAACATGAATAAACAGGATGATACTTCCACCTACCAGACATCTGGAACCCCTAATCAACAAACAAGTCCCAGCCAAAAAACCAACACGGACCAAAATACACACATGATGCCACCACCAATCTCCTCACCAGACTCAAACCCAAGCCCACCCCACAGACAAAAGGCAACCACCACCAGAAACTAGACCATGGCTGCAACACCAGCTGCTACACCCCCTCCTACCCTCAAACTAAGCAAGCAACTGACACACGCTTATAAACACATAGCCAACCTCAAACTCGAACCAAACTGCCCAGAATGCCCAAGAAAACATCACAGCCTTCCACCCAGGATGATACTACATCAGAACTCAGGAGATTACAAACACAAAACATCAGGAGGTTGTAACACAGAGACACCGCCCAGGAGACTACAGCACCACACCCAGGTCGCCACAACAATAGAACTCAGAAGGTCATCACACAGCCCATTACCCAGGTCGTTATTAACACAAAAGGCTGAGAGACACACAGCCAGCACCTCAGCCACACAGGGTCTCAGAAAAGCCATCCAATTGCATACATCAACTAGAGAAAGGAAACAGCCACGATCACACACTTCTCCCAGAAGAACGGCTGAAGACACCAGCCTGAAGATGACGGATGAGATTTCATCAAACGCTGCTAAGGTATTCTCAATATTACACGGACAAGACCGAATACACCAAGACCTGCCAAGGTATTCTCAATCTTACACGGACAAGACCAATACACCAAGACCTACATACCTTTATCGTGAAAATCTAATATATATATATATATATATATATATATATATATATATGTATAAAATGTTGATTTTGCAACTATAAACTATGATTATGCCTTCGTGTCACAAAGGTACAGAAAAAAATGAAGGGGATCTTTTCTGTTGCTCTATCTTCGGCTGATAACATACTCTGGAGGCTCACAAAGCTCTCCTCCAGGCAGCAAGGAAAGCAGATTGAGAATAAAAGCCTCAGGAGGCTTTAACTCGGAGTGACTGAAGTTTGTCCAATAAAAGCTTTAACTGCACCTATTCTCCCTTTACCTCTCTCACTCTCTGAAACTAGCAGAGTAAGAACCTTTGTATCCAATTATACAGTAGAGGCAGAACAGAATTGTGCCACCCTTCAAAGCTCACAGGAGCTATCCAAAATGGCAGGGTGCGTTATTTTAAGAGATTCTGATTAACTCTAGAGTGATGTTTCCTGATACAGTTTTAAATTCTAACTCTGGCATAGAAAGAGCCATTATTCCATAAACTTGCTTATGAAAACTCATAAGTGGGCTAGAATGCAATAATACCTTCCTACTCTTTTTTTCCAGCTATAAATATACAGAGGCACATTACATCTCATATAACCAGGGGTGGGACTGTGAGGGTTCACAGTGGTTCGGGAGACCCCCTAGCTAAGATTCTGTGCAGTTTGGAGAACCCCCAAATCCCACTCATGGCTGGCCCTGCCCACCCCACCCCTCCCAGGAGTCCCCACGCGTCCCATTTTGGATGCAGGTAAGTGCAGGGTGCACACAGAGGCTTGAGGAGGGTGAAAAATGGGTCTCCTGGAAGTTCAGGAAGGCTGGAAATGGGCCTATTGCCAGCTTCCAGAGAGCCTCCGGAGCCCGGAAAGGCTGTATTTGCCTTTCTGGAGACTCAAGGAAAGCTGCCAGAGCCCAGGGAGGGCAAAAATGCCACCCCCCTCCCCGCTGTGGTGGCAGGAAGCTGACTAGGCCATGCTCACCATGGCCACGCCCACCCAGCAACTGGGCGGAGAACCCTTTGCTAAATTTTTGAAGCCCACCCCTGAATATAACATTACCCAACAGGACTCAAAGCCATTGAAAGCCTGTTCCTGCAATGCTAGGTGTAATCCCTTTTTAGAGCCAATCAAGTTGTTGAACATCTCAACATCTTCTAGTAGGGAATTCCCCAAGTTAAGAGAGCCAGTTTGGTCTAGTAGTTAAGATACCAGGCTAGGAAGTGGGAGAGTATGAGTTCTAGTCCCGCCTTAGGCATGAAAGCCAGTTGGGTGCCCTTGGACCAGTCACTCTATCTAAGCCCAACTCGCCTCACAGGGTTGTTGTTATGAGGAAAATAGGAGAAGGAAAGTGTGCTAGATGTGTTTGCCACCTTAAGTTATATATAAAAATAATAAAGTCAGGATATAAATAAAATAAATAATGAATAACTGTTTGGTGGATAAAAATGTACTTCCTTTGGCAAGACCTAGGTTACACATCACCCAGCTTTCTAGGTAATTCCAGAATCCACTTTAATTCTAATTCTCCATTTAGAGTTGATAACAAAATTGATACCCTTACATTCAGTGTATGGAGTAAATAAATGAATAAATAAATCATCTGAAAAACAGAGCCTGTGATTTAGGGATGAGAGAGGTGTTATCCTTTCCATCAAAATGAGGTAGACCGATGGATCCTCTAGATATAGCAAGCTAATATGGGCTGGTTCCAAGCAATAGGCAAAAATGGAAGAGCTACTTTAAGCAGCATTGTGGTATCATGTTAGAGTGGTACATTATTACTTGTTTTTTTTGAAGAATTATTTTATTATTTATACTTGCAATAAAAGGTAGTTGTATGGTTTTATGTCTTGGCTGATATGAGATGCTTGCACCTTGGCTTGTTTTCAGACAATAAAACACATAGTGTAATAAAATAGCTTAGGATGGTCTTGGGGTTCCTATAGATTTGTACATATGTATGTGATCTAGAAACATTTGTCAAGCTGCTTGTTGCTGGGTCCTTCATTAAATAACTCCAAGAGCCAATGGGAGATCAAATGTTTTTGCTGGAAGCATCCAGTTTCTCATGCCTAGTAACCATGAACTTTCTTGCCATCCCCTCCTGTAGTATTTTGCCTTATAAGGTATGGGTCATCTTAGCCATTAGACATTTGAAAATAGCTCCAATGCCAGCCAACTAGTATGCTGCAATGAGTTCTCCCTCTGTGTAAGTGGTTTAAAAAGGAGGTGAATTGAGAAGCAACAATAAAAAAGAAAAATATCACAGTGGTGAAGCAGCACTGGGTAAAAGCAATATGATATTCTTTTTTGTCTTTTGCACATCCAGCTCCCATCTTCAGTTATAGATATAATTCAGTAGAACATATAACTGGAGAGGAGGAAATAACTTATGTCTTTTTCCCATTTGTCAGAGTTGGTGTGTGAATGGAGTTAAAACAGTATTTTTTAAAAAGGCTTAATATATGAGTTATGGTTTACCTCAAAGGTCGTAGTGCTTGATGCATATACCAAGGGCTCTTCTTCTCAATTTTGTTTAAATGTTTTCCTCCAGTCCTTGAGGCAGCAAAAAAATCTGCCAGCAAAAATTGTTCTGCTCCGACTGCCAAGAGCTATCCTGCCAAAGCCAGCAGCTACTGCCATCCTTAAAAATTTAATGCAGGACGAGTTAATGAAAACAACTGGTGGAGTTCCTGCCAGCGGGAAAATCATCCACCAATCCCTCTCCTAAAATGTGGAGGGGGTGGGGCTGCAGGAGGAGGCAAGTTTTGATAGGTGGCTTTATCCATCTGTCAAAATTTAACCTGGAGGGATGGGTGGGTGGTGTGCTGAAGATGGATCTATCCCACTTCTCTATATTCTCCGACACACATACACACACACACACACACACACACATGCAGAGACAGCGAGAGAGAGAGCACCTGTCGTTACTTTTTTGCTCTGGCTAACAAGCCCTGGCAAGAAAGACCTTATCTGCCAGGTGTCTCATTGCTTAGTTCAGTTCCATGGATCAGATCAGGGAGGTAAATAATCAGCTCCACCCTCCCTGCTTCTCTTCCATCCGATCACCAGGATGACATGAGAAAGGAGGAGATGTCTCTTCATGCATCAGGGCTCTGCTTCATGGAATTGGAGACCTGGAACCTTATCCTCACTCCTTTAGGCAGGGTGAAAAATAATATTTTAGGGAATTACTGACAGCCCTTCAGAGTAGATCAGACTAGGAAAGCATTGCTATATAGGTCAGATCTAGTAGACTCTTGCAAGTATGAATGTGTTTCTCCTTCCTTTCATCTTCATGTGAACTAGGGTGGGGAAGATGTCTACTCATGTGACATTGTTGTGCTGGACTCAGGCGGCTTTTATCAGATCGTTGTCTTGGTAGCAGCTCTTTCTCCTGTCCCTCAAGGCCATTCCCTCTGTCCTCTACAGTTACCCATCAGGTCTTCTGGGAGGTACAAGGCAAGAACCTGATTTTGGAAGAACCACAGTCTCATGTTATCAAAAGCAGGATGGCTCTGGAGAAGAATGCCTAGAGACCAGAGGGGAGGGATTATGTCCCCAGCAGCCTAAAGTGGCCAATAGGAACTTCAGCAATGAGAAATCATTTACATCAGGGCTGTAAAACTCCCAGCCCGCAGGCCAGATGCGTCATGCATTGGCCATGCCCAAGCCTAGTTTAGCAAAGGGAGAAAAAGTCCCCATATGTCATGTGATGCTGCCGTGATGATTTGAGTTTGATACCCCTGATTTACACGGTGAAACTCTATTCATGGGTCAGTAAACATGATACTTTTAAAGTGAAATATTGTAGGTAAAGTTGAATTCAAGATGCATCTGATATGGGCTGGGGATGAGCTGAAGACAACATCTTAAAATGATGTCATAACATGCCATTTAAAATGATTGGCAGGTCATCTTTATCCCATGGTTAGACAGGCAGGAGGATGAACCGTAGCCCTACCATATGAGGAATGCAAAAATCCAAATAGCCACTAAATGCCAGGAAAATAGCATCTCTTTACTGCCGTCCTGTGGTTGTCCTGATTTTTTGCAGGTCCAATTATATACGTTATCTCTGTAATTATTTTTACCCTAGATTTAACATCTCCGGCTGCAGCAGAAAATAAAGCAAGATAGACCCTGTGATGCTATTCTGCACATGGTTGTCATCAATACGAAACATCTTTGTCTCATGCCTGAGATATATTTTGAGAACTTTAAAGAAGCGTGGGTTCTGAGTGGTGTGAAAAGATTCCACAATCCACATTCATTATAAAGAACGTTTCCCTTAAATGACAAATATTAGAACACACTTGCATGAGCCATAGCTAATGCAAATCCGTAGTCATTTATATCTAGAAGAAAAAGAATCAGATAGTGTAGTTGCATGTCGTTGGCAAAAGGAAACTCACCGGAAAGATATGTGTGTGTAATAATGCTTTATTTTTATTTATTTGGGCCAAATGTATATTAAATGCTAATGTCTACGTACCTGAAAGATAGCTAGATTAGAAAGACACAATAACTGCTCCAAGATGAACTGCAGTCGTTGTTCTCCCTGCTCACCCCCATCCCAAATATTATATGCATTTTCTCTCTGAGGGTATACAGACCCTGATAGCTATTTTAAAAAACAAACATAATAATGCTTATATACCTGCCATAGTCTAATTCATTACTGTTGAATGAAAGATAATCAATGTTATTTGTGGTATTTATCCCAATAGCTACCGTGTTTCCCCAAAATATAAGACACTGTCTTATATTTTTTTTGGCTCCCAAAAACACACTAGGTCTTATTTTTGGGGTAGGTCTTATATATTTATGGTGCCAAATAGTGGGTGTGAGTGTGTAGGGGGTGTTTCTGGTGCACGGTTGCTCCCTGAAAAGTCTTCCTGGAACTGGAGATTTACACTAGGTCTTATTTTCGGGGTAGGTCTTATATTAGGGCAGGTTTAGAAAATAGTGCTAGGTCTTACTTTCGGGGTAGGTCTTATTTTCGGGGAAACACGGTATCTGTTTGTGTCTCTATTTTTAACGCAACTACCTTCTGCAAGGGACTAACCTTCTTAACAGTGATAGCAGCAGTTAGTCTTGAGGGCACAATATTATAATATTCTTAAGAAGACATCTCACAACCATACTAGGTAATAGCCCTTTTCAAAAATCAAAGAGAGACTTGAATGGAACAATCTTTACTCAGCTTCCTGCCAAAAGCTTTCCTGACCCTTTCATCTTCAGTACTGCAACTCTGTAACCCCAAAGTGGGAAATTTAATGAATTATTTTCAAGCCACATAGAACCCCTTCAAAATTTCGTGGTCCAGTGGAACTAACATAAATAAACGCTCTGCCATTCCAAGTTACGTAAAATGAATTCTGGTAATTAAGTAGGATAAACATGGATGAAAATTGGTTATTTTTAATGACTTGTAAGATACCTCCTCAAATTTCCTTTCTAGACAAAAAGCACCCAGCACTTTCATATTCAGTTAGTGCTGTAAAACAGAAAATTCTCTGTAAATAGATAGTGAATTACAGATCTTTACCTGAACCTCTTCTGCAAAACGTCTTTGTTTTCCAGAAACATAGGTTCCATGCTATAGACTACATTTAGCTCTATTTTGACATAAGCATTCCTGGACAAAACAAGATAAGGTATGATTTTAGCTACAGTACTACATCATGTGCCTTTCCAGGCATCTGAGTCTGCATGCTTAGTGTAAGTGACAAGACTGCTGCTACGTTGCTAATTCTAATTCAGTTAAAGTCTAACACACTTGACTAAAAAGCAAATGGCTATGAGGTAAGGTAGGTTAGGAAAAAAAACAGCTTTCTTGCATACCTAGCTAATAAAAAGAAGTGGGTGCTTTTATATTAGAAGACTACTGTAGCTGGTTTGGGTGAAATTTTGGCTTTGCTTTGTTTGGAAAACTGTACTACGGGGAAATGAGACTTGATGCCAAACATTTTCATTGAATATCTGTGCTTTTAGCAAAGTGACCCCATTTCTCCCTGACAGGATTAAATAGATGTGTTTGCCTGCTATCCATTTCTCTTCTGCTTGGATCTTCCCGCCAGTGTGAGTTGCTGAATAAACCCAAGAACTTCAGCCTGTAATTTAGAGGTTATAGCAAACCAGAATTTCTCATTCGTTTTTATCAGGTTCCTCTAGAAAAAGAAATCTGGTTGGCAGGAATTGGGCAGTGTTCACTAACATACTTGCTGCATGAAGTCAGAATTCAGAATGACACTGATTGTTTGTGATATATAATATGGCTTGTCGCATAATTTGGGGACTCTTATTTTTTTTCTCTCACAAAAGGAATGTGCGTTTTTGCATGTTTTTATTTTATTTTAGTTCAGATCCGATTGATTTTCTTGAAAACAATTGTTTCTTTTGATTCCCCTCTCTTTATTTCTCCTTTCTTCATTATTCATAACTGGAATGAGAGATGAAGGCTTCTCTCCCCTCCACCACCACCACCCCACCCCCCACAAAAAAAAGAAAGAAATGACTGGCTGTGTTCATTTTATAAGATTTATGTTCTGTTGTGTGCGAGAGAGAATAAGTGAGAGACAGTGTGTTTGTGTGTGTGCGTGTGTGTGTGTGTGTGTGCGTGCGTGCTTGCACGGGTGTGCACAAGCTAAGTCCTCAGGTGGAACTGTGGCTCCTAAGCTTTTGCTTTCGGAGCCGTTATTCTGGAAGGGAATGGAGGCAGCTGTGTTTACAGCTCAAGTTTTGGCATACATTTACCAGAATCTATTATTCATATCATTCAGTATCAGGGAGAGATCTCAGGCCACCTGTCTATCTGACAAATTCACCCTTTTGTGAGCTTTCTGTTCATAGCAAATTATGTTCACATTGATGAATTGAGTTTTTATGAGCATTGCTAACTAACATTCTCACAGAAGGCCAGGGGCAATAGACTGCAAGTGTTTCTGGTCCACAAGTAAATGTTAAAACAGGAAAAAAAAATCCTGCCAGTATTTAAAGACAATTTGCCATGAAGGAATAGTTAAAATATTTGGCAGTGACTTCGTGTTTATAAATTCAAAGCTGTCCATAAATTATTGCAAATACTCGGCTTATAACAAACAAAAACAGGGTAGAATACTCGCTTTCCACAGTTTTAAAATATGATTTTAAAGGAAGACTAGTGCTTTATTCATAAAACTTCCTTAAAGACGCATATATAAAGTGAACTATCTGACACAGTCTGCTTTTTATATTAAGATGTATCACAATATAGCATGTAAAAGGATGAAGAAAGCCTTGTTGTCCTCCAGAGGAAAAAATTCTCCCCACACTTCAAAAAATATGCAAGAAGACATCTAAGTTAGTTTTTGCAATAGGAGGAGATATTTATGAATGTGAGCAATTCTGAGCCCAGTCTCCAAATATCTAGGGATATTTGACAGATCTTTTGGAAAAATATCACTAATATAATGTTTTTTTTAATGTCAGTTCCATATAACCCAGTCAGAATGTAGGACTTAGAACTTTTGCCACCTGACTGCTGGGACATCTCTAGAAACAAGCCATTCATGAGAACTAGGAGCTTGCGTTTTCTGACTCAATTAAATTCCCATGTAAGCTCATGCCACATGCTACAGGATAGAACTGTATTGTTAGAATGACAATAATGTTGCACACAAGTATAAGGAATATATGCTATGATATTGTGCCTAAGCAATGCTACATTAAACTGGGCACATATTACCAAAGGAAATTATTTTCTGCTGTTTGTTCTACTTCTAATGTTGATTATAATAATCTAGCTCCCAAGCATAGTTCAGATGTCTCCTTAGTGTTGAATTTCCAGGCAATTGTTTTTTCTGCTGGTCTCTTTATGAAAAGCGTGAACTTCTGTAGGAAGGTTTCTTAACTGTATATACTGTATATATAGCTGTATCTGCAGAGGCTCCACTTTATCTGAAGCTGTATGCTATCAGGATTCTGGGTGGAGGGTTCAAAGCTATCTCTAGGAGCACCAGTGTCATAGACACAACACCAGAACTACAGCTATTCATCCCCCAGCTCACAATATTAAGATTAACCACTTACTGATTGCCAGAATAGAGCTAAACGTATCTGAGCTCATTTGTCTTATCGCAGCTATGTTCCCATTGTAAATTTGCACTAAGGAGAAAGCAACAGAAAAACTGCATCTTAATAACATGCTCTGTCTGAAATATATTTGGCAAGACATGATTATTCTGACATTAAGAAAAATACAATTGTCATTTCTCTGCACTTTCACCTTTTGCACAATCTGGACCTCTCTACATATGTCCTTTCCCAGACCTCCGCTCAAATTCTCTCTTCTTACATTTTAAGGGCTTATATTTTCTTGAATTACACACACATAGAGGCCTTACTTACAGAAGCGCCTATTGAAATAAAATTTGGCATATAAAAGAGTGCCTTTGGGTTTTCAACTCTGATTAGATCCACTTATTCTTAAATCTCTATTCGATTAGATTAATCGGGACAGAATCAAAGTAGTTATAGATCTCTGACAAAAACATCTTCATTAATTTATATATGGAAGAAAATCAAGATAATTAAAATGAAAAATAATTAAAACATAAAAATTCAGCCACACTCAAGGCTAAGAATTCCGCAGAAGCTAATTAGAACACTATAAACAAAATTGTTTGAAGGAAAGCTTTGGTTAGGAAAAAATTGGGGAGTCTTTTTCAAGAAATAGATGCAGACTAGTTTTGGTTGCACATTTAAGTTTACCTCAACATTTTAAAACCAGTTGGGAATCATATGAAGAGTTGGTATGCAACTTTGAAATGGATTGGAATGTATTTTCCCAGCTTCCATACTTCTTCATTGGCTGCTTTTTAGAATATGGGAAAATAAATTAATGTTTTTTACAGGAAGGCATCAGGTATGTTTAGTTCTTGATCGTGAACAAAGGTTTCCAAGTAGAAACATGAATTGCCCTCATGAAAAGATATTAAAGTCCTTTTCCACCCATGCTCGCTTGTCTAAGCATCTGGACTACTGTCCCTGGTTTCCAAGTTTCTCAAATCACCCCAATACAACATTGCCTTTTCTCATCGCCCAAAATAGTCATGTTTTGAAATTTAAGCATGAGAAGAATTTTGTTTATAGAGTGCAGGTTTATAAAAGAACCTCTAAATCTCTAGTAACGTTACTTTATTCTCTGTAAAAAAAAAGAAGAATTCTTCCAGAATGACATTTGACATAATACAGGAAGTGATGGGGCTGCATTTAGAGAAAAAAAAAGTCTAGAAACCAAAAAGATACAGCAATGGTTGCCCTCCTTAGCCCATTGTTTGATCCAAACCAATGACAGCAAAACAAGAAGATAATTCCTCCCACTTGAATTAATTCAGAAAATTAGTTTGTAGTGAACTTATGCCTGGCCTGGTATTTTGTCCTGTCTTAGTAAAGTGCAGTGCATTTAAAATGGACTATAATGTGATACCTTGTGTTTGGATATGCAAGAAGCAAACTGCTAAATTCATATTTTATCCAGAGAGTATGTAAGTAAATGGGAATAGCTTAAGCACTCTGAGATGTAGACACCTTGCTAACTAGCATATATTGGCAAACAAAGGCGCTTGAAAGTTGGACACTCACACCAGTGTGTTCTGTTTCCACTTCATCCATATGCTCAGCATCTTCAACAGTGTCAAAAAAAATTTATAGAAGTGGTGATTAGCTGCCCAAAGAGCATGATGTATGCATTATTAATTAAAGAAGGTAAATTTGGCTAATTGTCATTTCTATATAGTAGCACTGCACTAAGATACATTTTAACAATCTATAAATAATTGATAATTTTTTTTCTTTCATCTTCCTTCCTAGTTTGCATAAAACTAATGACTTTGTAAATGCTACTCACTTCAAAATACTCCAATGCTCCCATGAAAATTAAACTAGCGGCATAACCTTAGCAAATAAGGAAAGTTTTTTTTTAATCTTGCTTTTTGTTGTAGATGAAGAAAGGAAATTAACAAAACTCTGATTCTGGGAAATCCACATGGGAATCAGAAAGGAATGTCATCCATGCAGGGCATTAATAGTAAGGACATTGTAACTTTTAAAGTTCCAAAGACCAAAAAAAGTAATCCATCCAAAACTCTGGAAAATGGTCAAGTGGTGTTATTTGTTCCACACTAAACAGAATCAAGCTCTGGAACAGACAAGCCTACATGAACACACAGTGCTAGAGCAAGAAAGAGTCCTGATAAGCATTGAGTAAATTTTTTTTGTACTTATCAAATGACTGCATGCATAATCCCCTGAATCAAGTTAGCAGCAGACTCGAAATTCTTCAGAAATGGAATCTTTGGGTATCACTTATAGCTGCTTGTTTAATGTGATTATAATACCTTGCTGTTTCCTTGAAATGGAGGATTTATCCAAGGAACTGTACAATCACTTGCTGAGGTCTCTGTGATTTTTACAAATCCACAACCTGCCAGACTACAGTGTTATCACAGTAGGACTTACTTCTTTAATTTTAGTGCAACTAAATACATTCCCAGAGGTGCTGGGGTTATTATAATTTCCCTATTCATCTGGTTTAGAATGTAATGTTTGTAAAATGCAAAGTGTATATTTGTTCATAATTTCAATATGGCAGTAGCATTTGTAATGTCTATATAGAGGCTTATATGTGCTTCTCCTCTTCTTCTTTTTTTTAAAGTAAGGTCTGTTTCTTTGACCTTTTTCTCTCATTTTAACCCTACTGATATGTCACCCATGGCAACCTTAAACCGATTTTAATAGAGTCTATCCTATTATTCATTTAAATTGAGGTGCAAGAGCACTTAGACCAGGGAAATTTGCATTCTGCAAATGGGGATTTGATGAGCAAAAATGCTAAGATATATGTTGTATAACATGCCCTATTTTGCTAGCAAATAAACAGCTCTTGAAATTGATAAACTTCAGAATATTTTATCCTCAAATGTTTGTACATAAATGATTAAAATGCATTAGCAATTCTGCTTTTAAAAATACATGGGGAAAACAACACAGTTGTGTTGCTTAAATTTGTAATTAACAAATTTATTACTAATTCTGTTCAGTTCTTTAATATGTTGCATTCCTGAAGAAGAACATTAATACACAATGGCAGAAAGAAGCTAATTTTAAGACTTTGGAGAAATGAATGTCTTTTAATGCTGTGTGTTTCTCTTATCTACATGCCACATTATTGTAATAAGTACATTCAGGAATAATTTCTTTTCAAATATTTTTACAAATCTTGCTCTTATTTGCATGCAAGTAAGTTGTCAGCTTAAATCTTTGAAATGCAAAATATATCTCATTTCTATATTTCATCAAGGAGCCTTTCATGTTTAATAAATTACAACTTAGATCCTCCAAGACTTTGTTTTTCATTAACTAAAAGCAAAAGGATACATTTAAAATCTTAATCACAACCTGCAAGGGTATTTGCATGTTGCTGATATTTGTCTTGATGGAACTTTTACTATTTGCAAACTAATCGGGAGAGCAAGGTTACACCAATAATTTGTGCAGACAATAAATGCTTCTAGGTTGTAAGCCTTTTCATTGTGTCAGGTTCCTTATGTTTGTTGGAAACCTGAAGTGGATGGAAGAAACACATTCACACAGAGGTTTAAAGATCTCTGCTTTAAACAGATCATCCAGAAAATGGACAATGGTTAAGTGATTTCAGAAGATTATAAAGAATACCTGAATTCATTTGTAGAAATATGGGATGCCGTCATTAAGAACCTAAGTAAAAAGAAGGCAAAATCCATCCCTATCCTACACATGATACTCACTAACAGTAGGAACCAAGAAGCATCTGTTTGGTATGACCTGACCTTGAGTTAAACTAGACATAAGTAGCTCATCTTTCAGAAGGCCAACCCTACTGGTCTCTTTGTCATAGGATGGTCATCTCATCTTATCAGAGACAAGGAGCCCGACAGCTGGCACTATTTCCTGATCCCGGTGGTCTCTGGGGCAACAGCAGTATGACGTTACCCAAAAGTTTTTTTAAAAATCAGCAAACTTTTGCTGAACTCAGTGCTGCAATGCCCCCGCTTAATCTCTTTTTCTCCCTCCCTCTCCAGTCTCCCAAATCAACTTTTTTTCACTTTTCCTTGAAACGCTTCAAAAATCTAGTAAATGAACATGGGTAGGTAGTTAAATGGATGCAGCCTGCAGTGCTGTTTTGCCAGCTAACAGGTTAAATATGGCATTGCTATAAGTTTCCCATCAAATTCATTTTTTTTTAGAGAAAAATCTCTGAAAGCAGAAAGGGTCGAGGGAGGGTGAGGTAAAAAGAAATAAATCATTGTAGTCTCAGGAACAGTAATCCTTGTTGAGGATTTTGGCTGATTGATATAAATAACATCGTCCTCGCCATCTGTCCGAAGAGGGACCTTTCCAGTTAGTGTTAAGCTGCAACGGCAGAATAATTAATGAATGGTGTCCTTTGTGCTGGTAATAAAGACAAGACAAATTATGTTATAATCCAACTGCTGCTCATTTGTCACAGCCAAATAAAATGTCAAATAAAAATGAGGGGGGGGCAGTGTTTGTTTAATGGACTGCAAGCTACCTGTGCGTATCACTGACAGACAACTATAGTGTACACCCTGGATATAGAAAGCAATGAAATGCAGTTTTTTAAAAAATGTTATTGTTGTTGTTTTTGAGAAAGATACATGCAAATCTATTTCTTCCTTCTTTGTGAAGGAGAAAGGGCAAGGCAGCCAAGGAAGAACATTTTCACAGCCGTATATTAATGCAAGCTTTAATTATATGGCTATAATACCCTTTTTTGTTCCTTTCTTAGAAGGATTGGATTGTGTTACATTGTGCCCTGGAAAATGCAGTGTGCCGGGGTAGAAGGAAAAACTTCACAGTGGCTCTGATGCTACAGATCCGTAAGAATCTGTTTGCATATCTTCCTTCCTTGCTTTCTTGTTTTGGACAAGCCTATTCCTCCAGTTGCTAGGAAAACCAAATGTTGAAATCATTTGCAGGGATTCATCCAAGTCCCGTGGGGAATTACCTATGGTCGAGGGCAGGGCTGCACTTTTTCAGAACATGTTCCTGCTGTAAAAAATTCACAAACCTGGCATTCGTACAGGCATCTGTCGCTCGCTCTAATGCCAGTTCATAGTATACATACAAACATCTGCTTCCATGCACAAAGGGAGACAGAGCCTTGACAGGTCTGTGTTAGCAGAGTTTGCAATGCCAGTTCTTTATGCAAAAACCCTAATGCTTCCCGTCAAGCCATTAGAAGTGATACAATCAGCCCAGGCCCCATTAAGCCATCAGTGTCCACCTGTGATAAAGATGGCCATTTGTTTTCTTAAAGCCCACTTAATGTCTGCTTAACTCAATTTGTCAGGAAATGTAGAACAATTTCCTCACAGCCTGAAATTTGGTAGTGATTCAAAGTCAAAAGGCCAAGTCTAGTCTTATTCAAATCATATAATAAACAGTCGTCAAGCCTAAATCTGCCCTGGGGAAAAGCTGTGTGCATAGTTTCCTTTAATAATAATAATAATAATAATAATAATAATAATAATAATAATAATGATGATGATGATGATGATGACGATGACAAGAATAAAATCTTGTCCTTTTTACAATTAAAAAATCATATTTTTCTGAATAATATCGGGGCTGTTTTGCTTTTAAAAAAAAGATTAAAAACATACTTTAGAGCAGCAACAACATTTTTCATTCTAATTTATGTCACAGAACTATGCAGACTAGTTATTAGTCATATTTGACCCTGGTTTCCCACCAAAGAGAATACGTACAGCTATTTTTTTTTATGCATGCATTGCTTTCTAAAGTACTGAAGAACTGACTTAACTAGTTTACAGTGGTAAATAAATTATATTTACATGTGCTATTTCTGTAAAACAGAGGCCAACATTACAGAGGCCAATCCTTCTTCCTCAGTTTTCATTTTTAAAGATGACTAGAACTTCTGGAAACACCCCCCTCCCTTATTAAATTGGAAGTGCAAAATAAAATCCTACTATTCCGTGTTATTCTGTGTTTCAATGTATCAGTTAATATCAATTTAATAAAGACAATAATAAATATAAAGCAGAAGTAGGCATTGCCTTCCAGATGAACCTAGATGTTTATTTCTTCGCCTTTAACCCTCTTCCTATTGAACTATTTTCTGAATCCAATATAGCTCTCAGCTTCTTTAAAAGTTGCCCACGGGAGCCGGAGGAAATCTTACATCCCCATCTCCTTACCACCACCCACTCAGTTGTTGAATGGGTTTGTCATGCCATCTCATGAACAGACCCCTTCGTGCCTACAAAACATATCATTATTAGTAACAATACTGCTTTTATCTATCCCCTATTTCTACATTAAAACCATTCCTACAAAAACAACCTTTTTCTCGCACCCCTAATTGGGAAAGATTTTTATTGCTAGCTACAAAATTTTTAAAAAAGGCACTTGAGGGCAGGCACAAACTATTGTATTTTAATACTTGTGTTGGCACTGGAAACAATGGGTATTTCTGTAGTGGGGGGAGAAGCAAGCTGGATCCTTGGAAGTCTATCTCGCTGGGCTTTAACTGCTTGTTAGGGAGGTGTGTGATAGCCTCGAGTTGTGCATTTGCAGGGAAAATATCACACTATCCAGATGTTCAAGTCTGTTCTTTCCATGCACAGGAACAATGTACTGTACAGTGCTGAATTTGGAGGGGAAGGGGAAGAGAAAGGAGCCAGAGGAAGACAAGCATATCTATTTCCTACTTAAGTCCCAGAGACCAATCATGAAGCCTGATAACCTTCCCCCAAATGAGCCTTTTCCACTTTCAGCAATCTGATGTGGGTTTCTAATTAGCAGGTATGTGCCTTAGCATCTTCCTGCTTCATTCCTCCCCCTCCCCCACAAGAAAAGCCCAAAAACAAAATCTCTATCAAAAGAACAGAGTTGACTCCAGGTATCCCAATCGTAGAAAGGGAGATCCAGGAGACAAATATATATTGGGGTATAATTAAGGCCTGTGTTTTTCCTCTTCGCTCTGACTTGCTGCTCCGTATTGCCTATAATGTATGGCACTGTTAAGGGAAAAAAATTGGAGTCCAAGTGACTGGAAAGTTAGGTCTGCTCTGTAGCCCTGTGAGATTGTTGACATCTGCCGTGGTTGGAGAGCTCAGTAAGCAGGAAATGGAGTGTCACTCTGACTGGTAGTTTACCATTATGCTGGCATCCTAATGAACTGTCTGCAGTGCACAGAGCTTCTGGATGGCATCTTAACGCACGACTAGGCAAAAGCACTTCTTTCCTTGTCACTGTCATCCATCTGCCTGCACCCTACTGCAACCAATGGGATGGAACCATGCTACAATGTGCTATAAGCCATTTAGAGTTGCACATTGTATAATCAGCCCCATCAAATATGTAAAAGAATGACAATTATTGGTTATTTTTCCCCTCAAATGATAACACCTGGAGGTTTAGTCAGTGAAGTTTAACTTTTCTAAGTACTCTGAGGATGGAGGGATGGGGAATGATTCCATTAATTTCGCATACATGTTTGCTAAATGGAGCCGAGTTGGAAACTCATTGTCTTAACTCTTGCTAATGGACTGAAAAATAGTTATGAATATTCATGGAAAACTCCTTTTTATGAGACACAATTGATGTGTTACGACAATGACAAGTTGCAACCTTTTCCTCTGCGTCCCAGTCTTTTGGGGTGATGATTGGGGAGGTAGCATCAATAAGAGGCAAATGAGTTAAGGAATGAATGTAACTGAAGTTAGGGACATCAAGACAGACTTTTTTTTTTTAAAGAAGTCACCATATATGTATGCCAATGTGCATATATGTGCCTCTCTGTGTGTAATAGCACTGTTACTGCCTGTAAAATAATGGTTAAAATCAGGACTTTAAAACTTTAGCTAGAATTAATAATAGATTAGGTAGCAAAATATAATTAGCCCTATATTTCTCCTCTTATATATTTTTACCTATCTGCCTATATGTTTTGTCTATTTTATTGAGAGAGAGAGAGAGAGAGAGACAGAGAGAGAAAGCTTATTCCCACGTACAGAGGTCAGCTGGAATAACCAAATATGCCGTCTGTTTTAGCAACATTTCCCATAAGGTAAAAAATTTGGGAGGAAGGAAAGATATTTTTTTTAAAAAAAAAATCAGGCTGGCATAGAATGACCGAAACTGAGTTAGGGCAATAGAGATTGTCTAAATTGGATGTTTTATTTACATCCAAAAGGGCAGAGCATAATTTAGTTGCCTCAGATTTTTTCACAGACATTAAAACTATTGCAAACAGACCAGCAGGGAAGCTTACACAGCAGCACAGTAGGGGAGCTCGCCGAACGTCTGCCCAACACTATGCCTGGTTGTAGCCAGTATCAGAAGCCTCACATGTTCTCTAGCACTTAAAATTGCAACCTGGCTCATTTCTCTTTTTATTTGATCGGGGAGGCTAATGAGAGAGATGGATAGATGAAAGGAAGAGTCAAAAGAGTCTCTAAAACAGGGTTTTTTTTTTCTTTGCAGGTAAAATGATAACTATAATGTAAAACAAATATTAAAAAGTGAGAAGAACAGAGAGTAGCGAGGGAGAGATAAAAATGACCTAATACTGTTCATAACACACTTTGTTGAAAGTAAAATAGCACTGAGGCACAAGAGAACAAAAATCTAAGGTTTGAAGGGTTGAAATGAACATTAAACATGTATTGGTGTGATCTCAAAGTTCCTTGTAAATAGGAGTTGGTAGAAAAGTAAAAGAACATTAAGTCTCTCAACCATAACTAATGCAGGGTTGTGACTAGAAACAGAGGTCAAACTCTTAATACCTTGCAGGGTAAGGAATGTAAAGGTAAAGGTTCCCCTCACACATATGTGCCAGTTATTTCTGGCTCTAGGGGGCAGTGCTCATCTCCGTTACAAAGCCAAAGAGCCAGCGCTGTCGAAAGATGTCTCCATGGTCATGTGGCCGGCATGACTAAACACTGAAGGTGCATGGAATGCTGTTACCTTCCAACCAAAGTCGTCCTTATTTTTCTACTTGCATTTTTTACATGCTTTTGAACTGCTAGGTTGGCAGAAGCTGGGACAAGTAATGGGAGCTCACTCCATTACGCAGCACTAGGGATTCGAACTGCCCAACTGCCAACCTTTCTGATTGACAAGCTCAGCGTCTTAGCCATTGAGCCACCACCTCAGGAATTTACATAAGGAATATACGTCAGACTAAATCCAAATATCTATTTCTAATAAGAGAATATATTATACAAGAATTGTAAATTTCCAGTTCAGCACTTATTCCAAACTGATGTTTGGAAGTGTCACTTATGGAGACAGGGCACTTGTTAGCTAGAAGATTGACAGTCTAGATTTGTAATCCCAAGTGCTCTGTGTTGGTACAGATAGTTCTTTTAGAGATCAATTGGCTTACTGTTATTATGGGTTACAAATGAAGTTTCTTTCCTTCCCTTCTTATAAGTTTGATATAAAGGTGGCTTTAGGAGGCAATGGGAGTAATCCATTTTATCCAAAACTCAGATTTAATCATTGAGGGCATTTGCCATGCTTTAATACAATAGTCACAAATGTATTCTCTGTAACCATTAATAACGGTGAGCTATGGCTTTAGAATATTCAGTTGCAGATCTTGATCTTCAACTCCTCAAGAAAGTAAAGAGTGATTAGCAAACATTACAAGTAGTCCTCAAATTATGACCACAATTGTGCCTAAAACTTTCTGATGCTAAGAAGGACTTTTGCCCCATTTTATGATTTTTCTTGCCACAGTTGTTAAGTGAATCACTGAATTGTTAAATTAGTAACAACTGAATTGAATTCCTTGTTGACTTTGCTTATCAGAAGGTTATAAAAGGTGATCATATGACACACACCTCGGGACACTGCAACCGATATGAGTCAGTTGCCAAGCATTTGAATTTTGATCACGTGACTATCGCGATGCTGCAGTGGTCATAACTGTGAAAAACGGTTATAAGTGACTGTTTTCAGTGCCGTTGAGCTTTTGAACGGCGACTAAATGAACTACTGTAAATCAAGGATTACCTGTAGTAAGTTGCTTACAAGAAGAAGAGCAGGATTATGTGTCTCTCTCCCTCTCTCTCTTTCCAGGTTCCACATGAATCAGCAGGCACACATCCTTCCGTTAAGCAAAGCTTGTTTTCATAGTGCCAATTTGTTCTTTCTTTTTCTAAAATTACTCTTGTGATGCAGTATTTTTTTAACAACCCCCACTCTTTTACTGAGAACAGTATCATCCTTTCTAATGAAAGAATATCCAATATTTTCATGGAGTTGCAAAAAAAAGTGAGCGGGTAGCAAAACGCCTGGCCTCAGCATCTTTGTCTGGGAAATGGTGAAGTGTGACTGTGATTTATAATGAGAAAAGGTATCTACAACATACAATTTTCTACCTAGCTGCAAAATAATAATTCATAGTGATGTCCATTCCAGATAATATACCTTTGCAAGGGAGGACCCATGTGGTAAGATGATCATGATAAATGTCAGACCAATGCAGGTAACGGCTTTACAAACCATTAAGATTAGCTTCCTCTTTTTCCCCTGATGATAACAGTAACCATGCTGTGAGCCTATGGTGGTAATAATATTTCACGACTGATAAATGCCAGAACCAGGCAGAGGTGTTTATCATTCCCAGTTCAGAAATGCTGACTAAAGTTACCACACATTGCCAGTTTTCCCTCCCTTTCAGTCAGATTACAATTAGCAAATAACTTGATTCATAAAACGGAGATATGCAACTTTCCTTCCAAGCCTTGGGAATGAATTTCTCACCGTCTTTCTGAAGAATATGTTCTAAGCTAAAAACAAATTATGGAGGGAAGTCTTGGCACAAAGCATGGGGTAATAAATGTTAACTCGGAGGTTAGAACAGTAACATTTGCAGGCTCCGTTGTGTGTGAGAGAGAGACCCTCAATTTGTGTCTACAGTATTCCAAATATATGAGTGGGATATTTTTCATTAATAGTAACCAAAACATGTGAGGTTGCCCCAAAATTTGGTCACAAAATTCTGTGCAAGATTTCCACGTTTTCCTTGGATTTGGCCATTTTGCAAGATTGTAGTCATTTTAAAAAAATAATTCATTTCTTTGTCCCATAGGTGTTTTTTAAGAGGCAGTCGGACTTTGTGATTCAGAAAATCCAGTTGCCTATTGAAAAAGCACCTTTGGAACAATCATGACCTAGATGACTGAGAACCTCCGTAGACAAATTCATTATTTTGGAGTCCACAGGGGAAAAAAAGTTCTAAACAGTTTGTTGAGACCTGCAGTATTATTTCTAATATTTATAGAATAGAATTCTTTATTGGCCAAGCGTGATTGGATACACAAGGAATTTGTCTTGGTGCATATGCTCTTGGTGTACATAAAGGAAAATATACATTCGTCAAGAATCAAGAATCATAAGGTACAACACTTAATAATTGTCATAGGGTACAATAAGCAATCAAATCATACTAGGAAACAGTCAATATAAGTCATAAGGATACAAGCGACAAACTTACAGTCATACAATCACAAGTGGGAGGGGATGGGTGATAAGGAGTGATGAGAAGATTAATAGTAGTAGTAGTGCAGACTTTGTAAATAGTTGGACAGTGTTGAGGGAATTATTTGTTTAGCAGAGTGATGGAGTTTGGGGGAAAAAACTGTCCTTGTGTCTAGTTGTTCAGGTGTGCAGTGCTCTGTAGCATCGTTTTGAGGGTAGGAGTTGAAACAGTTTATGTCCAGGATGTGTTATATATTAACAATCAGTATTATTATTTTAACAATTTAGACTGTGTTTTAAATTGATCACTGGTATTTAAAACCAACATTGGAGGTTCAATGCTTTGTGGCATACAACTATGCATTTATAAGGATGCCTCCAGATCAGAAGTTATTTGGTTTTAAGGGCCATAAACCAGAGGTGGTATTCAGTAGGTTCTGACCAGTTCTGGAGAACCAGTAGCGGATTTTTTTTTTGTAAAAGTTTTATTTGGGTTTTCACAAAACATAATACAAATAAAATATCTTTTTTGAGAGCAGCATGATTCCAGGTTATCACATCTCCATACAGACATGATCTCAGTTACATATTCATCTTTGTATTCAATTTCATATCTTGTCAGTATTTTATCAATTTCTCAATAATATTTCCTTTCCTTTCCTTTCCTCAACCTTATTTATTATTTATTATTATCTCATTCCTTTCTAATTCAATTACATATCTTTTTCTAATTTTCTATCTTTCTAGTCATTATATTTATACTTTTGTCTGTCCTGTTTAAAAGGACAATTCCCTCACCTTCCAGGCACTGAAATCAAGGTTTCCCCTATGATTACCAAGTAGAGTGTGTCACCTTTATATCTTATAATTGTTATCCTTTCAAATCTCATTAAACATTTAATTTATACATTATACAATTATAACATTCAATATCTAATATCTATTTTATATCATATAACTCTTGTCAACTGAATTCCACTTGGTAACAACACTGTCTCTTGTACCCTTGCAGAATCCTCTCTTTTAATTTATATTTTTAACCATTATCTTTATGTCTTTTAAATAGACTAATACCTTTAATACTTGTACGTTTCCCGTTTCTTTATTTCCTGTTTCTGTCCCTTATAACTTCTTTTCCTTTTTATCTTTCCCCTCTTTTTCTCACCATCCTTTTTGTCCCCCTCTCTTCCTGATTCTCCCCTCTTGAATCCTCTCTTCTACTTCTTCCTAATGTTATATTTACTTTTCAAACTATTCTTTTTTTTAGTTGTTTCCTCAGATCTTGAATTTTTAACTCCCTTTCCCCCCTTTTTCCATTTTACCCCACATTGAATTGTTTGGTCGTTAAAGATGGCTTCTTCTTTGTCCAGCCCTTCTTGTTCTTCAAGCATTTCTTGTTGTTTTTCATAGTTCAAAATCTCCATTTCTAAGAATTGAAGTACGAAGCTAAAGGATCCTCCTCCCTCTTGCAACTCTTCTTTCATTTTTTTTAAGTTCCATTTTTAATTCCTCAAGGAGCACTGCCACTTTAAGAACTTTTAAACAACCACTCAATTAATTTTAATTCAGATCACTAAAAATCCAACACCCCAAATTCCAAAAATCACCAAATAATCCAAAACTATTTCTTCTTGCTTTTTTTCCCCACTTTCCCTTTCTGGGGGCTCTGTTATCTTGTAACAAAGTTTCAGTTACAATATATCCTTTGGAAGTCTTGTTAAAATTTCACAGTTAATTCTTTTTATTTCCAGGTGGTACTCTTTGTTGTTTCCAAGTTCCACACTTTCTTTCTTCCTCCACTTTTCTCCTTTTGAAGGCTTTAGAATATCCAGAAAATCTTTATTTCCCCTTTGACACTTTAATTTCAGCTTTAAAATGCCTGTTAGTGTCAAAGTAAATTAACACAAATTTCTTACTTAAATCTCTTCTTTTTAGCTTTCAAAGCCAATTGCAACTGTCCATGTGAGAAAGAAAAAAAAAACTGTTTTCCTTTTCCCTCTCTTCTCCGCCGCTTTAAAAATCTTCTTTTAGGAATAACACTCTTAATAGTTTTAGTTCCAGGGTACCTTGCATAGATGTTATCTCTGCTTAGCCCAGTCTGTCAAGCTCTCCCCTTTGTCTTTTGTCTTGCTCAATCTTGTCCGGTCACGTTCCTCTTTGACGTGGCCATTTCTGACCACTGCTGCAACCACTTTCAGGAAAGGGAGTAATGGCCAGCCGAGGAGGAGAGATGCATCTCCCCTTGACTCAGCTGGTGGTCTCTCCCCTCTTCACCACCTCTATGGGGTGTCTTCAGCCCTGAATCCAAAGGATCGGGGTGCTCCAGCAGCAGCACGGATCAAAACTGCACACGATCGCAGGTTTCAGTCCGTCGCCAAAGAAGCCCAAACCAGAAGTCCCCCAGTAGTGGAAATTTTGAGTAGTTCAGAGAACTGGCAAATACCACCTCTGGCTGCAAATTTTACAGTATTCTTCCCCTGCCATGCCCACCAAGCCATGCCCAGAGAACCGGTAGTAAAAAATTTTGAATCCCACCACTTCCATAAACCCAGATTCCTTATTTCATCCCTAACTCTTTTACTGGGCTAGAATTAGACTCATCACCTTTGGGGTCCATTTGAATCTATGGCACATCAGATATTGATAAATCAAATTCTCTGGGAATAACTTTGTTTCACTTTAGCTTTTTACATACTGTAGTTCTGAGAGTCCTAACTGAGTCCTGAATGCTTCAGAAGACAACTCAATCTTGTTGAAGAGGACTGCAGCCTATTTAATAAGGAGAGATGAGTTTATGTTGCTTTCCAGCATTAGCCACTCTCAGCCCTGACAATATCATAACTGACCTCCAGCAGAGGTTTTGATTCTGAGGCTTCAAAGAGATAGACCCAGTGTTTTGTCATTGGATTATAGTTTAATAAATATCCTTCCTTGGTCAAACCTAAATACTTTTTAAACACCTGACACAGAAGACTTTTCAGCTTGATCCTTCAGTTGCACATTAGGGTGATAACTGACTAATCTATCAACATCCTCTATGAAAACCCTATCTGTGTATGTTCAATACAGCACTCGGTTCTGCTGCATCCAGTGTAATATTCAAGCCCCTGTTATTTACACTAAATGGAAAACAGAACTTATGAGATCAATTGCTACAAATTGGAACTGTTCTTCTGACCAGGAAGCCATTGTTTTCCACCCAGGAGGCCAAACTTTAGCTGTTTTTAAAAAGGATGCCATATAGCCAGGGATCCCTCCCTCACACTATTAATTGTTTCAGGCTTTCTCTACATGTTTATTGTGGCTTTATATTTGGTATATTGTTGTATTGTTATGCTTTCAAATTTTTTCTTGCGTTGTCAATAAAAATAATTCCCTGTCTTTGTTGTACTTGCTAGGAATAAAGCTTTTTTTTTATTTTAAAGCCAGAACTTTATAAATGGTCATTTAAAAAAAAAGTCATTTTGAACTTTGCTGAGCATTCGAATTCTCCAGCCAGATTCACATCATCGGGGGGCATTCATGAGACCATGGACCAGATTAAGGAATCTGTTCCACATTTCTCAATCTACAAAGGTTTAGTCCAGGGAGGGGGTTCATTTTGCCAAAGAATGTTTTGATCCTATATGGAGATGTTTGATCCCTTTTAAGACAGTGCATTCAATTCCTTTAAAGCTTATATTATCACATTTTCTAGTAGAATGTTTTTAGGTAATAAAAAAACATGACAAAGCTTTTATAGGAGGGCAGCTATTTTTTTTTTAAAGTCTTGCACTGTGTGGAATTGCTATCAAAATATTTCAAGAGTGCTGCGTTTGTTTTAAAGGTAGCTGATAATCACTTGTGCTGCCTCTCCCCACCTCCCAGAAAACAGAGAGAGAAAAACTGAGAACCAAAATGATAAATATTTATGCATTCTATATCATATACATGACTCATTATATCTAACAACTATTAATATGACTAGACCATTGAGCACATCAGGAGAGGAAAGTAGGAATGTATTTATATGACCAAATTTATTTTTCAGTCATGGGTTGAGATCATCTTTGTATGAAACCTGGATGACTGAAATGACAATGCACAAAATTGCAGAAATGTATGATGACGTGATGAGCCCAAGTTTCACTTCAGGTTTGCAAAGGAGGATCACATGTCCCTGAGACAGTGCAACCATCATAAATATGAACCAATCGTCAACCATCCAAATGTAAATCATATGGTGATGGAGATGCTGCGATGGTCATAAGTGTGAAAAATGGTTTTAGTGCCATTGTAATTTTGAACAGTCACTGAATGAACTGTTGTAAGTTGAGGACTACCTATATAGGCTTCAATAAATCATCTATGCTGTAATTTTATGAAAGAATAGAATAGAATACCGTGTTTCCCCGAAAATAAGACCTACCCCGAAAGTAAGACCTAGCACTATTTTCTAAACCTGCCCTAATATAAGACCTACCCCGAAAATAAGACCTAGTGTAAATCTCCAGTTCCAGGAAGACTTTTCAGGGAGCAACCGTGCACCCACGAAACACCCCCACACACACTCACACCCACTATTTGGCACCATAAATATATAAGACCTACCCCGAAAATAAGACCTAGTGTGTTTTTGGGAGCAAAAAAAATATAAGACAGTGTCTTATTTTCGGGGAAACACGGTAGAGTAGAGTAGAATAGAATAGAATAGAATAGAATAGAATAGAATAGAATAACAGAGTTGGAAGGAACTTTGGAAGTCTTCTAGCCCAATCCCCTCCTTAGGCAGGAAACTCTAGTCTATACCATTTCAGGTTGTCCAATCTCTTCTTGAAAACTTCCAGTGTTGGAGCATTCACAACTTCTGGAGGCAAGTTGTTCCACTGATTAATTTTTCTAACTATCAGGAAATTTCTTCTTACGTAGTTCCATGTTGCTTCTCTCCTTGATTAGTTTCCATCCATTGCTTCCTGTCCTGCCCTCAGCTGCTTTGGAGAATAGCTTGACTCCCTCTTCTTTGAGGCAGCCCCTGAGATATTGGAAGACTGCTATCATGTCTCCCCTAGTCCTTCTTTTCATTAAACTAGACATACCCAATTCCAGCAACCATTATTTGCATGTTTTAGCCTCTAGCTCCCTAATCATATTTGTTGCTCTTCTCTGCACTCTTTCTAGAGTCCCAACATCTTTTTTACATCATGGTGACCAAAACTGCATGCAGTATTCCAAGTGTGGCCTTACCAAGGCATTATAAAGTGGTATTAACACTTCACGTGATCTTGATTCTACCATTCTGTTTATGCAGCCTAGAACTGTGTTGGCTTTTTGGTAGCTGCAGCACACTGCTGGTGCTGATACTTCGCACCTGACAATTCCTTCACTAAGAAATATATGGGGAGAAATGAATCTTAAGCTCAAACATAATCTTGCCATGTAAGAGTGTGTAAGACACAATTGGACTTCCCTTGTACTTCCCAGTTTTTGGAATCATGATGTTATGTAAGTCCAACTCAGAACTGACTTGCTCTTTTCTAGTGTTTGAAACTTAGCTCTTGATTATTCTGCACTTTCCTGGGTTTAGGTTTTTCTCTTTTTTAAACAGTGGGCAGTCTTGGTTTTTCTCCAATCTATTGACACCTTGTGGTCCAAGAGTTTTCAAAGATAAAATCTGTTAGTTTTGAGATTACATCTGCAAATTCCTTTAGCACCCTGTAATCCATATGGTCCAAGCAACAAATTCATCCAGGTGTTTTATTACCATTTCCCATCTGACTTGTAATTCACTTATGTTCCCTACTTACACCTTCAGATTGACCAGTTGCCCATTTTTTTTCCTTTTGGGAAAAGACAGATGTAAAATTTAGTGATTCAGCCTTCTCCCTGTTGCCCATCACCATCATGCAATCATTTCCAATCAAGAAAAGTTTCCTACACTTATCCACACATACCCCAATAATTTTTGTTTGTTTGTTATTTTGGGGAATTTATTGCAAGCCTTGCTCATTCTATGTCTTAGTCTTCCTCACCCCATCCTTACAGATTCAGGTAATTTCCTGATATTCTGTCTTTCAAATATGCCCATTTTCCATTTTTTAAACTTTATGCCAAATTAGTATGCAGTGAAATAAGTATATTCTAATTCCAATGCTGAAGCAAAGTCAACAGAAATATTCTGGTATACAGTATTTCTGTGGTAAGAAAATATCTCTTCCATATTGGAGCTCTCCAAATATTTCCAGAGTAGAACTAAGCAATTAGAATAATATTTTTAAAATTAAAAACCTATGCTAGATAAAGCCAGTCACAAGATCCAGGTTATCTAAAACCTGCAGCATGTAAAACTGTTTCCCTATGTCAGGGACCTTGAACATTTATTTTATCTTATCTTTTGCAAAATGAAAGCACAGTTATGTGTGCTTCAACATCTCATGCAAATATCTTACTCAGAAACCATATTTTAAGACTGGGAAGCCATTAATCATATAGAAAATATGCTTATCCTAAGCCAGTCAGCAGCAGTGTCGTTATCATGACATTAAAAGAAGTTTCACATCACAAAAGCGATTATAGGTCTCAATCTCACATTCTTTCATTACTGACTAATTGTTTTCCACAAAAAAGCAGTTATGAAATGATAGAAAGTATACCAGGCAAGGGACAGGATGTGAACTAAGAAAATCAACACAAGGAAGGATTGATCATTACGGAGCATGAAATAAAGCTTATAAGGTAGGCATGCCTATTTGGTATGAGGATAACCTCCCTGGCCTAAGTTGTATGGAGATCATAAATCTGCCTATGAACCACACTACTTCATATTGAAGACACATTTACTTGACTTCTGTGTGAAACTTCCACATAAAATGTATGTCTTGGAAAAGAAAACTATTGTAGTTTCTCTGATCTATCAATCAAATAGTATTCAATTATGGAAATTTTCAATCATGGCAGTCTGAAGTGATATTACCTCAGTACCTTGAGACTAAGGCCTCTAGTGTCTCATGGATCCATGGTTGATGAAATACCTTTATAAGGTAGGATTAAGAGGTACATAGCCTCCACCATATCCTATCATATAACTTAGAAAGTTAAAAACTAAATAAGCTGCAGCATGAATAGCTGCTAAAATCTGTCTAATGTCTCAAAACTTAGTGAAGGTATGACTTAATTGTATTTCAATAGAAAATATGGTCAGTAATGAGCAAGGGAATGACTTAATATTACGTTCTTGTTAACACAATCAAATGCTTTCCTGCTAATTATATTTGGATGGGAGAAGACCTAATGGGTAGATTGTGCACACATATAGATAAGTGTGTGTTATTTTCTAAGTTGAATGATACATGGGGAATTTCAATAGAATAGAATATATGTAGCTCAGAGTTGAATTGTAGTGTCCTTGGTGCTCTCTGATTGTTTGCTTGCAAACATTTCATTGCCTGACTAGGTAACATCATAGAGCATCAAGGCCTCCACATATAAGAAATGTTCATGTTTTGCCAATAATCTGGATCTTTCAGAATCAGAAACGGTGCTTGCATTTCTAATGAGATGAAAAAGAATAAACTAATACTTTCCCATTCCTTTAAGTCGTGTATTTGGACAAAAATACACACATGGTTGGAAAAGATGATAAAACAACACATAGACTTAAAGCCTGAGATATTTTTATTGGGGATTTTACCTGAAAATTATAGTAAAGAAAAAACATATTTAATCATACATATGTTAACAGCAGCTAGAATTGTATTTGCTCAAAGTCGGAAAAATGAAAAATTCCAATAGGGGAAGAGGTGATCATGAAAATATTGGAATGTGCAGAATTGAATTGATTAACATTGGCAATTAAAGAACAAGAAGAAGGGGAATACTATATGATATGGGATATATTTTATAAATGGTTGGAAAATAAAGTAAGAAGTTAAATGAATATTGTTACAATGATAAAATATATAAGGTTGAGCAGTTTTTAACATGAATGTAACCATAGTAAGAAATGTATATTAAACATAAATATTTGCACAAGATATATGTACCCAGTCAACACACTGTATAACTGAAAGATGGATTTGTTGTAAAATAAAATAAATTAAATTTAAAAAAAGTCATGGTAGCCCAGTGAGAGCTAAAAAAAGTATTTCCTCAGGAAATTCACAAAATGAGTTCCAGGCATGAGAGGTCACATCCTTGCTTTTGCTACCTCACACCAATCTTCCAAAGACAACCAAGTCTTATAATGTTAGTTGCACCCCATGATAATGCCTCAACTTTCATGGATCTCAGCTCACTTTATCAGGGATAACAGCATCATTCTGAGCTACAATACGCTGCTGTATCTCCATCAATATACAAAAGTCCCCATTCTCCAACCTGAGGGTACCCTGAAGGACAGGAGCTTCAGGAGGCTGTAGTGAGTCAAGGATTTAAAAATCTCATTGCACTTGGAGTTGTCATTTATGAAAATGTGAACACACTCTATTGGAAAATAATGCTTAAAACGGGGCACTTAAGCTGTAACCATGTTTCTAGATCACATTTGTCTGTTTCAACCGTGGTAGTAGAAACACTCTAGACAGTCAGATACTTTTGTAATACCCATAACTCTTTACTTCTTTCAGAAATCCAAGAACATGATAGCCAAGTGAAAGCCATAAAGGACCTTGTACAGAGATTGCCCAAGCCAAACTATGACACCATGAAAATACTGTTTGCACATCTGCAAAAGTAAGTGGAAAAGCTATGAAACTTTAAAGAAGAAAATGGAAATTAGAAACAAAAATGACAGATTGGTTTTCAGCAACAATGCTGTATTGTTTCAATGCTCAACTTTTTCAGTACATCATCAGAGCCTATCAAGCCGGTTATGTGGAATACGTTACATTTTTAAATATTGTCCCATACTAGATTTCAAACCAAAGAAATGAAATGGAAAAGCATATTTAATATTAGTCTAAGCTATTTTGGCATAGGAAAGGACAAATGCTGCCAGAATTGCCATCCTCCTTAGCCTCATAGGTACAGTATATAGAATATATGACAGTAAAACATTGTCTTTTAATACGTGACGCTTTGCCACTGTTCATCATTATTTTCCTTTAAGATTGTGATTTTGTTTTCTTCTAGAAAACAAGTCAAGGATTTGAAAGTTGAAGTTAATTTAGAAATACACACACACACACACATTTGTGCAAAGCAAATTAAAACAAGAGTTTGCAGAACCTTTATGTTATGAAGATTCTAGGACATACATTTATTGAATATTGCTTCACTTGTATCCCTAGCCAGGCAATACAAGTGAGGCCACATTCACATTCAAGGCTTCACTTGTATCTTTGTATCCCTAGACAGGGGCTGCGATAGCTCATGTGGTTAGGACAATAAGTTAAATGACCACTGAGAGGTTGGCAGCTCAGCAGTTCAAAACCTGAGAGTGAGCTGCCTGACAGAATGAGCTCCTGTCAATTTGCCCTAATTCCTGCTCACCTAGCAGTTCAGAAGCATGAAAACGCAAGTAGATAAATGGGTACCACTTTGGTGGGAAAATAACAGGGATATGAGAAGAGCCTCTCAGGTGTCCCCTGGGCAACAGTGATGACACTGGCTAATCTTTTCAACCCAGAAGCGCCTTCTGACACAAAAGTAGTAGTGTATTCTGTTATGTATGTAGGTTTGAATGTTATTGGTTTAGTTTGAATTGTTCTTGTAAAATGTCAAATATGATTGGTTTAAAAGTGCGGGAAAACCCTGCACTCTGATTGGCTGGCAACTATGGCTGCTGGCTATAAGTAGCAGCCGTAGCCCAGCCAAGTGGGGTCCATTCAAGCTGTAGTCACTAAATAAACTCTTCACTGAAGCTCTTCGCGTCTGACTCTTCATGCAAACTTAACATATTCCTAGCACTCCAATGCATAAAATTAAGAAATGAGGGGGCTTTCTAAGCAAAGTACATATTTGTAGGCAAAACTGCACCTTTGGAGCTAATCCATTGTATAATGATCATCATCAGCTTCTAGAGAGAGAGAGAGAGGTCACTAATGGAAGAAGTCACCATCTAAGCTAGATAAAACCTATATCCAAAACGTGATCTCTGGGAATGGGGTACTTGATCAAAAAAGCTGGTTGTTCAGCCACCACCAACACCTGGCCCAGAGGAGGCAGGTTGAAATCCTCCAGCACCATCAGAGAACCCCTGTCACCAACTTAGCCACAGAGGCAAGAATCTCACGCAGTAATGCTGCTACTCTGCAATCTAGGTTCAGATCCCAGGGTGGGGATATGAAGGATTTATAGCAGTGGTTTTTAAACAGTTTGATCCAATTATCCTTTTTCCCCAGTTCAGATAATGTCATTACCCTCACAAAGACAGATTCTGTTGTTTTACTCCAGCACCCCAGAAACAGCAGTCCCAAACTGGATCCTTGATTCACAAACAAGCAATTACAAATTGCTCCATTACCCCCTAGGATATGCCCCCAAATTATCCCCACTTTAAAAACCACTGATTTATAGTTTGACCTCCTGAGGATCCTGTTCCAAATTGACTACTTTTGGCCTGCTATTTACACTACCAGAAGTGATCTCTGGAAACTAATTCCAACTGGGGCCGCAGCAAGAACCAAAACATTAAAGCCCTCCCAATGTAAGGATCCCCATCTAGATTGAGCTGTGTGATTTATATTAGGGGAAAAAAACAAATAAACCAAAGATACAGCTACTAACTTCATCTGAAATAAAACAAGTGATACCTGACCTGTATCAATAGCTGTTATTAGAAACGTGTAGCCTTCTCTTTCTTGGATAAATCACATTTTATTTATTTCTCTTTTTTTCCATTATTAAAAATAACTATTATTGAATTTAGCCTTAGGAAAGGTTTGCTATTGTGTCCTTTAGGCAGAGCTTTTTGTTTTGCTTATTTACTATGTTACTGGTATATTAATATAATTTATTGATAATATCCTTGCTATCACTTATCGGATTTGTTAAAAATGAAAATCGTACTGAATTGGCAAGAAATATACACTGTTGTTGCAGCCTTTTGAATAACCGTGAGATACAGAACAGATATTCAGCTTTCTAAAAATTTATGAAGCTCCTACTAATTAGCTTGCCATATTTTGTTGCTAAGCTATGACCAGTCACCAGTTATTCATGCTTTAGTTCCCTGATTAGACTACTGCCATGCACACTAAATAGTGCTGCCCTTGAAAAATGTCTGAAATTACAATGGGTATGAAATGCAGCAAATGTATGACTGCTGGTGAGAAGGCGTCCATTTTGATCAGCCTATGTATCTGCTTCACAAACTGCAGATTTGTTTTCTGGACTCAGTTTAAGGTGTTGGCACAACCTTTGTATTGAAAACTTGGCAGTTTGATGCTTCAAGGCCTGCCTTCCTTTATGCGTTCCTTCCAGAACGTTGCTGTTTCTGTCGGAAGCAATGCCTTGAATTTTACAGGATTGTGAACATTAGGCAGACAATCCCAATATGACCTTACAATTTATAAGCCATACCTATTGCATTAAGAAATACAGGGAGAGGGGGAATCTGGGAAAGAAGAAATCAATTAAAAGTTATAAGAATACTCTGTGTGTGTGTGTGTGTGTATTAAGCTTTCAAGAAACCCCATTTCTTGTCGATTCATATCTAGCTATTATTTTTTGGGGGTCATTTCTTTGCTTTATTTTATTATGTTTTGTGCTCTTCCATCCTCTTTGATTGTCGCTCATATAAGTAGAAAAATGCCCCCCCCATTTGTAAGTCAGGGATTCAAAAAAGGTTTCAATTTCTTCCACTCCAGCAATTTTATGATTTGCTAATTTCCAGTTCATTAGAATACCATGAAAAATCAAGAGGGTGTATTTTAAATGGTCCCCTGTTTAATTTCTTGCAGCTGGTTAAAATCCGACAGATGAAAGTCCTGTAAACTCAAAAAGATCTGTGGCCTCCAAGGTTCTTTGTGTAAGCTAAGTAAGGTCATGTGACTCTCCCGTCCTGCCATCCTGTTAACTCTGGATTCTGATCCCAGGGGCGATAACTTGCTTCTAAGGTGGCTTGTAAAATGTGCCCTTCTTTTGGAAAAGGTTCCTTTGTGCCCTAAAGTTTGCCACAGAGCTACTGATTCAGTACTGCAGAGCCTGAGAAATGTCCCAGTTGCGCGCACAAGGGACTATCAATAAAAATGTGGTCACATGTCAGGAGGACAAATCAAAAGTATGACAAAGAAGCAGTAGGATATTGATTTATTGAGACTGAAAAGGTTACGATGTAGGAAGGGAAAGGAAACCCACAGTGGGTTCGGTACAATAGGTAGCTCTGAACAGTGCACTCTCAAATAGGATCCTGCTCAGTGGTGGGATTCAAAGATTTTTACCATTGGTTCGGTGGCCGTGGCTTGGTGGGCACGCTTTGTGCATGTGCACCCTTTGCGTGCACGTGCGTGCCAAACGTGCAATTTGCATAGTTGCAGAGGCATTCCAACTCACCGCCTGCAAGCCTGCATTCTCCCTATTGCTTCAGCAGCTGCCGCGTGGTGGCACTCTGCTGTGCCGCGCAAAGCAGCTGCACTTCAAAAGCTGGGAATAAAGATGAGTATGGGAGCCCAGGCAGGCAGGTAGGCCCAACAGCAGAGCGACGGAGAGAACTGGTATGGTTTCCGCTGCTCATCGGCACTGCCAGCTCGGCAGAAGTGGGCCAAATCGGTAGAATGCCACCACTAACCCTGCTTCTCACTCCAGTTATGAACCTGGCATTTTTATGAAGGGTTTGCCTTTACAACGAAGCAACATTCAAATGTAATGATTCTAATGAGAATGGATCTCTGTTGTCTTCTTCTTCTCTTCCTCTCCTCCTTTACTTCCCTTCTTTAAGCGGAAAGCATCGAGTCCACATGCCCAATGATGGCAGAGTTTTCCAGCAACGGCATCTGTCTTTTTGGCAGTGGCTTTTGGGCACATTGTCAGGGGAGCTTACAGTTGCCTCTTGGTTTATCATGTGAGTCACTTCCTGTGGCCTATCTGGCTGCTTTGCCAGGCAGAAGCCAATTCCTTTGACTTCCCCTTTGATTTTCAGAAACTTGCTCATTCCAGCTTTTTAATGTTTTAAAGACAGTTGCATTTTGCTGCAGGGCAGCATTCCTATGCACATCTAAGCATTCTCCCCACCCACCCACCCCATCTCTCTTTTTGCCAGACAGGCAATCCTCAGACTTTTCTATCTTGCCATCAATGCTCTTTGCTCTGTTAATAATGCCTTCGGTCAATTTTACTGCCCTTTCGTACAGAGCAAAGAAAATGTGTCAGGAAAAAAAAGAAGGGGAAATAATACACAGAAACACCCACCCACACACCAGTGCCACTGTTAACACAAAACATGGGCATATGCAGAACTGAAGTGCCTTTTTCTCTTTTCAGAAATTTGTCTTTATCTTCACATTTTCCAGGCATCACAAAGAAAACAAAAACCTGCCCGGTTGAAATTAGAGCAATAAAACACGAAATCTTATGCTGGTTTTATTGCATAGTTCTGATTTCTGGAAACTATATTTAACAAAGTAGATTTATTTTTACCTATTATATATATCTCAGCCAACAGCACACATCTAAGAAGAATGCAACAGTAGTTCAGGAAAAGGAAGCAATGACAATGTGATGACAGGTTCAGCAGCGATATGCAGAATGCTGTGGATAAATCAAAAATTAAAGCTATTGTATGACAGCTAGGAACACTTAGCAAAGCCTGCAAAATTTCCATTACTATCGTATTTTGGAGGGAAGAAAAATGCAGAATATCCACGTGACTTCTGTTTGCTTTTAGTCTGTTTCAGCAGGTTCAGGCAAATATAGATATCTTAAACTTGTTTGCAATTATTTTCCCCCCATGTAAATCCAAAAGAAGAGGTTAACTTCTTGAGGATTGTATGTGTATCAATAGAATAAAATAATGTCACAAGTTGCTTACCATGGTCCCCTGTCACTAGAATAGAGGTACTTTCAATTCTGCTATAAGAATGGTGGCGTTTCTGTGAAATGCCTCTGAGTCTCTTTAAGTCTATAGGAGAATGCTATTTATGCAGAGCTAGGAGTAAAAGGTAGTCAAAGTAACTTTCAAAATATCAGGAATTCAAAAGATATGATTAATGCAATGTGTGAAGCTGCTTTTAAATTCTATTGTGAATTTATAAAGTCTGGACAATTACAAAAAATGGTAAAAGTAGTTTTTCCAGCAACATTTTACGATATAAATCAAATGCCATTCGAATGACATATTGGAAGCTTCCAAAACCACCTGCAATGTTCTCGTCCTCCAGTTAGTGGATTTCAAACCTTCATAACACATGAAAGGTTTTTAAAGATTGTTTTACACACACATCCTTTTATAAATAACTCAAGGGAGCGAACATACCTAATACTCCTTTCTCCTCCCATTTTCCTCACAATAAGAAACCTGTGAGATGGATTGGACTGAGAGAGAGAGAGTGATTGACCTAATGTCAGCCAGCCAGCTTTCATCCTCAGGCAGGACTAGACATACAGTCTCCTAATTTCTGGCTGGGTGCCTTAGCCACTAGACCAGACGAGCTATAGTTTTCTGAATAAATATTAGCACTTATTATCTAAATGTATCTGAAGGTTTTACCCAAGATAGATGCAATACAACATTTTCAATAGTCTCCCATACTACTTCATAGGCAAAGAATGTCCTCTCTGTGGCATAGCCATAGACAAATTCTTCTGAAATCAGAAGGACCATAGGTGAAGTGTTAAGCCTGTGTTAAACTTCTGCATCACTGCAAGTTAGGGAACGAATGTATCTAAGAGCCGTGGTGGTGCAGTGGTTAGAATGCAATACTGCAGGCTACTACTGCTGATTGCCAGCTACCAGCAGTCCAGCAGTTCAATTCTCACTGGCTCAAGGTTGACTCAGCTTTCCATCCTTCCGAGGTTGGTAAAATGAGGACCCAGATTGTTGGGGGCAATATGTAAACCACTTAGGGGGGGCTATAAAGCACTGTGAAGTGGTATATAAGTGCTATTGCTATCATTTGAAAATGGTTGCATAGCTGTTGCATTTCTACTTCTGCAAATGTTAATATTTTGGCTAGGGAATGCTCAAATAACAAAGCACTCCCAGTGAGAAGTCGGGCCAACCAATCAGCATGCAGGACATGCATCTCCACACAACAGGCAGTTGAGATTTGAAAGGTGTGCGGGTTGGCTCACCTGCAACCATCTGCAACCTACATTTACCATCAATCCCGTTCGTAACATAGGTATGCACTGATGCCTATGTACATTTGAGGACAAGTCTAAATCAAGCTTTAGTGTGAGACAATGTTGGGGTTCAAAATTTTTTACTATCGGTTCTGTGGGCATGGCTATGTGGGTGTGGCTAGCTGAGCATGGCCATGTGATTGGTTGGTGTAGCTTTTGGGGCGGCAGCACCACCCCCTCCCTCCCAGCCTGTTTTTTGGGCCTTCCTGGCCTCAGGGGAGCCTCAGTTTTTGCTCCCAGAAGGCTCCCCTAGGGCTCAGGAAGAAAAAAAATGGAGTATAGGAGGGGCACGCAGCACCCCTCTGCACTTCGTTTTGGGGCCTTCCTGGCCTCAGAGGAGCTTTGGGGGGGGGGGTTTCTCCCAGAAGTTCCCCTGGGGCTCAGGAAGGAAAAAACGGAGCATAGGAAGGGCATGCAGCACTCCTCTGCGCTCCATTTTGGGGCCTTTCTGGCCTCAGAGGAGCCTCTAGGGGGTGTTTTTGCTCCCAGGAAGCTTCCCTGGGGCCCAGGAAGGCAAAAAATGGAGGGGGCTGTGCCCTTTCTGTTAAGTTTGCATGAAGAGTCAGACACGAGGAGTTCCAGCAAAGAAGTTTATTAGTGACTACAGCTCGAATGGACCCGTTCTGGCTTGGCTACGGCTGCTTCTTATAGCCTGCAGCCGTAGCTGCCAGCCAATGGGAGTGCAGGGTTTCTTCCTGCACTATTTAAACCAATACCATTTGACATTTTACAAGAACAGTTCAAATAAACCAATAACATTCAAACCTACATACATAACACCCCTCCCCACTAGGTTCAGTCCATACCAAACCCCAACCTATCTAATGTATTCCTTTAAATAGGTGGGGCTCTTACGTATGCGTTGAGACCTTCGTGGTTCAGAAGCTTTAACGTTCTCACCCAGTGAGAGGGAAATGTGTCTACTGACATTTCCCTGTTGGGACTTCCTGGAAGAAGACCCTGTTAGACTGTTAGAATCTGGTCTCTCCTCCCAACCCATCTCCATTCCAATGTCAGCACCCAAGTCAGGTAGTGATGTGCAATCTTCCACTTCTAAGGATGGATCTTGGCTTTGTGACAGGGTTCGGGATGGTTCCTGTGCAATGGCTCGTTACACATGGGGTTGATTCCTGTTTGCTGATTTTCCTCCTGTTCCCCTCCTTCCCCTAGAAGGAACATCAGGTGAGGGACCTAGAGAGGACAGGGTCGATGTTCCTGAGGGAACCTGGATCTAAGTTGGTCAATGTGCCTGCTCCAGAGGAGGCCATCCTCTGTTTGTACCCTGTAAGACGAGGGCCCGTGATGTGAGTTATTTCAGCAGGAATCCACAAAGGTTCACCTATAAGGTTCCTAGCATAGACAGAATCTCCCACACTAAAAACGAACTTTGGAAGTGGAATCCAGTGGTGCGTTGGGTGCGTAAGTGGGATGAAGGCGGTCAAGGGAAGACCTAAGTTTCCTGCCCATCAACAACTCTGCTGGGGACAAGTTATTTGATGGGCTAGGAGTGATGTGTTGAACACTAAGAAGTTTTCAAGCTTCTCAGTGATGTCCCCAGGACCCAGCTGCTGAAGCTTCTCTTTGGTGAAGCGTACCATGCGTTCAGCCCGGCCATTGGCGAAGGGTGCCCAGGGGCAGTGAGGGCATGTCTGATGCCCTGTTGAGCTAGAAAGGATTCAAAAATGTTAGATGTGAATTGAGGGCCATTGTCAGAAACAAGGACATCTGGTAACCCATGGGTGACAAACAATTTTCTGAGCTGCTTGATGACAGCCTCAGTTGTAGTGGATGTCATGGGAATTACCTCTAGCCATTTAGAGTATGCATCTACTAGCACTAGAAAAGTGTGCCCTCTTGTAGGGCCTGCAAAATCAATGTGGATTCTAGACCATGGGCCCCTAGGACATTCCCATTCCTGTGTGGGGGTGAGGTGGGGCAGGCCTGACTACCTGGCAATTGGGACAAGATGCTACCCAGTTTTCAACCATTTTGTCAATACCTGGCCACCATACATAACTCCTGGCCAAACCTTTCATCCTTACAATCCCAGGATGACCCTCATGTAACATTTCCAAAACCTCCCTTTGCAGTTTTGCAGGAATAACCACCCTGTTACCCCACAAAATACATCCTCTTAATACAGATAATTCAGTTTGCCTGGACTTAAAAGGTTGGGCAAGGTGAGGTAGATCTTGAAGAGGCCAACCTTTCTTAATCCAGCCCATAACAGGTGCTAATACAGCATCTTTGGTAGTTTCTCTGGCAATCTCAGCAGCATGGACTGGAAGCTTAGCCACGGTCTCCAGGAAAAGGTGTGAGTTTCAAGTTCAAAGTCCTCCTTGTGGCAAGGTAGTGGGCAACGACTCAGTGCATCAGCATGTCCAATGTCCTTGCCAGGCCTGTGAATCAGTTTGTATGAATAGGCTGCAAGAAATTCAGTCCACCTCAGCATTCTTGGTGACAGGATATTAGGTGTAGGTTTGTCTCCTGCCACAATGCCTAATAAAGGTTTGTGATCTGTAACAATGGTGAATGACCTGCCATACAGATATTCATGAAATTTCTTAACAGCTGCAACAACTGCTAAAGCCTCCTTGTCCAATTGGCTATAATTCCTCTCTGCTTTGGACAAAGTGCGAGAGTAAAATGCAATTGGGGCTTCCCTTCCATTGGGAAGCCTGTGACTCAAACCCCACTCCAAAGGGGATGCATCACAAGTCAGAACAACAGGCAAATTCTCAGAGAATTGTATCAACACAGCATCAGGCGTGATTAGTCTCTTAATACTGTTAAATGCTGACTGTTCCTTCCGCCCCAGATCCAAACAGCTTTCTTATCAAGCAGGCGATGTAAGGGCTCAGCAATAGATGCTTTGTGAGGTAGAAACATGTGGTAAAAGTTAATAAGTCCAAGGAAGGCTTGCAAATCTGCCTTGCATCGAGGTTTAGGGGCTTCCTTGATTGCTTTAACCTTGGCATCAGTAGGATGGATGCCATGCTTGTCAATCATATACCCCAGGAACTCAACTCTGTCTGTTTTGAGTGTACATTTGTCTTCCTTGACTTTTAAACCCGCTTTTCTGAATCTGGTAAGGACTTCTCTGAGTCTTTCTTGAAGCTGAGTGTCATTTTCAGCAGAGATTAATACATCATCAAAATAAGGCACTACCCTGGCAGTCCTTGCAACATTCTTTCCATAAGGCTTTGAAAAATGCCAGGTGCCACGCTTACTCCAAATTGTAGTCTTTTACATTTGAAGGCACCTCTATGAGTCACAATTGTTTGTGCCTCTGCAGTGGCATCATCAACTGTTAATTGTTGATATGCCTGAGCTAAGTCCAGTTTAGCAAATACTGTACCCCTGCCAAGGGAATGGAGCAGATGATGCACAACTGGTACAGGATATCGCTCTGCTGCAGCGCATGGTTAAGTGTCCCCTTGTAGTCACCACAGATTCTCACTGACCCATCAGCCTTGACTGGTGTGACTATGGGTGTTTCCCATCTGGAGTGGTCAGTAGGCTCTAAAACCCCTTGAGCAATGAGCTTATCTAATTGTGCATCAATTTTTCCTTTAAAGCAAATGGGACCCTCCTGGGCTTTAAACGAATTGGGGGCACCTTGGGGTCTAGGCTGAAAGCAATAGGGGTCCCCATATACTTGCCCAGTCCTTCGCTGAAGACCTCTGGAAACTCAGACTTCAAGGACTCTTCCCAGTCAGAACTGCTCACGTGATGGATGCCAGTCACCTCGATGCCAAGTGGCTTGAACCACTCAAGTCCCAGCAAACTTGGGCGATCCTTGTCCACGATGGTCAGGGGCAAGCGTTTGGTGTGGCCTTTAAACTGCACGTTGAAATCTCTCGCTCCAACTACTGGAATCTTGTTCCCTTGGTAGTCTTTGAGAGTCAGTGCTTGCTTCTGGAAATGCTTTTCTGAATTTTGGGAAAGAGTCTGTGGATAGTGTCCCATGACACCATAGATAAATAAGAGCCTGAGTCCACTTCCATTTGGCAAGGCCTTCCTTCAATAAACACCTTCACATGTACTTTTCTGCTATTTAAGGGTGAAGAATGACCAATAGTGATTGTTTGGTGAGTTTCATTCTTGCCATTTGCTTCTAAATTTCGCCCCATTTTTCAAGGAAATTGTTGGGCTTAAAGTCTCTATCAGGAAATTTCTTCCTAACTGGTGGAGTTCTGGATGATTTGCAGACTCTGGCTATGTGACCCGTTTCTCTAGCGTAGGCAAATGGAGTCAAAGAACTTGCATTCAGTGCGGGGTGGCCCCCACAGCCTCTGCAATAGAACCCTTGCCTGTTTTTCCCAGAGTCTTTTCTTTTCTTCTCCATTCTGAGTTTAAAAATCCCTCCTCTGCCTCACTGCCATCAGAATCAGAGTCTATTTGTTGCAATGAGCTGTTGTGGATTTTCCCCATCAGAATGGCTTGAGGCCTGGCTTGAGGCCTTGTTAATCTTTTCATGGCGCAGCTGAGGACTTGGTGGCTTCGCTGAAACAGCTTCTTCAATGGCCTCTTTAAGCGTGATCTTAGGTTTCATTAAAAGTTTGCTTTGTAAGACCTTATCTTTTAGGCCTAAAACAAACCGATCACGCATGGCCTCTTCTAAGTTGGTAAAGTCACAAGCACCCCAATGTCCCTTAAACTTGCCACGAAGTCATTAACATTCTCGCTATCCCTTGATCCCGCGGTAAAATTGTCTCTTAATGAGGCACGATACTTGTGGGCGTAATGGGCTCTTAAAAGTTTCTCTAAATCGGGCCATTCCATTACCTTCAGCTCTGCTGCTCCAACGCCGCCATTTTGAAGACTGCGGACCGCAGTGCGTGAGAAAGACCGCCCTCTTCCGTCTCGGGGATGCGGCGAGATCGTTCCCCTCCAGGAACACGATCCGCATCGATTCCCAGTCTTCCGTCGCCGGATCGAGCGGTGCTGGGGGTGTTCAGCGCAGCCATCTCGCTCAGTTGCTTGTTCGTCGCGTCGTCTTCTCTTCAGGAAATCCCACCCGTCGCCAGTGTTAAGTTTGCATGAAGAGTCAGGCGAGGAGTTCCAGCAAAGAAGTTTATTAGTGACTACAGCTCGAATCGACCCGTTCTGGCTTGGCTACGGCTGCTTCTTATAGCCTGCAGCCGTAGCTGCCAGCCAATGGGAGTGCAGGGTTTCTTCCCGCACTATTTAAACCAATACCATTTGACATTTTACAAGAACAGTTCAAATAAACCAATAACATTCAAACCTACATACATTTAAACCAATACCATTTGACATTTTACAAGAACAGTTCAAATAAACCAATAACATTCAAACCTACATATATAACACTTTCCCTCCATGTTTTGCCTTCCAGGGCTTCAGGGAAGCCTCCTGGGTGAAGCAATAAGAAGCAAGAGTAATCCTATGAACAACTGATTGTCGGGAGGTTAAAAAAGAGAAATACCTTAAGGAAGTGACTGGGTGGGCGAGCATCGGGCATTGGACAGGCAGAGCAAGTGAACGAGTGGTGACCAGGCAATTGGGTTGGAGGTGTGGCTAGCCAGAAGTTACTACCTGTTCGGCAACCCATGCCAAATCCTTGCTACCGGTTTGCCCAAATCGATATGGCTGAATACCACCACTGGTGTGAGGTGCACTCATAACAATCAGTGCTAGAAACCCCTCATCACATTTTGCATTGATTTTTGCTATAAGAACTAGGCAAGCACAGTGCAAATCCAACAGATCCCACAACTAAGTAGTAGAATCCTTGAAAGAACCACAAAATCCAAATTCCCCATTGCTCAGGATTCGCAAAATACGGATTTGATATTATCTTTTAATCAAACAACCAAGCAAGATGCCGTATGAATTTCTTCATGAAATAGAGTTTCCCTTCTCCATCAAAACCTGATAGGATAACTCAGGTTTCATATAATTTTTACTCTGCACTGAAGACACTCTTGAAACTATCTTAAAGTTAAGTATTTTATATAAATCTCATCCATGCAAGAGTCACTTCCAGGATCAACACAGACAATAGTACTGCTCCCACTGAGGTCAATTATGGCTTCAATCCACTGATCTCAAATCTGGAACCAAATCCCACATACATACATACATACATACATAAGCTGTATGGAGTTTTCTTGAGAAATATGCGAGATCTCATTGTCTCCAGCTTGTTTATCTTGTTGTACTAAAACATGATAATCTAGCAAATGTTTTGCATCAAGTGATCTCTGCCATATAGAGGCACCAAAATTACTAGACTTTCTCGGAAGAGAGAGCAATTGCATCTTAACACTTTTTCTTTTTACTTAACAAACGATCAAGATACAGAAGTAAGACAAACAACTTAATTTTTCTCAGCCAACAGGTTTTTTTTTTCATAATTCATGTCAGCTTCAAAATTCTCAGGCTCTGGACTGCACATGAACGTTTTCTTTAATGAATAGTTACAAATCTTTATATTTGTCTGAAAGTTAAGAAGTCTTAGCTGGAATGCACTCTCCTTGCAGAGGAAACAAACCGCTGGCAATAAAGTGGAAAATGGAAAGAGAGACCTAAATCACAGCACAATGATCTCCTTTAGAGCATCTGCCAAAGAGACGGTGTTCTTAGGCAGCTTCTCCAAGCAGCGTCTTGGTGTCTATGCCACATACAGATTTATTATTTTGCCTGAGAATCTGAAGGGGAAAAATGTTGATGATATGCCTAAGCAGCACTGAGCTCTGGTCATAGGAAAAACTCCAGAATTGTGGGTACCACACCCACACCTACTGATGTGGTCCCAGATATTTTTTTTCTTTGGAGGCACCTAATTAAGAAAACCTTGACTCATTTACATGGCTATGTTTGATCTAAATTATACCCCAAACCACACCAAATTAGGAGCATCTGTGAATGTGAAATGTTTGTTCCCTTAGAATGGGAGAATGAAGCTGGCTCTGGACTGCACATGTTCAAGTGACAAAAAATATTTCAGATGTACCATACTTCTGAGACTAATAATTTGCAGTTAGTTAAAGTTGTATCTCTCTCTCTCTCTCTCTCTCTCTCCCCTCCAAATCCACTGTTCCCCACCTAAAATTATTACAGGCTGTCTACAGAGTCTCACTTTTCTTCTTTCTTTAGCAAAGACAAAAAGGGAGGGGTGAAAAAGAACTAAGGGGGGGGCCCACCTACTTGGTTGATTTTAAAGTGGCCACTGCTGGAGAAGCAAATCCAGCAATTGTCAAAAGTTGTCATTGACACAGAGAGCTAATTCCGATGAAATATTTTCCCAGGACTGAGCAAACATCTGCTGGAATCTACCACTCCTCACAAAGTATTTGTGGATGTTTGCATTTTCTTGTGTAGCATTTTCATTTGTATTAATGCTGCAGAAGAGAGAGAAAGAAATGTTATACTGGAATTGGCTGAATGTCTCATTAATCATTAAGAAAACCTAACCACTATGTGTTGGATTCCATATGAAGGAATATGCTCTTTGATAAGGTATTTAAGATGCAGCTTTAAAACCCAGCCCAAGCAGTTCATCCAGACAACAAATAAGGTTCTACCAGCTTCTTCTAATAGATGTATAGCATGGGTGTCAAACTCACGTCAACATGGTAGCGTCACGTGACGTATCGGGACTTTTTTCCTCTCCACTAAATTGGGCAATGGCGTGGCCAGCGCATGATGCATCCGGCCCGTGGGCCACAAGTTTTACAGCCCTGCTATGTAGTATCTGTAGCACAATCATTTGTCCACCTCATAAACTGTTGTAATTTTACTTGATGCATGCTCAAGATTGCTTTTGAAAACTGATCATGGGTGAACAATCAATATCTTGGCATCACAAATTAAATTTTTTTAAAAAAAATTCATATTTATATGCCACCCTTTTCCAGAGACTCAGGGCGGCTTACAATTTTTTTGGAGCACAACCCAATGCACTCAGCAATAGCCTTCATTCCATTGTATATGCCTGCTTATTACTAAGCGGCATTTTTACAAAGTCACCTTATTGCCCCCAACAATCTTGGGTCCTCAATTTACCTACCCCGAGAGGATGGAAGGCTGAGTCAACCTTGAGCCTGGTGGGATTCGAGCCTGCACTAATTGCAGGCTGCTGGAACTAAGTGCTAGGCATTTAACAGCCTGCACCACCAAGGCATTTTGCCCAGCATGACTGCAACTATATTCTTTATCAATTCAAATGTAGCTACAGATGGGGGTGTAGAATCTGAAGATACTTTCTGGTTTTGCAGTCTGTCCAAAACAACATTGGGAGAGGGAGGATTGGAAACCTGACAGTCCATAGTTAGTGGGTTCCAGTTCATTCTGTAAGTGAGAAGTTATGCTGGCCTGACTTGGCTAAATGACATACATAGAACGTAGAATAACAGAACTGGAAGAGACCTCAGAAGTCATGTAGTACAACCCCCTGCTTGAACAGGAGACCTATATCATTTCACACACAAGTCTGCCCAGTCTCTTCTTAAAAACCTCCAGTGATGGAGCACCTAGTGGCAAGCCATTCCACTGGTTAATTGTTCTCACTGTCAGGAAGTTTCTCCTTAGTTCTAGGTTGCCTCTCTCCTTGATCAGTTTCCATCCATTGTGTTTAGCCTTGCCTTCTCGTGCTTTGGAGAAAAGGTTGACCCCCCTCTTCTTTGTGGCAGCCCCTCAAATATTGGAAGATGGCTATCATGTCATTTCTAATCCTTCTTTTCACTAGACTAGACATACCCAATTCCTGCAACCCTTCCTCATATGTTTTAGCCTCCAGCACTAAACATTTTTGTTGCTCTCTCTCGGCACTCTTTCCAGAGTCTCAACATTTTTTTTATATTGTGGTGATCAAAACTGGATGTAGTAGTTTGGTTACAAACTACATTTATGAATACAGGTCTGTAAAACATTAACATTCTATTAAAGTATGTGCAGATTGATAGTCAGGAACTGCTTTACATCACCACAGAAATGGATTACAAATATTTGCAGGTATCTAGGGTTCTTTTTCAAGCTTGTTTATAAGGGGAAATGTGGCTTGTATGAGAGTGAAGCAGCATACAAACTACAAGGTTGGTTATGGTTCCTTCATCTCCAGAGGGTTTTGAAGAGAATGGAAAATTATCTCAAAGTTAGTCTAAGATGATATTTGTGGTCCATTCCAATTCCACAATTCTATGATGTGTAGACCTCTGGCAAATGGGAAAAAAACAGAAGTTTCATATAAATAGTTGAAGTTATTTATGGTAATTTAGTGCTGCTAAAGACACAATCCTTTCTGTTTGCTTTATAGAAACTTTAGATATGCACCACGTTTTTGCTGATTGGTATTTCCTGGCTATGTGTTCTAATGCAATCTCAATCTGGGGATAGACATAGACATTATGGAAAGGTGTTTTCCCCTCCATTAAAGAAAGTGGTTTTTTTTTTCTCATGAAGGTAACAGATTTCCCTAAAGGAAAAGAATGCCAGTATAATATTAGTTCACTTTCTAACCCTTTTTGATTTTTTTCCATTGCTAAGGTCAACTTTGATTGGTAAAATCCAATACCTGACCCATTTTGACACTTTAAGCCCCTTGGATTGTCCCAGTGCCTTCTGATCTGGGACAAAATTCAAAGAGAGCAGGTATCAAGTTAGCAATCTTCATATTTTGTCCTCCTTCCTTTCTTTGTCTAAAAAGTTTGAATTGGGTAACTTCTATACCAGGGTATTTCCAGCTGTCGTTCTTTGCCATTCTGTAATGCAAGCTGGGACTGACACCTCTTCTTCATCTTCCATATTAACATGTGATTCATGAGTTTGATGAAAAAGGTGTGAATGCTTCTTTTGGGAAGGGGTGAACCCTTTTGTATCAAGATATCAATATATTTGCTTGACCTAGTGTGGAGTTTTTAAATATATATATTTTTTGAATATCATTTGAATATATTAATGTTTCAGCAATGGTGCTCAGAGATCTTAGTTAATACCTTATGCATGAATACATAGATATACTTCAGACAGAGGTAATGTTTTAGCCCTTGTGTTGGTAATATTTGGAGACATGGAATGAAAGAGCCTGTTCTTTTCCTTCCTTTGTTGTGGCCTTACATTGTGGTGGTGTGGAGCCAAGGTTCTTGCTGTTGCCTACACAGCCTGGATTCAATAAGCAGTTCTATATGTATATTATGACAATGTGGTCAAGAAAACCAGCCTCTTTTTTCTTTTCTTTTTGCTATACCTTTGTGTGCCTGTATAGCATAACAAAAAAAAAAAATCTGGTGCTTATTTTTCATATACTCATTCAATATGTTAACATATTCATAATTTGATACAGGTTACATTCTTCATATAATTAAAGTTAGAGTGTTAGATGAAAAACCTGCAAAATGTTATTTGAATGGAAAATATTTGTGCTTTCATACAAGAGTCATTACGGCACTGTGATGTATAAAACCGTAAATCTGATGAATAATCACTAACCCATGCTTGGTTGTCGGTTAGATCATTTCTGATTCCCTCCCTAGAGTGAAAATTCATCCAACTCTATATCCGCCCACCCTTAAAAGTTGTATGTGTCCCAGATGCATTTTGGATCATTCTGTTTTGCCATCCCACCCATCAGGACCATGTGCCCCAGACTATTTCACATTTTCTGGGTCACACATCTTATTCTCATTCTCATGGAATAGAGTAGAGTAGAGTAGAGTGGAGTGGAGTGGAGTGGAGTGGAGTGGAGTGGAGTGGAGGGAGAGAGAGAGAAGAGGAGAGGAGAGGAGAGGAGAGAGAGGAGAGGAGAGGAGAGGAGAGAAGAGTAGAGTTGGAAGGAGCCTTGGAGGTCTTGTAGTCCAACCCCCTGCTCAGGCAGGAAATCCTATACCATTCCAGACAAATAACTGTCCAATCTCTTCTTAAAAGCCTCCAGTGATGGAGTACACACAACTTCTGGAAGCAAGTTGTTCCACTGGTTAATTGTTCTAACTGTCAGGAAATTTCCTCTCAGCTCTAGGTTGCTTTTCTGCTTGATTAATGTCTTTCCTCCCATAGTCTTCTCAGAGTCTACCTCTTCGGGCATAGCTGGGAAAGTCACATGGTCAACAATCTACAACACCACCCCATGCAAAGTAAGACTTTGCCAGGGATGCCTATTGTGTTATTGCATTGCTTGTTTAGTTTCCATTTATCGTTCCCTGTCCTCTTTCTGATGCCAAAGGATGCTTATCACGTTTCTCCCAATAAGCAAAAGGATTTCTCATTGAGCTGCTTTCAAAGCATTTAGCAATGAGAAAGGATAGAGGATATTGGGTAGGAGACCATTGAAAAATTGCAAATAGATTAAACATATGCAGTATGGCCATGGTACTGGTAGTCCTCGACTTACTATCACTATTGAGTCCAACATTTCCATGGCTAAGCAAGCCAGTTGTTAAATGAGTTTTGTTCCATTTTACGACCTTTCTTGCCATAGCTACCAAATGAATTGCTGCAGTTCTTAAATTAGTAACATGGTTGTTAAGTGGACCCGGCTTCCTCATTGACTTTGCTTGTCAAAAGGTCATAAAAGGGGATCAAATGACCCCAGCAACCATCATAAATACATGCCAGTTGTCAGGCATCCAAATTTTAAGTGCGTGACCATGGGGGTGCTGCCACAGTCGTAAGTGTGAAAAATTTAATTTAATTTAATTATGAGACTTATATGCCACCCTATCTCCCTAAGGTCTCAGGACGGCTTACAAAATAAAACTATAATACAAAATTACAAATATTAAAAAACAATTAAACTCCAAGGTCTCATAACAATTCCGATTTAAAAACTATACTAAAACAATGCTAAAAAACCCTCCCCCTCCCAATCAGTCCGGGTAGGCTAGTTGGAACAGCCAGGTTTTTAGGCCACGGCGGAAGGAGCGGAGGTCAGGGGCCACCCGGAGCTCTAGGGGGAGCTGGTTCCACAGGGTGGGAGCTCCCACCGAAAAGGCCCTACTCCTGGGAACCGCCAGCCAACATTGCCTGGTTGATGGCACCCAGAGAAGGCCCTGTCGATGAGAGCGCATGGGACGTCGGGAAACTGTTAATGGCAGCAGGGTTTCCCGCATATACTCTGGTCCAATGCCATGAAGGGCTTTATAGGTCAAGACCAGCACCTTGAATCTTGAAAATGATCATAAGTTAGTGCCATTGTAATTTCAAATGTTCACTAAACGAACTGTTTTAAGTCCAGGACTACCGGTACACTCCCCCTTTCCTAATTTATACTGCTAGGACACTTTGGAGAAACAGATAGAAGAGATCTCCTCCACCTCATTTTATGGCAACGAAGGTTCTCCAGCCTGGGGAAAATGCCTTCCCAAACTATGGAAAGACTGCCTTCAGGAAAGAGAAGCTGTGTAGATGAAGTCTTGTCTTCCTCTGTCTGCGCATGCACAGGAGAAACAGGGGGGCCTCCCTTTCCCCACCCACTGAAAAAAACAAAAATGGGGGAACGTAAATGCTTTCTTTTGATTCTTTCTCCAAATTCTTGGAATTAGGGCAGAGTGTGTATTCAGCAGGTTCTGACCAGTTCTGGAGAACCGGTAGCGGAAATTTTGAGTAGTTTGGAAAACCGGCAAATACCACCTCTGACTGGAGATTTTACAGTATCCTTCCCATGCCATGCCCACCAAGCCATGCCCACAGAACCGGTAGTAAAAAAAAAATGAATCCCACCACTGGATTGGGGAGACATTGGGGAGACATGGACCCCTGTTCACAAGGCAGAGCATCCAGTTCTGCAGAACTGGAACTGCTCTGAGAGTTACCAAGCTATAATTCACCTTCAGATCTGTTATAAAATTGTATGTATGTGTGTGCGCGCGCATGCACATCTACGTGCATGTGCCACCTTTCAAAACAGCTGTTTTCCCAAGATGGCTTACATAAAAATTTAAATCTAGGTTAAAACTAAAACAGCCGACTAGAATAAACTCTAATACAGCCTAATAAAACCGTTAAAAAATTGAAGGCAAGAGTAATAAACGATCGCTAGGAAAAAAAATCAATTAAAATCTGGAAACAGCAGGAGTTAAATAGTAGTAATAAGATTAACTTTTAAAACACACACACATACACACACACACACACCAATTACAGAAACAATTAAATTAAAGTGGAAGTTAAAAGGCACAGAAAAATCCCTTTTCCAAGTACTGAAAAGACAATGGAGCCAGTATTATGGAAGATAATTCTGAAACTGAGAGTCCGTTTGCTAAAAAGGTTCAGGCCTGAGCTGTTCAATATTGGAAGGCGTGAACAATAGGATTTCTCAGGATAACACCGCAGTTTTATCAATTGAAATAGTCCTGAAAGCACACCTGGAACCACTATGATTGTGTAATACTAGTGTACTATGATCATGGCACATTGTTTCAATATGCCGTAGTTTATACTAACCACAGTCTTCAGGCTACCACCAAGGACAAATCAGGGACATGTAGCACCTCAGTGCAATCGAAATAGGAGATTTTCAGTAGATTATAGAAGGGAGGTTAGCAGCTAAGAGAGCTGACAGGAGTTTTTGCCCACTATAGCTTCTCAGGTGTCTGGGATCAACTAGGAAACAATGGCTTTTCTGGAATTTATTTAATCATTATTAAACGGTTATCCTGCCTTTTTGACTTGATAGGTAACTCAAGATGGTGAACACACCATAAATACTGCTTCCATCTCCTGTTTTCCTCACAGTAACAACCCTGTGAAATAGGTTGGGCTGAGAACACACCAGTTACAACTGCTCCACCTCAGTGCATTTTTCGTTTCTTTACCTTCTAATCTATTGTGCCAGGGTCTTGAAACTTGACAGTGTTAAGACTTGTAGACTTCTACTCTCAGAATTCCTCCTCCAGTCATGTTAGCTCAGGAATTCTGGGAATTGAAGTCCACAAGTCTTAAACTTGCCAAGTTTGAAGACCCTTGCTATATGCCTTAAAACTCTCTTTCTACACGTCTCATTCTTTAATAATTGCTTTTAGCAAAAGTGATTTTTCCACCTGTAACATTCTCTAGCTTTACATTGTGAATATTAGAATTAATATACTGATGGATGGGCTTGTTGGGCTATATTTTTTCCCCTTTTCTATTATGCACCTTTTCACTAAAAGATGGCCAGTGCTCATTTTTCTTTCTTTCTTTAATTAATTTGATCTACATGGTCATCCATTTCATTTAGGTGTCTTTGGGTGTCTTACAATAAAATAGATAAAAACATATATGATACAAAAAAATAAAAATGAAAAGAACATGTGAAAATCACAAAAAAGCACCATTTGCAGAATGAGGAGACAGACTCTATCTCATACTCAGCCCCCTTTTGCTAATTAAAATCTTTTCTCTATTTCAAGTGATTATTCCCCCCATTTCCACTGAAATCAAGTGGATATATCTGTTTTCTCTATTCTGCGATTCTATAAAACATCTCTTCATTCCAGTACATATTTTGATTTATATATGCACTTTTGCCTATCTGGGAAAACAGCAAAGACCTTGAAGTTTTTGTTTATAGTTGTCTCAGTTCTAATCTGTTTTTTTCCTCACTTTACACCTAAAAGAAAGAAAAGGATCCTTTAAAAATTTAATTATTCAGCATCCTTCCATCCATTCTTTCTGACTGCAAACGTTATCCAGTCCATTCAGCTAACATTTCAAAACAAAAACTTGGAAAATAATAATAACACCACAGCAAAGTTATCTTCTCCCCACCATAAAAAAGAAAGGAAACAGATGGTAGATTTAAAAAAAAATGCAACCCAAAAATTATAGTAAAAGAAGTAAGCCAGCAAAACTCAATCAATGACCTATTGAAATAAAGCCATGACAAACTAGGGGGAAATGCATAAACAGGCCAAATAAATTGAAGGAGAATCTGAGGAAGGAGAGAAAGAAAAAGGCAAGGGAAGATGAGAGAGTTAAAACAGTGAGAAACAGAAAAACTAAAGAAAGGATAGAGTAATATTGGCAGGGATGAATAGATCAAGCAAGGAGAGAGCAAACCACTGTGCATGGATGAAGGAAGACTAGATTTACCTCTATCTATCTATCTATCTATCTATCTATCTATCTATCTATCTATCTCACTTATCTATCCTTATCTATATCTATCAACTATCTATGCAGAGGCACACATACACAAATACAAATGCCAACCAGTAAATTGCATTATTTTTATGTGTTCATTCCTAACTCCATTTATCTACTTTGTCTAGTTTCCATATTAATTTGCATATATGTTTGTTTCTATGCAAATTTAGGCACACATTTTTCAACATGCAATACAAAATTCAGAACATATTTTCTCTTTCTTTATTCTATCTTGGATTGTGCATTTTTAAATGCATGTTCAAGCCCAGAATATGACATTTGGGCAAAGTACAAAATTTGATAGATAACTGATCCAATTCATACTTTTTTTGTCAAGGGAAAATAGATTAAGTTAATTTTTATAGAAATTCATACAGATCAAATTCTTCCTCCATTCCAGACACAGACAAAGATTCATGAAGTGAGAAGGAAAATCAAAGAGGGATGGGATAAGACAGCATAACACTGAATTTGTAGCAGTTTTACAAAAATTACTCAGCCCCTCCAAGTATCTCTAAGACAGTCCATGAAATATTAGGGGCCTTTTCCCTAGAAAAGAGCAATTGGCAAATTGGATTATGAAATGCCTGAGATTAAACAGTTCAAAAATTGTTTTACTCTGCAGACATGTAAAAAGCAGAAGAGTGACTCACACATCTCATGTTGTATCTTCAAAGAACAATATGAACAGCACTCACCAGTGTCCAAAGGAGGTGAAGATGCCATATATGTGCATATGATGTTTTTCATTAGTTCATGGATCATTGAGAAGTTCCTAAGAATTTGTTATCTGTTCACTGTTAATTACACTCCCCCTTTAGTCTATCACTTTTACAGCATTCTTTAAAAGCTACATTTGTTCTTGGGTCAGTTCTCTAGAGTTTTCTCAGGTTTTTTTATTTTTATTTTCTGGAATCACTCTTTCAATGGGCGGTGATAGTATAATTCACAATGTGACATGTGTCTGCACCCAATCCACGGGAGAACCCTTTAATAAATTGTGAAATTAAAGAAAAAAAACCAATCTGATTATTGTTTGTTTATTTTAAATGACCTACCAGCTGAACTTCTGAAATGGCCTGATGGAGAGTAATTTCCTTGCAAAATACACTTATTGGAATCTGGGTGCAAGTACAATATTATTTCATTATCTCCAATAATATGCTTAACTTAATAGATTCATCCCAGTTGTTAATGAATAGGACAGATAACTAACCACCTCCCACTGACTTTAAATCTAGAACTTCCTCAAATCTGCATGCACATTGATCCAGAAGATATATATTCTAATAGGAGGACCAAGTATCTAAATTGGTTGAACAATGCTATTTCTGTGTTAATTCCACTCATTCAGTACAAAACTTATCTTAACCCACCAGGTAAAGGGAAACCAATGAGTTTGTAGAATTTAATGTTCTAATTAAAGCCACACAGCCTCACCCACCCACTGGGAGAAGGAATGAATATCTCACATCCAAGGAGACCACATTCAGATCTTGGTTCAATCTAGAATGGTCCAGGCCAAGATATAAACTTTTAGCTTCTTTTACCCTGGGTTAGAAGAATCTGATCTTTTTAAGTTCCCAAAATCTATTACAAAAAGACAATATACAAATTAATTTATGAGAAAAAAATCAGAAGGGTTATATGGAATATTGGCATCAGCTGATTACTACCATACAATTCTAATGATTCCCAAACATTTTGACATATGATGGCTTAAAATGTAATTTACAAAGATGAATTGCCATATTTCTACAGTTGCTTACTTTACAGCTTACTGTAGATCACAATAGATGCAGGGAACTGGTTTATACCGGACCTGCTATCAAGGTGGCCAACAGCATCCATTTGAGACAATTAATCAATGTATTGAAAATAAAATCCCTAAAAGTGATCATATCCCAGCCAAGGTCTTTACAGGGATTGGTTGATTCATTGAAAAGTGGAACAGCTAGCCTTCAGAAGGTGTGGGTTCTGGAGGGTTTTAAGAAGAGATCTGTCTTCTTTTGTCTGGAATGGTATAGGGTCTCCTGTTTGGGCAGGGGGCTGAAACTCTAAGATCCCATCTAGCTGTGTTCTTACTGCCTGTCCTCTTTACATTCATAGATAACCCTATTCATATCCTACTTTATAAGAAAGGGCAAAAAGAAGATCCTATTAATTATCATCCAATTGGCCTTCTAAACATAATAAAATATTTGCCAAATTTCTATATGAAGAACTGTATGATTGACTAGAGGAGAATAGCATTTTAAGCATAAGAGCATGCAAGGTTTAGACAGGGTAGATTCACAACTGATCAAGCTATGGTCTTATATCATCAGATAGAGACCCTTGAATTCCATTGCATCCAGATTTAAAATCAGATTCATAGAAGAAGCAAGCATTAGCCCTAGTTGGACAAGGGTAGATTCACAACTGATCAAGCTATGGTCTTATATCATCAGATAGAGAAATATACCCTTGATCTATAAATTCCATTGCATGTTGCCTTTCCAGATTTAAAATCACTCTTTGATTCTATTTAAAAATCTCTAGAAGAATTGACCTTCCTCTCACCTCCTACAGATGGAAGACTCTTTTCATTAGTAGGTATTAGCCTTTGATATAAGTCTGAAAGTTGGATACAATGCTCAAGGTCAACTAACTGATTAACTCTCTTTAATCTGGGCTGCTAAACAATATGTTATCCTGCCCCACCACTTTTTAAATTTTGATGTAACTTCAATAGTTCCATACCATAATAAGCTAGATTTTCACTGTTCTAAATGCCATTGGCCAAGAGGCAATGTCCTCTTTTATCCTAAGGATGTGGCTATCCTCTCATACTTGGTCATACAGTTGAGGAGAGCTTTCAAAGCACCTTCGTTCATACTAATGTGAATACCATATTGATAATCAACTGCCAGAGAATAAAATATTTGACTTATGTCGCAAAAGGAGAAGAGTACCATCGGACTATCAACATAACAACATTGATCAAGTAAAATTCTTTATCTACTCTAGGTTTCATGAACTTGGGAGACAAGATACCCATCTAGATTGCCTATTCCAACTGGCTCAGAAAAGCATTTTTTTTCCGTACTGGAAAAGGCAGTATACTTCAGTTACCCTGAAACTTTATGAGAGCAACATAATGGCCTTATATATTTTATTTATGTGTATTGTTTGTCTCATGTCTTTGTATTTTTGTTCTGCGTTGACTTGCCATAGACATAATAAGGAATAAACAGACAATGTGAGATATGAGGGATCCTTGATGCCCTCTGAGTTTTGTTTTTTTTGCAGAAATTCCATTACTCAAACTAGGTAACATCAGCAGCACACTGATGATATTACCTAGTTGAGGAATGAAACGTCTGCAAGAAAACAACCAAGCTCAGAGAGCACCAAGACCCCTCATTTCAACCCTGAGCTACCAATATTCTCCTTTATCAGTAATGTGAGTTATGAACTGATATTTCAACTTGCTGTTCTGACCCAAACCTTGTTCCAAGTAAATAAACACCAAACAGAGATAAAAGCAAAACCTTTTAAATTCATGGTTAAAAGGCTATTAAAACTAATTGTCTCTGATAAGAATGAGCCTTGCCAAGGTTGTGCAAGGCTGCCAAAAGCACCAGTTTAAGTTGCCAAACAAAAAGTCTTCAAACACAAACCAAGATAGTCTGAACTTCCACAAGGCTTGAAGTGCAAGAACTTCTTCAAGCTGGCTTTTATCTCTTAAGGAGGGGCATTAAGCCTTAATCTCTTGCAGTACCTCCTGCTGCAGCTGCAGGCCTCCTGCACTGCTGGGCACAGCCTCCACCTCAGCCTCCACCTCCAGCATGCATCACATCAGCTCTGAGTCCTCGCTCTGCACCTGCTGCCAGCGAACCACAACACTTGCTCAGGTAAAGCATACAAACAGCATTCTTCTCTAGTCCCAGTCCTTCCCCATTCAGCAGCTGACAAGGCAATAAAAAGGGAAAATATACCCTTCATGTGCATCAGTTTGAGTGTGCACCCCCAAGCTATTTTCCCAATAGGTATTTACTGACTTTGATATGACCACCATTCACTTGTCCCTTGTGAAATGAAGTCTGGGAGAAAATGACACAGAACAGCACCAGTTCCATCTTTCATTGTTCCATGGCCTAAAATTAAATGTTAATTAATTACCCGTGGCATCTTTGCTATATAGCCAGTCAGACTGGATTTAGAATAGTCTTTCAGCATTTAAATAAACAGCATTCTGTTTTCATCTGAAGCCCCAAGAGTGAATATTTCTTTTTTTCTTAGAAATCGGTAGTTAAAAAGGAAGCAAATATCTCCATGTCCACTGCAGGTAGCATTGAAATTAAAGAAACAAGGATTTGGTATTGTCAATTTTGATTAATAGCCTTTCATTAATAAACATCCTGTTATTCATTTTCCACCTGCAGTTGCTGATGTTCCCTGGAATCAATTAACTCATATAATTTGATTTATTTTTACAAAGACATTTTTGGATGTGCTGCGCTGATGATAAAGCCTTCTGGGTTTGCCGTTTTTGATTCAAAGCGAGATTGTTACCTAAGTGCTTTTTATTTCTAATATTGTGAGAAAATGTGCCTTCAGGCAGTCTGGAATTAAAAGAATGAAAGAAAACTTGAGAACTTAAGACTGAATTCAGGGAGAAGTATCAGTTGTCTCCTGGGAGGCAGGGATTTCAGTGCCGCATAAACTCTGCCGTTCACTCAGTTGAAAATGACAAAAGTCAAGAATAAATAAGCTTTGTGATTCTGTGGTCAAAGGAGGTAAAACCAGTTAATGATCTGGGCTTCTGGCGACAGATAAGACCATTCTGAATAACAAATCAAACAGTGTAAGGAACCAATAGGTGGTTTTTGCACTCTGGGAGGAAGAAGCAGTTTAAACATACTTCGCTTGACTTACTTGTTTTATTTTCCTCCCTTCCAGTCAGTTCTTGAGTCTTGATGAACCACATGAGACATTACATGGAAAGGAGATGATCATAAAAAAAAGGGAAATATTGCTTTCCCTACTTATACAAACATGCAGCCATGTATGCTATGGTTCCACAGCTGGATGGTTGAAATCCAGCCCCTTCTGCTGAACACTTGGATTCACCCAGGGGTGGGCTGCTGGGGGTTCGGTGGGTTCGGGAGACCTCTAGCTAAGATATTGCACAGTTTGGAGAACCCCAACATCCTACTCCTGGCTGCCCCTGCCCACCCTGCCCTGCCCCTCCCAGGAATCCCCATGCGGCCCATTTTGGATGCAGGTAAGTTCAGGGCACACGTGAAGGCTCAGGGTGGGTGAAAAAGAGGCCTCCCGAAAGTTTGGGAAGGCCAGAAAAGGCCTGTTTCTGGCTTCCAGAGAGCCTCTGGAGCCCTGGGAGGCTGTTTTCACCCTCCCAGAGGCTCAAGGAAAGCCTCCAGAGACCGGGCAGGGCAAAAACGGCCACCCCATGGTGCAGGAGGCCGACTAGGCCATGCCCACCATGGCCACGCCCATCCAGCAACTAGGCAGAGAACCCATTGCTAAAATTTTTGAAGCCCACTCCTGGATTCACCCCAAAGATCCCTTTATTCCCTCTGCAGAACCAAAGGTGAACCCAGAACAGACATTAGCAACATTGCTAATTTTCAGCTGTTTAATAGTTCAGTTAATTAATTGAATAGATGCATACTATCAGGGTAATAAATAAAATCTTACCTAATTATAACCTCACCTTTATCATCCAAGATAAATAATTTCAAGAGTATATGTCTCCACTTGTTGCTATAAAATCATTAATTGCCTTTTTTGCAGGCTTGTAAAAGCTGAGCAAAGTTAGCAGCAAAGAACAAAGCTGCACTGTCTGTTTGTTTTTCCAACCATAGCCAGTTTTGCTCGGGCACACACATTGTAACAACTTTGTTTGATGCTCAGACCTGCATTTCACCAGTAGCTAGATAGCGCTTGCACCCACCACTGATAAGATGGCTAACATGATAGGCTATATATCAGCAAAGTTACATGCCTGTTACACGCTTTTCTTCCCTTCATTATATACATAACCAATATGGTATTAAGTAATATGTAACCAATAAGATGAGCTTTTGTACTGTAACTGCTTGCTGAGAAACTAATAAAAGGGCCGACCACCTTTCAGGCTCTCTCACCTCATGACAGAACTGGAGAGGTTTTGTGAATTGGCTCACCGTGGGAGGCCCACCGCAAAGGGCAAAGTATTCCCTCATCCACTAGTAACCAATCTCTAGATAAATCTTTACATTGCAAACTAGGTGATCTGGATCCAAATCCATGTAAAAACTAATGCTCCATGCAGTCCAGCTGTATGGTCAACCTCCATATGGGTTGGACAGTGGGCAGCAGTCTACCTTACCCAGATTAACAGCGTTGATCTGTTCATCAAGCAGCATCCTCCATGCCAAGACCAAAGTAGGCAGGGTACTATTACTATATTTGATATAGCAGAGTTTGGTGACACTGCACCTACATTAATCAGGGCATTCACTGTTCACTGTCCTGGCCTGTGTAGGTTTCCCCATTCAACCAAATATGCATATCAAATACTTTTATAGGCCACCATTTCATAAGTAGAGCCGCTTTGGTTAGTGAGATGGGCAGCATGAAAATTTAAGAATAAATAAAATCACCACATCTATCGAGATTTTAGAATCCTTGCATAAAATTTCCCAATATTTTGGTTTAACATCCATTTTACCCTTTAGGCTACCAGCAAATGAGAGCCAAAAAACATATATTTTGAAAATAGTGATAAATACAAAATTGGTTATATTAAGAAATCTTAGGGTGGATAATAGAATGATTAACCAGACTGATCATTAGATACATGTGTATTCTTTTTCATGCAAGTTCTGAATGTTCCTGACTATTATTAAAGTTTCTTTGGGTCTTCAATGGCCTTTGCCTCCATTAACTTGCTTATTTAATATCGTTTTGTAGAGCAGTGCATATTATCAGGTTATTTTCCAGTACATTTGGCACAGTTAAAGTATTAATATCAAGTTTATTCCCAATGAAGAAAACAAAGTCTTACTCCTACCAGCAGCCTGAACTATCAACAGTAACTTTAGAATTGATAGGAGATCCAATTCATTAGGATTGTCTAATGTCCATAATTTTCTCCATTCGATATGGTATTGGGTTGGCAAGATTTCAAATGTAGATTCATTTTCTGGGGCATATTTGCCTCAAGATTGGATGCTTGTATATCTGGCCATAGAGACAAACTTAAATATGGCTCTGTTTATAGTTGTTTGGATGAGGTGGAAATGAGGGCAACTTTGGCAACTAATTTTTATTCCCGTAAACAAAGAATACTGATTTTAAAACTGAGTCAGATTATACAATGATTGATCTAGTAGGAGTATTGTAAGGTGAGACAAGTTCTACTGAACATTGTACTTCTAGGATACATGAACAATTTATTTTAAACTATGCAATATAATAGAGAGTTAATGATCATTACACACACACACACACACACACACACACACACTAAAAAGGCACTATCAGATAACTTCTTAGGTGCTGGACAAAGCCAGCCAGTAAGCAAGACTGTGCAATGTGCTGCCATTGCTGCTAAGCTACTATCCATGTTTCCACATAGCTATCTGTTCCTATAAATGTATTCACATTGTACGTTTTCTAAGAGGGGAAGAGAAGAGAAGAGAAGAGAAGAGAAGAGAAGAGAAGAGAAGAGAAGAGAAGAGAAGAGAAGAGAAGAGAAGAGAAGAGAAGGCAGGGAAGGAAGGAAGGAAGGAAGGAAGGAAGGAAGGAAGGAAGGAAGGAAGGAAGGAAGGAAGGAAGGAAGGAAGGAAAGAAAGAAGAGCAAGGGGTGGGAGGGAGAGAAGGAAAGAAGGAAGGAAGGAAGGAAGGAAGGAAGGAAGGAAGGAAGGAAGGAAGGAAGGAAGGAAGACACTTGAGTCAAGAGTAGGTTTTTCTACTGCTTGCTTTCCTGAGACTTCTAACAGAATTAATTCAATGAGTCTCCAGGAAGTATAATATATGCAAGCAGCCCAAAGTAATCAAGCTCAGTGCAAGTTCACAGGCATTCTTAATCCAGCAATAATGGTAATAACCGGTATACTTCAATCAATTGTCCCTTCCCTTCAATTGTCCTTCAGCAGCAACAGTTTGTTACGCTCTAGTACATCCTCCTCCCACATCACTTCTTGACAAGATTGCAGAGAGAGGCATAAAGGGCCACCATTAAAATTAACTAGACTAATATACTGTGACTGTTAGGTGGGGAGGATAGAGGACAAGTGGAACAAGCAGAAAAGGTGCAGGAGATGTGAGCCTATATCTGAATGAGTATATGGAGAAAATGTGAGCCTATATCTGAATGAGTATATGGAGAAAATTGTGCAGTGGGAAAACAGCATCACCTATCACATCACAGTGTTTCCATTCTGTTTCACTACTGGAGATTCATACCATTTGTGGGGCATTAGATGTGATTTTATTAGAGTTGTTGTAACACGTTTTCTAATACGAAAAGTGCAAGTTATTGTTTGCTAACTTCAGCTCCTTGCTCAGAAGAGATCATGCCTGAATTTATTTATTTAATTTGTATTCTGCCTTTATTAGTTTTACAAATAATTCAAGGTTTGTGAACATAGCCACACACCTTACTCCTCCGATTTACACCATAAGCATAACCCTGTGAGAGAATGACTGGCCAAGGTTACCCAGCTGACTTTCATGGCTGAAACAGAACTTGAACTCTCCCATTTTCTAGCCCGGTGCCTTAACCACTAGACCAGGGGTGTCAAACTCACATCATCACAGCAGCGTCCTGTGACATATTGGGACTTCCCCCCCCCCTTGCTAAACGGGGCAGGGGCAGAGCCAGCACGCGGCACATCCAGCCTATGGGCCTTGAGTTTGGCGCTAGACCAAACTGGCTCTCATGTGGATGACGTTCTCAAAACAATAGTCTTGATTTATAGATTCTGTAATGTTTTCAAGGAATCGTTACTTTCCATCTTGAAGCCTCTAGAGAAAACTTTTCTGAGCCTGGAGCAGCTTTATTTTTTTCTTTTTACAAAAAAAAAATAAGAATCAAAGGATAAATTGATGCTCAAAAAGGAATTCCACATTTTAATTAAAAAAAAACATATTACAATCAGGTCAGAGTTAAGATTTAAGTTGTAGTGAATTACTTTAGGTTGCTGAAAATATAGTGATACTGCTAGACAATTTTCTATTTAAAACATGCAGTATTCTAAGATATATAAACTTTCAATGTGGGAAAGGATGTAGCTAATATAATTTCTGCACTCAAAAAAAATATGGAAAAAGTCTAACGTTGCGGAAATATTAAATGCTTTGCAGGGGAGAAACCTAAGGGGAAAATCCTCAAATCGTCTCGGGAAATACTGAGTATATTCAATGAAAACAGAATGCTGGCTACTATTCTGTACCATGGTGTTGGTGGAACATGGGAAAAGATGATGAACTGGGGGAAAAGATGGGCATGTATTTGGAGAGTATGATCTCAGGTTTCTCTTCTTAACTACTAATTTCTAAAAATTGTCATACTTTTGTCACATAAAATAGATTAGACCAAGACAAAATTCTTCCTGTGGTTATTCATTTGTCTAATAAAGAACCTTCACTTTTTAAAATTTAATGACATTGAGAAACAGGTCTGCCAATTTTTAGTGGACTGTTTCTAGGTAAAGTTAAAAGTAGATCAGTCCTACTGAAATCAATGCTACTTAGGTTCATTCCTTAAGTCACATTGACCTCAACAGATGTGCTTTAAGTTTATCTAAATTTGGGATACACTTCTGCTGAGGAGTTAAGAGATGGCAGGATAAATTGTGTGATGTATGCCCCCCATAATCTATTATTTCTTTTTTTCATAAGGTTTATAGTAAGATTGTTTTTCTTCTTCTTGTGCCATATCCATCATCAGAAGTTGGTGACCATGTTGGCAATCCTATTTTTATGAACAGCCACATGAAAAAGTGCTGCTGAGTTTTGCCCAAACCATTCCCTTAGATTTTGAAGCCATGATGTTCTTCTTCTGCCTAGACCTCATTTGCCTTCAATCTTTCCCTGGAGGATTAAGTGAAGTATGCCGTATTTTTCCAGGTGTTGCATCACATGTCTGAGATTCTATCTTTAGCTTTTTAATGGTTTGGATTATTTCCCTTGGCTTTCCCAGGCGGCTTAAGATTATTTGGACAATGTAACTACCTTTTTATACCAACTGCTGTTGTTCCACCTGACACAATTCAAAATACTGATGATTGGTATTAGAGAGCCTACTTACTTGGCAATGGAGGGTCTTGAAATATTGATTGCATTGATAGTGATTTATTCAGGCCTTCTCTCATAGTTAAGCTCAGTAGTTTCAATAGAATGGGAACTGATAGAGACAAATGTATTTATTACCAAGTTGGAAAAAAATCCTTTATAGAATTTCAAAGCAACCCCTAAAACCATTGCTGATAAAAAAGGACACTAGGATAGGAATTTGGCTACAACATCTGGAAATTGCACCTTGGCTTTTTTTTAAAATTACATTTATATGCTGCCCTTCTCCGAAGACTCAGGGCAGCTTACAATTTTTGGAGCACAACCCAGTGTGCTCAGCAATAGCCTTCATTCCATTGTATATGCCTGCTTATTACTGCTGCATTTTTTAAAGTCAGCTTATTGCCCCAACAATCTTGGGTCCTCAATTTACCTACCCGAGAGGATGGAAGGCTGAGTCAACCTTCAGCCTGGTGGGATTCGAGCCTACAGTAATTGTAGGCAGCTGGAACTTAAATGCAGGCATTTATAGCCTGAGCCACCAAGGCCTTTGGTGGAAACATGCAAGGCAAGTGGAATAAAATGCTGGGTGTCTCTGCCTCTCACAAACACACACATACACAAAATAGAGTTTGGTAAGTTTATCTATCTATCTTATTTATTTATTGGTCTTATATGCCACCCTATCTCCCAATGGACTCAGGGCTGCTCATAAAACACATACAACACCCAATACAAAAGTTAAAAGAATTAAAAGGTAATTAAACTAATTAGACCAGATAAAGTATTTAAAACCCAATCAACAAGACATTTAAAACTAACCCCCCTAGTCCAGCCGGTTTGTTCAATAACCAAGTCTTTAGGCTCACAGAAGGAGCAGAGGTCAGGGGCCAATCGTAGCTCCAGGGGAAGCTGGTTCCACAAAGTGGGCACCCCACAGAAGGCTTCCCCTAGGGACCGCCAGCTGACTTTGTTTGGCAGACAGTATCCCAAGGAGGCCCTGTCTGTGAGTGCTCACCAGGCGATGGGTATTCGATGCTGGCAGGAGATGCCCCACAGGTACCCCAGCCCTAAGCCATGTAGGGCTTTATAGGTAAGTACCAGAACCTTGAATCTCATGCGGAGGGGCAACTGGAAACCAATAAACTCACGCAGGAGGGATGTAACATGGGAGTATCGGAATACCCCCATCACAACCCATGCAGCCGCATTCTGCACCAGCTGAAGCTTCCACGTGGTCTGCAAGGGCAGCCCATATAGAAAGCATTACAGTAGTCGATCCAGGATGTAATGAGCGATGAGACTGCGTGAAGCGCATCTCGGTCCAGGTAGGGGTGCAACTGGCACCAGGTGCAGCTGGTGAATGCCCCCCCTGGTCACGCCTCCCACCTGCTCCTCCAAACTGAGCCATGTATCCAGGAGAACACCCAAGTTGGACCCTTTCCACTGGGGCAACACCTCCCCCCCATGTCTAGAGGTAGAACATCCTGGATCATCGCCGAGATGCCGGCATGCATAGCCACTCTGTCTTGGCTGGGGTCACCTGGAGCCTGTTCCTCCCCATCCAGATCTGCACCACTTCCAGGCAACGAGACATCATGGTGAGGGCATCACTGAGTTGGTTTGGGGTGGAGATGAAGAGCTGGGTATCATCAGCATACCGATGATACCTCACCCCAAAACCATGGATGATCACCAGCTAAGCTTCATGTAGATGTTGAACAGGAAGGAGAGAGGACTGACCCCTGAGGCACCCGCAAGCAGTGAGGGGCTGCAGAGCTGCTCCTCTGCCCTCCTGCCAACACCAATTGTGAATGCCCCGAAAGATAGGAGGAGAACCATTGAAGAACGGTGCCCTCAATTTACCTACCCCGAGAGGATGGAAGGCTGAGTCAACCTTCAGCCTGGTGGGATTCGAGCCTACAGTAATTGTAGGCAGCTGGAACTTAAATGCAGGCATTTAATAGCCTGAGCCACCAAGGCCTTTGGTGGAAACATGCAAGGCAAGTGGAATAAAATGCTGGGTGTCTCGCTCTCTCACAAACACACACATACACAAAATAGAGTTTGGTAAGTTTATCTATCTATCTATTTATTTATTGGTCTTATATGCCACCCTATCTCCCAATGGACTCAGGGCGGCTCACATAAAAACACCCAATACAAAAGTTAAAAGAATTAAAAGGTAATTAAACTAATTAGACCAGATAAAGTATTTAAAACCCAATCAACAAGACATTTAAAACTAACCCCCCCTAGTCCAGGCCGGTTTGTTCGAATAACCAAGTCTTTAGGCTGCGGCAGAAGGAGCAGAGGTCAGGGGCCAATCGTAGCTCCAGGGGAAGCTGGTTCCACAAAGTGGGCACCCCCACAGAGAAGGCCCTCCCCCTAGGGACCGCCAGCTGACTTTGTTTGGCAGACAGTATCCCAAGGAGGCCCTGTCTGTGAGTGCTCACCAGGCGATGGGTATTCGATGCTGGCAGGAGATGTTCCCACAGGTACCCCAGCCCTAAGCCATGTAGGGCTTTATAGGTAAGTACCAGAACCTTGAATCTCATGCGGAGGGCAACTGGAAACCAATGCAACTCACGCAGGAGGGATGTAACATGGGAGTATCGGAATACCCCCATCACAACCCATGCAGCCGCATTCTGCACCAGCTGAAGCTTCCACGTGGTCTGCAAGGGCAGCCCCATATAGAAAGCATTACAGTAGTCGATCCAGGATGTAATGAGCGCATGAGTGACCGTGCGTAGCGCATCTCGGTCCAGGTAGGGGTGCAACTGGCGCACCAGGTGCAGCTGGTGAATGCCCCCCTGGTCACGCCTCCCACCTGCTCCTCCAAACTGAGCCATGTATCCAGGAGGACACCCAAGTTGCGGACCCTTTCCACTGGGGGCAACACCTCTCCCCCCATGTCTAGAGGTAGAACATCCTGGATCATCCGAGATGCCGGTACGCATAGCCACTCTGTCTTGGCTGGGTCGACCTGGAGCCTGTTCCTCCCCATCCAGATCCGCACCACTTCCAGGCAACGAGACATCATGGTGAGGGCATCACTGAGTTGGTTTGGGGTGGAGATGAAGAGCTGGGTATCATCAGCATACCGATGATACCTCACCCCAAAACCATGGATGATCTCGCCCAGCGGCTTCATGTAGATGTTGAACAGGAAGGGAGAGAGGACTGACCCCTGAGGCACCCCGCAAGTGAGGGGCTGCAGAGCTGCCTCTGCCCTCCTGCCAACACCAATTGTGAATGCCCCGAAAGATAGGAGGAGAACCATTGAAGAACGGTGCCTCCCACCCCCAACCCCCTGAGGCGTCGCAACAGGATACCATTGTCGATGGTATCAAAAGCCACTGAGAAGTCTAATAGGATTAAGACAGAGGTATATCCCCTGTCCTGAGTCCTCCAGAGATCATCCATCAGCGTGACCAATGCTGTCTCCGTGCTGTACCTGGGCCTGAAACCCGATTGGTATGGATCTAAGTAATCAGCTTCCTCCAGGAACCTCGGAAGCTGACATGCCACCATGCTCTCAACAACCTTCGCCACAAAGCAAAGGTTGGAGACTGGATGAAAGTTGTTCAAAACAGCTGGGTCCAAGGCAGGCTTCTTGAGGAGGGGCCTCACCACCACCTCCTTCAAGGCAGCCGGGAAGAGCCCCTTGTCCAATGAAGCGTTGACAACTACCTGGAGCCAGCCTCGTGTAACCTCCCGGGCGGCATACACCAGCCAGGAGGGACACGGTCCAATAAACACGTGGTGGAACTCAGCCTCCTCATGGCCCTGTCCACTTCATCTGGAGTCACAGGGTCAAACTCATCCCAGGTCGTAACAAGACCCGACGTTACTCCCTCATCAGACTCTAGCCAGTCGGAGTCCAAGCCGGCCCGAATCTGAGCGATCTTATCCTGCAGGTGGTCACTAAATTCCTCGGCCCGTCCCTGCAAAGGGTCGCCCCCCACCGATTCAAGAGGGAGCGGGCGACCCCAAACAGGGCGGCTGGGCAATTCTCTGCAGACGCAATGAGAGCGGAGAAGTAAGAAGACTTCGCCGCTCTATCGCTGCCAGGTAAGTCCTTGTGAAGGATCTCAACTGGGATTGGTCAGATTCGGAACGACTGGACCTCCAACTGCTCTCTAGGCACCTCCTCTAGTGCTTCATCTCCTGGAGCTCCACAGAAAACCAAGGAGCTAACCGGGATCTACGACGGGTCAGGGGCTGCAAAGGGACAACTCAGTCAAGAGCCTCTGAGGCAGCCTGTTGCCAGGCATCCACCAGGGCCTCAGCCAGGTTGTGAGTAAGGGAGGCAGGAAGTTGTCTATCTCTACTCTGATTAGTAGATCAGTGTTATTATTACCCTTCTGCACAAAATAATATATGGAGAATATGTTGTTTATTATAAAGATGCTATTTTTAAAGTAAGTAATATTTAAATTAAGTAATAATTAACCTGATTAGTGCCATATGGAGTGTATTTTTTGTAACAGACACCAAGGTTACAAGCAGTAATGCTCCCTATTTATATTAGACCAAAAAACCACGCAACAACAACACTAAATTAAGTGTCTTGAGTTTAGAGAATGTGGCAAACTTGAAATATGAGAAACTTTTATCTTAAGATCATGCTCTGTGCATGATTACTATGCCCAGTGGTATGATAGAGACCTTTTTGTAAGACATGAAACAGATGATGTATCTTCTGCCATTTACTGAAATTTCTGAAATATGTATTTCAAGTTTTAGAGGAGAAGGAAGCCTCATTTGTATGTATCTTCAAGGGAAGTCAGTACGTCATTTACATGCAGGCAATTCTTTATAGCATTTACAATTTTCTGCAACCCAACAATATAGTCAGGAGAACCCATGGTATGACCTAAGTCTTCACCCATCATGAGGCTGGGTTGCTGCTGAGAGATCAAGGAGCACAAGGATGGATGCACCACCCATTTTCCTGTTCTACTGAAAGGCATCAAATATGACCAGTGCTGTCTTAATAATGTACACTGGGTCAAAACCGAACTGAAGCCAGACCAAATAATTCATATTTAGAATTATTCACAGTTGCCAATTTGAAATGCATATATTGTAGTGATGTTAATGCAGGCAAGTATGTCAACAAAATGTATTTATTTTGCCTAATTCTTCCTAAATGTACTGCATTTTGCCAGTAGCCAAGTCAACATAGTCTAGATATTCTGGTTTCAATAGAAAGGGGTAAGAGAGATACACCCAAAATATCAGGTGGATGTTCTAGATTTGTATGCATTTGTTATTTATCAGTGATGAAAGAATATTCTTCAACAGAATGTAATTCTTCTCAATTTGTACACTTTTGTGCAACCCCAGAAGGTTGAAGGATCCTTGGGATAGGGTGGTTGGGTGAAAATGTCTGCAAAGGGGGGAAATGTCACAATATGTCATGTGACGGCAACTTGATGCCACGAGTTTGACACCTGTGCCCCAGATCCACAGCTTCTGCATCATTATTAGTTAAAGGCTCTGGTTAGGAAGCTCTTTGCTTATCTTGATTGGTGCACCCATTAATGGACTTCAGTTCTTTTAAAAAGCATATCATGTTATACAAAAGCACATCACAACACACAAAACATCCTGTGTAATTCCTAGAGTGCTAAGAGGAAAGTAGAAGAAACCTCGGGGAGAAAAATTCTGATTTGCAAACCCATAATCAGCTTTACATAAAGCTGGAATAGCAATAACAAAACATATATGGGTAGGGTCTGATGCTTGTGAAGCAGAAATTATTTTTGTCTTAGTTCTGCCATCTTGGATCCAAAAATATGAAAACCTCCTTTCTCCTTAATTCTCTCTAATATTTAAACAAAAAGTCAGGCTGTAATTAAAGTATCAGTGGAAAAATAGCAGTATGGTCACGATCCATGTTTTGATTATCTTTTCTCTCCTTTCTAACTTTTTTTCCTTTTACCAATAGGATAGCAGCCAAGGAGAAGATGAATCTTATGTCACCCCAAAGTTTAGGAATTGTTTTTGGACCAACTCTCCTTCGATCTGAAAAAGAGACAGGATCCATGGCAATCCACATGCTGTATCAAAACCAATTGATTGAGCTGATGCTAACTGAATACACCAAGATCTTCAGCTCTGACTGACAGACCGGGAATGTTGCTGAACATGTTCACATCTGTCTTGATACCTAATATTTTTACATTTCTGTAAACATCTTTTTGAAATATTTCTTTTTCTTTCTAGTGACAGATGCCTCATTTTGTGAAAACTTAGTGATGGTTTTGTCTTTACATTTCCAAACATTGAAATAAAAATACATTGTCAACATTTGCATATATGTACTCAGAATTAACTCTTTGAACAACTCGGTCTTTGACAGTACATTTTGTCTTTGTGCATGTCTTTGTTTATAGCCAAAAAGTTGACTGTATGCCTCGGCCTGGCAGATCAGATAGTTGGAAGCCTGGTCCTCAAGAAGTCATTGATCGATATCAGCCCCATTTGTAATAAAATACTGTTTGTAGGTGAGCAAGAAGACCTGGCATGTACTATCAAAACTTGGTTGAGCAAGAGTGGGAATACTGTTTGGATATTATTTTCCAAATTTCACATCCTTTGGCAGTCCTGATCCCAAGGCAAAGGAGTCAAAGTGATGATGATTCTTTGGTGTACTGTGGCAGTGGTTGGGGGTTGTGCTCTACACAATGTGAATGCCCATATTTGAGGCTGGGCTGTAGGGTCAAGCTAGGGAATCTGCCTAGGAGAATGTGAGCTCTTGGATTTTCTTCGTAAGTTGATATTGGCTATTAGTACTAGAGGACATAAACCACATAAACCGGGGATCTTGGAAGAGTCAGAAATGTATTGTCTCCATGGCAAGTATGGATTCACCTTGATGATGACTATTCATAAAGTAATTATTTAGATCTACTCTTCATGTCACAGTTATCATTTCAAGATCCGGAAATGGAGGACGTTGTAATTAGTTCTTTACATGATCAGTCCACTTCTTTTCTGATTGAGGTCAGAAAATGCCACAAGCACACTCCACAAAATTTGGAAGAACAATTAAAATGACCTTCCTCAGATGGGTGCTTTGGATGTTCAGCCAGGTATCTTCCCTGCAATCTAGCTGGCAATTTTAACCATTTCTGGAATTCAAAGGTGGTCAGGACTCTAGATGTAACACATGGTTGTCCCTAACTGGCCTTTTTTCCCTATCTACTGATGCTGGAATAGTTTCTGGTTTACTGAGGAGGTCCAGAAATGGAAATGTGAGAAAAGATGCTAGAACTAACAAAATATGGTAAGAGCTAACATTTTAGCTTTCATCAGGACAGTAAAAAGTATCAATACTTCTTTACTGTAACCACATCAGTAGCTTTGAGACCTTTTGTTAGTGTATCCCACTCCATTTGGTGGGGGGGGGAGGATTACCAGGATGATCAATAGCAATAGTAATAGTAGTTAGACTTATATACCGCTTCTTAGTGCTTTACAGCCCTTTCTAAATGGTTTACAGAGTCAGCATATTGCCCCCAATAGTCTGGGTCCTCATTTTACCGACCTTGGAAGGATGGAAGGCTGAGTCAACCTGGAGTCTGGTGAGATTCGAACTGCCAAAACAATCTACTGTATAGGCTGCATCTAGACTGAAATTCATTCCTGAACTTCAGTGCTTTATAAAGACAACTTACTGTAAAATGCCCAATGTAACACACTGCCCATTTTAAATTGCCATCACTTTATAAGGTTTTATGGTTTCCTTAGTTCTGTTGTGCTCTATAGGGTTTCCCCCCAGTTATTACTATGCTCCCTGAGATGTTTTATTAGTGAACTATATTAAGTTATTTCAAACACAAACTTTTTCTAAAAGCTTTTTGTATGTCTTTAGGATTGTTTGGCTAGACTTGAATCAATTTATATATTGATAGTTTCAGTTGTCACGGATAAACAATAGGATAATAAATTATTTTACTTTTAAATGTATGGTTTCAGCTATAAAGCCCCTTACCATATTTTGTAAAAGTATTCCACCAATAAAATGTAGACTTCTTTTGACAGCTTTTTAATCAAGTTCAAAGAAAATGAATAACATTAATCCAGTGTGCTAAAAGACTCTGCCTGCTTATCAATTTGTTCATAAAATGAAAAATAGCACATGAAAATGCAGGATTTGAGAAATTAAAAAACAAATACAGGATTAATGCCAATATTTGCTGCATGTGAAAGATACCTCTTGTGTCATATTTAATATTCAGGAATTACAGCATCATTACTGAGGACCATTTTATACCTGTGGTTAATGCTATTCTGTGGATCAAGGACAAACTTTGATAGGAAGCTCCTGATTCATTAAGTAAGTTCCAGCCTTAGGATTAATAGTTAAGGCATATAGAATCCACAAGTGCCAATAGTAAGAATAAACTGAAAACCAAGAAAATGGATGACTATTCACCGTGCATTACAATATCCCTGTAGTGATATTGATAGATTATATCTGTCCTGCAGTAATGGAGACAGAGATTTAAGTCAAACAAACTGTTGAAAAAAAGAAGCGTGCGTTGGCTGATTATGTAAAACACAATCAAGAACAAGCATTGAATGTCAAGGACATGAATATCGAAATAACATAATAAAAGCAAAAACAGAATGCTAGCATGGAAAAGCATTACAGGGTTAATTTTTACAAAAAGATTGAGGGAAAAGTGGATATAAAACCTGGTATATGGTAAAACCTGGTAAAGATACAACTAAAATATCAAACAAGAAACTGAAGGCTTGATGCAATCAATGCCAGAATTATAAAATAATCAAATGATTCAAAGGGCAGATTTGTGTAAAGAAGCAGAGGAAATGGTAGATAGTTAGCTAGTACTAAGAGGTTGCAAGAAGATTGCACAAACTGATTATTAAAAAAAAACATAACACAAATTGCCAAAATAATTCACTGAAAATTTGTTTAAAAAAATTACCGTATGCCAATAATCAAATATTGTTGGGAACATTGAATTGAAAAAGTAATGGAAAATGAGCAGGTTAAACTATTATGTGAGTTCTACATACAAACTGCTAAAAAGTCTTGGCTCATAACACACCAGATATAATTGTGGTTGAAAAGAAGTAAGTGGGGATAATTGAGGTGGCAATACCAGGGGACAGTAGAATAGAAGGCAAAAAAATGAAGAAGATAACAATTGAAAATTGAAATGAAAAGTGTTAAGTTTGCATGAAGAGTCAGACGCGAAGAGCTTCAGTGAAGAGTTTATTAAGTGACTACAGCTCGAATGGACCTGACTTGGCTGGGCTACAGCTGCTTCTTATAGCCAGCAGCCGTAGTTGCCAGCCAATGGGAGTGCAGGGTTTTCCCACTATTTAAACCAATACCATTTGACATTTTACAAGAACAGTTCAAATAAACCAATAACATTCAAACCTACATACATAACAAAAAGATTATGGCATAAACTCGTGGTGGCGATCCCAGTGAGTGTTACTCATGAGATTGTGCTGAGAAGATCCTGTTGATTCTCACTTAAGTGGAATCAGATCCTTTAAAATGAAATTGAAACAAAATGCATAGTTAGAGCGATATACAATAAGGTTTAATCAGGTTCCTTAGAAGATATTTTCCTTTGCTTGTAAGTCCTCCAGGTCATGGAACAATATTCCTTTTAGATAGATCCAACTGAAGATAGAGTGTCTGGCAGTGTAGGATATGCATAGGAGACAAATGTGTGTTACATGACCTTCAAAGGAAAAAGAATCCATTGTTCAAAACAGTTTAGTCAGATCTGTCTGAATTCAGTGTGCTTATTGATACACCATCTTACTTGCCCTGAAGTCAGGAGATTTGAAAATCATATCTATGTGGAACAACCTAGGGCTCTGGGGCTTCTTGTAGTCCTCTGCCAAGTTTCCTACCGTCCTTGGCCTAAGTTCCAGAAGCATCTTGTTGGACTTGTAGAATATCTGATTTGTTCCTACCCTGAAAACTTCTTTCCCTGGAAATAAAAACATAGTTGGTAAGGAAGAAAAGAGTCGGGAAAATTAAAGATAAGGTTTTTAAAAAGAGGTAACCTATATCTCTTTCCATCACTTCCTTTGATTGCACTAAACAATTAGCATCTGGCTTCTCTTCAAAGACTATTCCCAGTTTCAGGAAATAGCCTGCTTGACAGGTTGAGCTTTGGTTTTCCTGTTGGTTTAATAAGTCTGTGCACTGCATACCTTCAGATGTCACTGTGAAACTTGGATGTATGGAAATTTCTTAACAGGATTGAAAGCAAGTCATAGCATTGGTCAGTCTAGGACAGGGTTGGGAAACATGGCAATTTTATGACCGGCGGACTTCAACTCTCAAAATTCCTGAACCAGTCATTCTGGGCTGGGCATGAACTGAGCCATAATATTGGATAAATGATTCGACCTCACCTAACTACACAGCTAAGAAAAGGCATATTACATTTTAGACTCAGGAAAATATGTCCTCAAGAATGAAGGAATTTTTGCTTTTTTGCTGTGGATATTTTGGTATGAGAGGAAGGAGGGGGTATAAGTTTTGCTCATCCTTTTTGCAGCCTTTTCACAGTGGTTGAAAATCCATTTACAATTATTTTCCCTACTGAGTAACAGCTATATCTTTATATATTAATATTTATTTTATTGCAAGCATTTCTAGGCTTAACATTTAACAAAATGTTTGGTTGGTGCGGCTTTTAACAAGAGTAAAAATCAAATCAATGCTACAAAGCAGGTCAGATGAATTGTACAAAACTATCCACAATCTCTCTGTCTCCTTCCTCCCTCTCCCTCTCACTCCTCCATTATTTTCCACCTTTTTCTAATAGTAATTTAGAACAGGAATGAAATAATGGACATAAGGAGAGTTCATACCTAGGCACACCAGCTGACCTAAAATTCTCACTTCAGGAATCAAATCTGGCAGGTTACTTCAGTGTTTGCATTACCTGACAGAAGAGGAGCACTGTTAAGCCTACGAAAGGGCTTGTTGTTCATAGTATTGACTTAAAAGGAAAAAAAATCTTATTTAAAATCAGCTACATACATAAAATTTGCCCCACATTACTGATGGAATGATTTCCAAAAATGTTTATCAATAATTGGAAAATAGTCCAAATCTTCGATATAATAAGAAAAGCTGAATATGCCATATCCACAAAAACGTATAGAAGTACTTTTGTTTCTACTTGGAAACCACTTCTGGACTTTGTGCTTGAGGTGGAAAAAAATGAAACTTTGGGTTTTACTGATTAGATTGATTTGCTGTTGTAGAAATGGCTGTTTTATACTATTTATGGAAAAATACAAAGTTGAGGCCCAATGTTAATTCTACTGTAACAGAGGGAGTTGGAAGAAAATGCCTTTCTTTCTTTCCCCACTCTGTTCCACACTTCTGTCTTCTTCCCCTTCCTCTCCCCTTTGCTTCATACTACTTGCTTTTGTATTTTTGGATTTTATACTATAAACTAATAAAAATAACACTTTAAAAAATGAAAACTTAATACAAGATTCTTCCTTTTTATATTTTGTCGCCTAACGGTTTTAAAGTTGGAAATCCCTTCTCTTTATCTGTTCATTACAAAACAGGTATTTTTCCCCAATTCAAAAGAGTCTGAGTAGTTCATAGTCTCAAAGCAATATAATTCAATAGCACAATTAGTCAATATAGTATCAGTTAAGTTAAAATCAAGTGAAAATAAAAATATTATTCAGAAACATAAAGAGCCAAGCAGCACAACTCATACAAGCCCCCAAGTCTGGTAGAAAAGTGCAGCTTTCATTTTCATTTTCTCACATGGTTTTATCAAGAAGGATGTTTCTAATTCATTTTATATAACTGATATCACCAAGCTCATAATCATGTAGCGGTGTTAGATCTGATAGATCTAACTGATAGATCACTCACCAATAGACCACTATCCATTTTTAATTAATCAAACAGGGACAGAGCTAGAACAGGAGAAACATTTCAAAGGATGGACATAGGTACAATGGCAATGATTACACCTTTGGAAGAATTGAAGGATCAGGTTTGAGAGAGTACATTGTGGAGAAGATCTATCTATGTTCACTAGGAGTCAAAGATGATTTGATGGCACATTCAATCAATCAACCCAGATGCTTTGGTATAAATGTGCTGATTGGATGATCCAGAAGAAGGGTCCCAGCTAAGGAGCAATCTGGCTTTAGACTTGGCTAGTCAATAGTTTATTCTGCATCAACTGGTAGATAAATAAATCTTCTAGCCGCCTATGAAGGACCCTCTTTCTTCCTGTCATTGATCAGCAGTTGACTTTTGACTAAATTCCTAAATAAAGGTAATGGAAGAAATTGGCAACCCATTAATAGATTGACAGTTACACCTGATTTGGGACAGATCATCATGGAGAAGATCTATTTATATGACCACTAAGAGTCAACACTGACTCAATGGTATATAATCAATCAAGAAATCCATAGAAAGGATAATGCCTTTTCCTCCCTTCTACCTATTGATGGTCAGGGGTATCAAATGGAAAGCAGCGTCCTGGAAGGATGCTATGAAAATTGGGAGTGGAAGAAACAAGGGCAAAGACACCCCCATCTTGTTCTTCCAGTTACTGAATGGCTGAAGAGGTCATAAAAGGACTAGCATGTCCTTTCATTAACTACACATCAAACAGGAAACTAGAAAAGAGGCTGAGTGAGGACAAATTAAACAAAATGCACATATTGAGAAACTCCAATCACCATGAGTCAGTTGCTTACCTTTGAGGGCAGAGCATTACCTCAGATCTTCAACATGGAAAAGACACATCAACATAATAATCTTATTGTCAATACTGATGCCATGTCAACAGTGATAACCAAAACTGACAAGCCTTTGTGGCTACCTTCTTTCCTTTTTTATGTTTTCCTAACTTGTTTTTTATTTTTTAATTTTTTCACAAGTTTCAGAAGTGTTTGCCATTTCATTCTTCCTTGGTTTGAAGGGAAGTGGCTGGCTTAGAGTCACCCAACAGGGCTCCATGACTAAAGCAGAATTAGAATTCATGACCTTTTACTACTACACCAAGCTGACTCTCATCTTCACCAATAAACTCATCAAGTTTGTATCTCTTGAAGCAATAGGTAGGTTCCAATTCCTTTGTAAGTTTTAAAGACAAATACCAATTTTCCATTTAAAAAAAAGCATTATAAAGCACAAAGGGAAAATGTATACCAAAACGTCTACATTATAAAAAAAGAACATATTACACTAAGGAAAATTCCTTGCAAAAATATTTATTGCTGTAATGGCTATTGTAAATATTGTAAATTTACAAAAAAAAAAAACCCAAAACCCAAAAACCTGCATATAACTTTTTGAACGATCTTAAAAACTAAAAAAGATGTGGAAATGAAGAGAAGCATTTAAAACTGGAAATGCAGAGAAATTGACTTTAAAATCACTCCGCATGGAGAAAGAATAGCTTTAAAGAAATCTGTATTTGCATGTAGGTGTACACAAGCACACTCACATACGTAGGAAAATATCAGCTGCCAGCACATTCCTATAGCAATGGTTTGGTTTGGTTCATTTCACACCCCTCCCTCTACACTCAAAACATCCAGTTCTTGAACTTCCTACTTTTGCAGGTCTCATTAGTCATCAGGAGTTGTGTAGAAAACTGCAGGCAGGATTAAGCCTACAGTTCCACTAATGAGACCAAAATAGCAGTTTACATTCCTGCACTAATTAAACATGTGATTTTGTACCTAAGGTTGCTGTGTGTTGTAGTTGTGCTATGATAGGAAGAATGATGGGTATTGTACCTTGCAGGGGTGCCTGTTCTCTCTCTTGCCATCCAGAGCTCCAGGTGGCTCCTTCAAAAAAAAAAAACTACAATGACTTTAAGACTTTAATGTCTGCCTGGTTTGTGTTTGTGAGCCTGTGTGAAACAAACACTGCCTGGATGCAAAGGTGTGATTCTTCATCAAGTACCCAATGGGGGTGTTTCATCTAAACTCCAGCCACATGATCATCTTGTCTCAACATGTAGTAGCCTTAAGCATAGAGAAAGGTTTACATCTCATTTATTTTTAATCCCATTCCAGCAAGAATAACTGATTACCTTTATATGTTAAATCCCTCTATGTTCTCTAAAGCTCATTGATATCAGAGTAGAAAGTGTCAACAGTTGATAATAACCTCAAGCTTCTCTAAGATCACTAACTTATCTTCCCATACAATTTCTTTCCTTACTTCTGCTTTCATTTTTCCCTGGCACAAATGCTTTATATGGAACAACAAAGTTAGTTAGCCCTAGCTAAATAACATTTTGCTCCCAGGATTCATAGAGTTTTTTTTTTTAATTACATTTATATGCCGCCCTTCTCTGAAGACTCAGGGCGGCTTACAATTTTTGGGATACAACCCAGTGTGCTCAGCAATAGCCTTCATTCCATTGTATATGCCTGCTTATTACTAAGCGGCATTTTTACAAGGTCAGCTAATTGCCCCCGACAATCTTGGGTCCTCAATTTACCTACCCCAAGAGGATGGAAGGCTGAGTCAACCTTGAGCCTGGTGGGATTCGAGCCTACAGCAGTTGTAGGCAGCTGGATCTTAAGAGCAGGCGTTTAACAGCCTGAGCCACCAAGGCTCCACCAAGGTTTTGGGAAGGGAAATGATTTCCTTGGTTTTGATTAATATTTTTCCAATGACACCTGGCAGAGAAGAAACAACCATTTTGATCATTTTGGCAGATGTCCATGGGCCACACTGTTTTGCTCCATTTTGCTAAGCTGCTTCCATAGATGTAACCCACATGCTCCTATGACTTTTCTTCTACAAACATGAATGCCACTAATGAAAGTGTACAGCCCTAAGGACTGAAAGAATCACAAGCGTGAATCTACCGTGTGCACAAATACAAATTTAGAAATAAATAGAAATATATTTAGCTCAAGAAAGAAGAGAAGCTATGCTCCCGCCAGCTTGCACGTAACTGTGGCACAAATGCAAGTGGCACATTTCTTCCCCCTGCTCCATCCATCACTTTGATGTTGCTTTTCTTCTCATTTCCATGAGTGAAGCAGGCTTCAGTCATCCTTAACTATATCAGTGCTAAGATAGTGTTTCTTCTCTATCCTGTCTCCATTCAAGGCAGACTTAATAACTGAGTAATCTGTTAAGTTTCCCTACCCATTACCTTGATAGAAAGGCAAGTGACTGGGGAGAGACAACAAATTCAGGGTAGGGATTGGCCTTGGGGTCAACAAAGGTCATACTGGAGTAGCTTCCTGGTGACTTAAGGATAGAGGGGTGGTAAAGGATCCAAGAAGTGAGGAAAGGCCCCATAAAGATGCAGCTGCTTGCTAATTCTTGTCCAGGTGTTCAACGTGAATGAACAATTTCAAGGACTCTTCTATCTTAGAGTGCTTTCTAGTTCATTTCATCTTCAGATGTTCTGCTTTGAATGTTTGAGTGCTTTGAATCAAGAGTAGTGTTTTTATACTAATTAAACGTGATGATCTTGTTTAAGAAGTATCTGGTGAAGGACCTGTGTGTTGCTTTTCTGAATGTACACATACAGGTAGTCCTCAACACATAGCAGTTTGTGTAGTGACTGTTCAAAGTTACAACAGCACTGAAAAAAATGACTTATGATGATTTTTCACACCTAAGACCATTCCAACATCCCCATGGTCAAGTGAATAAAATTTGGATGTTTGGCAACTATGATGGTTGCAGTAACATAGGGTCATGTGATCGTCTTTTGTGTCCTTCTAACAAGCAAAGTCAGTGGGGAAGTCAGATTCACTTAACAACAGTGTTACTAACTTAACAACTGCAGTGATTCACTTAACAACTGTAGTCAATTGTGGTCATAAATTGAGGACTACCCACTGTATATAGAAATATATCCGCATGTTTTCTATGGGCTGTTTCAGCTTTAAGTACATTATATATTTTTTTTTTCACCTAAATTCCCAGTGAGGTTTTCTTTCTGAAACCATAACGCATTCAAGTATGTAAGCCAGAGCTTATGGAAGATTTTTTCTTTCTTTCTTCTTTCACTAGTAAAAAATTAAAACTGATTAAAAATGTAAAAGGACGTTAGAGGTTCTGTGCACATTCAGTGGTGGGAGCTTATACGTTTGGGCGAGTGAGAGAGACATCAACAATAAATGAGCTAGCTAAACTAAGGTGGGGCCCAACAGAGGGTATAAAACTCAGGTATTCTCAGCATCTCAGCCCTTTTCTTGCTTTGCCCAACATCTTGAAGCATGTGATCACCCTTTTCACCCAGGATTTCCAAGCCATGTGTTCCTGTCCACCTTTAAACCTTCTTTCCAAGCAACTTCCCTGATTCAAATGACTTTTTCCCCACTTGGAACTGAACCCAGAAGGATATTTCTTCCAACAGCCTTCTATCAATTGATTTGTCTAGAACTAAAGAATCAGTTGCGCCCCAGTCATGCTTCCTGTACTGAACTACAAGCAAGCTAATTTCTGATGCACACATATGCAGGAATAACTCCCAGTGAATTCATTCAGACTTAATCTCTATTACTTTCTATTCGTTTGTTTTTCTGACCAATACTTGAATTCAGCTCTGCTGTCTGGAATCCGCACTGTATATCTGACATAAATACAATTGAGCGAGTCCAGAAGTATTTTACCAGAAGAGTACTACATTCCTCTGTTCACAACAGAATACCCTACACCACCAGACTTGAGATTCTAGGCTTAGACAACCTTGAACTACTACAGCTAAGATTGGACTTAAGCATAGTACATAAAATCATATGTTACCAGTTAATGAATATTTCAGCTTTAACCACAACAACACAACACAAGAGCACACAACAGATATAAACTTAATGTAAACTACTCCAAACTTGATTGCAGGAAGTACGATTTTAGCAACAGAGTGGTCAATGTCTGGAACTCACTACCTGATTCTGTTGTCACCTGCTCAAACCCCCACTCCTTTACCCTCAAACTAACCTCTATTGACCTCACCCCATTCCTAAGAGGTCTGTAAGGAGCGCGCATAAATGCCTACCGTCCCTGTCCTATTGTCCCCAATTATTAGTTCCTATTTCTTACATTTAAACTATGTTTATTCTTATTTCTATTGTATTGTAAGCTTTTGACTAAATAAATAAATAAATAAATAAATAAATAAATAAATAAATAAATAAATAAATAAATAATTCTATGCATCTACTGATAGGATCAACCTCTGTTTCTGCTTGAATATTCCTGGAATGTTATTCTCTCTTTTCAATCTTTTTGTTAACAGTGCAGAATAATCTTTGGATCTAGTTCACATTTGTTGAATAGAGCATATGCTGGTCATGAAGTACAGGGCTTAAGTATAAAACCCTCTTTGCAATATCAAGTCAGTTTTCCTAAAATATGCATTAGTGGCATGACTATCCTATGCCATAATGCACTGCGTTCTCAGAATAGATTGTATCTTTCAACATCATGTTAACATCTCTTGTAACTTACTGTTTCATATGATATTGAAATGAGATCTGGCACTTTTGGGGTCTTGTGGAAGATGAAAAAAAAAGGGTTTCCAGCAGTCTTCCTCTTAGATATAATTGAAAAAGAGGCAAGCATGGAGGCATGCTGTGATTCACGCTGCCAGACAGCAATCTCGAATCATTCAGATTATGAAAATACAGCTGAGTGCAGAAAAGATGACAATTTCCCATGCCGTCATTGTCAAAATGAAAATTTCAAGCAATTCAGGATGAAATGGTGGGGGAGGGGGGGAGGAAAAGCAACCTTGCCCAGTTTAACTGGGTTCTCCCAATGGGCATATCATCAGGCAGTATAATGACAATGTTTTCTTTTTTTCCTATTAGAGAAATTTGTTGGCACCTGCGAGTGAGCTAAAGCAGATCTGCTGGAAGGTAACTGCACTGCAGATAGCTTAATGATGCATCAGACCCTCACCTGCTGATTTGGGATGGGAAGTGAAGGCTGGCCTATGATGGGAATATTTGACCCATACATCTTCCCAGCAGTCCCGCTAGGAGGATACGAGGAGGGCTGAGATTTCATCGGAGGGAGGGAGGTTTGCCGATTCAGGCATCTGGATCTCATTTGTCACCTACACAGCCTGTACTAATCTTGTGGTGCCCATCATAGCAGAGGTATCTGGGGAAATGCAGAGGACAAATGTAAAGCATGACATTACAAAGACCCTAACTGACAAGGCATTAAATAAGCAGACTTTAGATTTGCCTTCAGTGCTCATTGCAAACCCAATTCAATAAATTTTGAGGAAGAACAATCATCAGATTGGCAACAACTACACATCTTCATAAAGTGCATCAGGCTTTTTTTTAAAGTGTGTTTTATGATAAAGAGAAAGAGGGAATGAATGAAAGAAAACACAAGCAATTCTCCACTGATGCTTCACACAATAAGGACTGTAATGTTCAGGAAAGCAACACTTGTGGATTCCTTTTGGTGGATCTTCTAGACCTGGATTGCAATATCTAGACCAGGGGTGTCAAACTGGATTTCTTTGAGGGCTGGATCAGGGAGCTGTGACCAGGGGGTGTTCCCAGGTTCACCTGGTGCACCAGTTGTGCCCCTATCTGGACCAAGATGCCCTACGGATGGTCACTCATGCACTTGTTACTTCCCAAATCGACTACTGTAACGCGCTCTACATGGGACTTCCCTCGCGGACCACTCGGAGGCTTCAACTGGTTCAAAATGCAGCCACATGGGTGGTGATGGGAGCATCCTACTCCCACATTACACCCCTCCTGCACGAGCTGCATTGGTTGCCGGTTGCCCTCCGGGTGCGATTCAAGGTGTTGGTGTTAACGTATAAAGTCCTGCATGGCTTGCGGAAATGTCTCCTGCCAGCATGACGTCCCTGCGCCCTGTACGCTCCCACAGACAGGGCCTCCTTGGGGTGCCGTTGGCCAGACAGTGTCAGCTGGTGACCCCCAGGGGCAGGGCCTTCTCTGTGGTAGCACCCACCCTATGGAACCAGCTCCCGTTGGGGCTCCGATTGGCCCCGGACCTCCTCTCCCGCTGACCTGAAGACCTGGTTCTTTCAGCAATCCTGGCCTGGACTGAAGCAGAGTGGGATGGGTTTTTAATTGTATTTTAACTGTGTTTTAATTGTATTTTGATTAGCCTGTGGGTTTTAGAGTTTATTGGGCTTAAAATTTAATACTGTTTTAATTAATTTATTCTGTATTTGTTTTTTAACGTTGTGAGCCACCCTGAGTCCTTAGGGAAAGCGGCATATAAGTCCAATAAATGAATGAATGAATGAATGAATGAATGAATGAATGAATGAATGAATTGTAGTTCTCTTCCATGGGCTGGCGGGGGGAGCATAAGGGGTAGATGGCACAGATGCCTCCTGCAGCACTTTCCTGGCCAAAAATGGGCTGCGTGGAGGCCCCACAAGGCCTGTTTTTGGCTGGCAGAGTGCTGCAGGAGGCCAGGGAGGCAAAAAACGGGCCGCACAGGGGTCTCATGAGGCCTCTGCATGGTCCATTTTGATTGGCAGAGGCACCATGGGGCAGTCCTTTGATATTTCCAGGCCAGCCCTGCGGACCAGATTTAATCCAAATCCGGCCCACCAGCCTTGAGTTTGACACCCCTGATCTAGACAATCCCTAGAGAGCAACAATGATGCAAAATGCTGTAACTCTTTGCTACCATCTCATGACAATCTGGAGTCGTTGAGGCCAAACTTAGTAGACCTCCCTTTGATGATGCAGCCTCTTGAAGGAAAAGGAATAGATTAAATCTTAAAGCATGGGTGAGTGTTTATGCATCTTTGGTATTGTTGAAATGTAAGTCTCACTATATTTTATATATTCTATTGCTGATCTAGTGGATAGATTTAGCTCAGTGGCAAAGCAAGTGTATTTTACAAAAGATTATCTAAACCAGCAGTCATCAAAATGTGATCTGGGGGACCCCGGGGTGGGTCCCCCCAGATCAAGAGCCTTTTGGACATCTGCAAAGTCAAATAAATATGTATTTAACTCTTCTGAATGTTAAGTTTTAATACACTTCATATAGATAGATATAACCTACATATAAATAGGTTATATAGATAAACCAAGGCTTGGTGTCTTCATTTTTTTAATGTCAAGGTTGTTTGAGAACCACTACTACATTACAACAAACAAACAAAAAACCTTGTCATCTTCAGGAAAGAATGGGGAAAAACCCTCCAGTCTGAAAATCTAAGTCCTAAGACAACTTCCTTAAGTCTCTGCCCAAAGTGTCTTTCTTCAACTATCTTCACCAGTAAGACCCAAAGGTCTTCCCCTCTCCCATTTAGCTTTTGTTTTATTCTTCTGATCCATCTCCTACAGCTTATTGCTGGGATTTGAATTTTCCCCGAACTTCTTTCCCTGTTGCATTTTAATGCATCTATTTCTGTCTCTAAGGATTAAAATTGCATGTGTTTCTCTTATATGTTCCCATGGAGTTCTTCCAGTCAGAATTAACAGGAAGAAATAGGCTGGAGAAGATGGCAATGGAGAAGGAACAGGCTCCTTTCGAGAGAAGATGAGGTCATATGTGGTTTGCTAGGACAATTGTGACCTAGAAATGGAGCTGCCTCTGAAAATGAAGAAAAGGTGAAGGAAGGAAGGAAGGAAGGAAGGAAGGAAGGAAGGAAGGAAGGAAGGAAGGAAGGAAGGAAGGAAGGAAGATTCCAGTCTTTATTTATTTTTATTTATTTATTTGATTAGTCAATTGCTTACAAGATAATAGGTATAAGTGTAAACATAGTTATAAATACATGGATACATATAAGAAAATAAAAGAAACAATAGGACAGGGATGGTAGGCACGTTGGTGCGCTTATGCACGCCCCCTACAGACCTCTTAGGAAAGGGGTGAGGTCAATAGTAGACAGTCTAAGATTAAAGTTTTTGGGGTTTGGGGAAGAAACCACAGAGTCAGGTAGAGTATTCCAGACATTGACCACTCTGTTGCTGAAGTCGTATTTCCTGCAATCAAGTTTGGTGCGGTTAACTGTTAAGTTTGCATGAAGAGTCAGACGCGAGGAGTTCCAGCAAAGACTTTATTAGTGACTACAGCTCGAATGGACCCGTCCTGGCTTGGCTACGGCTGCTTCTTATAGCCTGCAGCCGGCTGCCAGCCAATGGGAGTGCAGGGATTCTTCCCGCACTATTTAAACCAATACCATTTGACATTTTACAAGAACAGTTCAAATAAACCAATAACATTCAAACCTACATACATAACACCCCTCCCCACTAGGTTCAGTCCATACCAAACCCCAACCTATCTAATGTATTCCTTTAAATAGGTGGGGCTCTTACGTGCGTTGAGACCTTCATGGTTCAGAAGTTTTAACGTTCTCACCCAGTGAGAGGAAATGTGTCTGCTGACATTTCCCTGTTGGGACTTCCCTGTGAAAGGAGACCCTGTTAGACTGTTAGAATCTGGTCTCTCCTCCCAACCCATCTCCATTCCAATGTCAGCACCCAAGTCAGGTAGTGATGTGCAATCTTCCACTTCTAAGGATGGATCTTGGCTTTGTGACAGGGTTCGGATGGTTCCTGTCGCAATGGCTCCACATGGGGTTGATTCCTGTTTGCTGATTTTCCTCCTGTTCCCCTTCCCCTAGAAGAAACATCAGGTGAGGGACCTAGAGGAGACAGGGGCGATGTTCTTGAGGATCCTGGATCTAAGTTGGTCAATGTGCCTGCTCCAGAGGAGGCCATCCTCTGTTTGTACCCTGTAAGAACGAGGGCCTGTGATGTGAGTTATTTCAGCAGGAATCCACAAAGGTTCACCATAAGGTTCCTATAGACAGAATCTCCCACACTAAAGAACGAACTTTGGAAGTGGAATCCAGTGGTGCGTTGGGTGTTAGTGGGATGAAGGCGGTCAAGGGAGACCTAAGTTTCCTACCCATCAACAACTCTGCTGGGGACAAGTTAGTTGATGGGCTAGGATGTGATTGTTGACACTAGAAGCTTTTCAAGCTTCTCAGTGATGTCCCCAGGACCCAGCTGCTGAAGCTTCTCTTTGGTAAAGCGTACCATGCGTTCAGCCCCGGCCCGTTGGCCGAAGGGTGCCCAGGGGCAGTGAGGGCATGTCTGATGCCCTGTTTGACTAGAAAGGATTCAAAATGTTAGATGTGAATTGAGGGCCATTGTCAGAGACAAGGGACATCTGGTAACCCATGGGTTACAAACAATTTTCTGAGCTGCTTGATAACAGCCTCAGTAGTAGTGGATGTCATTGGAATTACCTCTAGCCATTTGGAGTATGCATCTACTATCACTAGAAAAGTGTGCCCTCTTGTAGGGCCTGCAAAATCAATGTGGATTCTAGACCATGGGCCCCTAGGACATTCCCATTCCTGTGTGGGGGTGTGAGGTGGGGCAGGTCTGACTACCTGGCAATTGGGACAGTTTTCAACCATTTTGTCAATACCTGGCCACCATACATAACTCCTGGCCAACCTTTCATCCTTACAATCCCAGGATGACCCTCATGTAACATTTCCAAAACCTCCCTTTGCAGTTTTGCAGGAATAACCACCCTGTTACCCCACAAAATACATCCTCTTAATACAGATAATTCAGTTTGCCTGGACTTAAAAGGTTGGGCAAGGTGAGGTAGATCTTGAAGAGGCCAACCTTTCTTAATCCAGCCCATAACAGGTGCCAACACAGCATCTTTGGCAGTTTCTTTGGCAATCTCAGCAGCATGGACTCAGCAGCTTAGCAACGGTCTCCAGGAAAAAGGTGTGAGTTTCAAGTTCAAAGTCCTCCTTGTGGCAAGGTAGTGGGCAACGACTCAGTGCATCAGCATGTCCAATGTCCTTGCCAGGCCTGTGAATCAGTTTGTAGGAATAGGCTGCAAGAAATTCAGTCCACCTCAGCATTCTTGGTGACAGGATATTAGGTGTAGTTTATCTCCTGCCACAATGCCTAGTAAAGGTTTGTGATCTGTAACAATGGTGAATGACCTGCCATACAGATATTCATGAAATTTCTTAACACTGCAACAACTGCTAAGCCTCCTTGTCCAATTGGCTATAATTCCTCTCTGCTTTGGACAGCGTGCGAGAGTAAAATGCAATTGGGGCTTCCCGTCCATTGGGAAGCCTGTGACTCAAAACCCCCCCCACTCCAAAAGGGATGCATCACAAGTCAGAACAACAGGTAAATTCTCAGAGAATTGTATCAACACAGCATCAGACGTGATTAGTCTCTTAATACTGTTAAATGCTGACTGTTCCTTCCGCCCCCCGATCCAAACAGCATTCTTATCAAGTAGCGATGTAAGGGCTCAGCAATAGATGCTTTGTGAGGTAGAAACATGTGGTAAAAGTTAATAAGGCCAAGGAAGGCCTGCAAATCTGCCTTGCATCGAGGTTTAGGGGCTTCATTGATTGCTTTAACCTTGGCATCAGTAGGATGGATGCCCTGCTTGTCAATCATATACCCCAGGAACTCAACTCTGTCTGTTTTGAGTGTACATTTGTCTTCCTTGACTTTTAAAACCCCCTTTTCTGAATCTGGTAAGGACTTCTCTGAGTCTTTCTTGAAGCTGAGTGTCATTTTCAGCAGAGATTAATACATCATCAAAATAAGGTACTACCCCTGGCAGTCCTTGCAACATTCTTTCCATAAGGCTCTGAAAAATGCCAGGTGCCACGCTTACTCCAAATTGTAGTCTTTTACATTTGAAGGCACCTCTATGGGTCACAATTGTTTGTGCCTCTGCAGTGCATCATCAACTGTTAATTGTTGATATGCCTGAGCCAAATCCAGTTTAGCAAATACTGTACCCCTGCCAGGAATGGAGCAGATGATGCACAACTGGTACAGGATATGCGCTCTGTTGCAGCGCATGGTTAAGTGTCCCCTTGTAGTCACCACAGATTCTCACTGACCCATCAGGCTTGACTGGTGTGACTATGGGTGTTTCCCATCTGGAGTGGTCAGTAGGCTCTAAAACCCCTTGAGCAATGAGTTTATCTAATTGTGCATCAATTTTTCCTTTAAAGCAATGGGACCCTCCTGGGCTTTAAACGAATTGGGGGCACCTTGGGGTCTAGGCTGAAAGCAATAGGGGTCCCCATATACTTGCCCAGTCCTTCGCTGAAGACCTCTGGAAACTCAGACTTCAAGGACTCTTCCCAGTCAGAACTGCTCACGTGATGGATGCCAGTCACCACCTCGATGCCAAGTGGCTTGAACCACTCAAGTCCCAGCAAACTTGGGCGATCCTTGTCCACGATGGTCAGGGGCAAACGTTTGGTGTGGCCTTTAAACTGCACGTTGAAATCTCTCGCTCCAACTACTGGAATCTTGTTCCCTTGGTAGTCTTTGAGAGTCAGTGCTTGCTTCTGGAAATGCTTTTTCTGAATTTTGGGAAAAAGTCAGTGGATAGTGTCCCATGACACCATAGATAAATAAGAGCCTGAGTCCACTTCCATTTGGCAAGGTCTTCCTTCAATAAACACCTTCACATGTACTTTTCTGCTTTTTAAGGGTGAAGAATGACCAATAGTGATTGTTTGGTGCGTTTCATTCTTGCCATTTGCTTCTAAATTTCAGCCCCATTTTTCAAGGAAATTGTTGGGCTTAAAGTCTCTATCAGGGAATTTCTTCCTAGCTGGTGGAGTTCTGGATGATTTGCAGACTCTGGCTATGTGACCCGTTTCTCACAACGTAGGCAAATGAGTCAAAGAACTTGCAAATCAGTGCGGGTGGCCCCCCCCACAGCCTCTGCATAGAACCCTTGCCTGTTCTTCCCAGAGTCTTTTCTTTTCTTTCTCCATTCTGAGTTTAAAATCCCTCCTCTGCCTCACTGCCATCAGAATCAGAGTCTATTTGTTCACAATGAGTAGATGTGGATTTATCCCCATCAGAATGGCTTGAGGCCTGGCTTGAGGCCTTGTTAATCTTTTCATGGCCGCAGCTGAGGACTTGGTGGCTTCCGCTGAAACAGCTTCTTCAATGGCCTCTTTAAACGTGATCTTAGGTTTCATTAATAGTTTGCTTTGTAAAACCTTATCTTTAAGGCCTAAAACAAACCGATCACGCATGGCCTCTTCTAAGTTGGTAAAGTCACAAGCACCCCAATGTCCCTTAAACTTGCCACAAGTCATTAACATTCTCGCTATCCCCTTGATCCCGACCGGTAAAATTCGTTCTTAATGAGGCACGATACTTGTGGGGCGTAATGGGCTCTCAAAGTTTCTCTAATCGGGCCATTCCATTACCTTCAGCTCTGCTGCTCCCGCAACGCTTCAGCCATTTTGAAGACTGCGGACGCGTGAGAAAGACCGCCTCTTCCGTCTCTCGATGCCGGCGAGATTGTTCCCTTCCAGGAACATGTGGAAACGATCCGCATCACGATTCCCAGTCTTCCGCCGGATCGAACAGTGCTGGGGGTTCAGCAGCCAGCCATCTCGCTCAGTTGCTTGTTCGTCGCTCTTCTTCTTCAGGGAAATCCCACCTTCGCCGCCAGTGTTAAGTTTGCATGAAGAGTCAGACGCGAGGACTTCCAGCAAAGACTTTATTAGTGACTACAGCTCGAATGGACCCGTCCTGGCTTGGCTACGGCTGTTTCTTATAGCCTGCAGCCGTAGCTGCCAGCCAATGGGAGTGCAGGGATTCTTCCCGCACTATTTAAACCAATACCATTTGACATTTTACAAGAACAGTTCAAATAAACCAATAACATTCAAACCTACATACATAACATTAACCTTGAGTTTGTACCTAATGTGTGCTCTTGTATTGTTATGGTTTGAAGTCTTGACTATGGAATCTAACTATGTGAGCAGTTCTTTTTCTCTCTTTACCGTTCTTTTTTTTGAAGAAAGTATAACTTTTAAGGTAAACTTAACTATGAATTCAGTCCTCCACACAGCTGTGCTGTTCTCTGTAGTTCACGCAGCAGCTGGAAAAAATGACTTGTATTGGTGCTTTTGCAGGTTTCAAAGCACCCCTTCTCAGTTACCTTGGAAGCATACACATGTGGCCTCACCCAGATTCTCAGAAAAACTCCAAATAAAGCTCAACTGTTCTATTACTTGTGTTCTATGTTATATATTTTGCTGCCTATTTTGGTGCCTTGACTCCTGAAGACTGACTGAACTAGTCCCTCCAGTTTTCCTGACAGGATTTCAGAAGTAGTTTGCTCTTGCCTGCTACCTAGGGCTGAGGGTGGCCGGCCCAAAGTCACCCAGCTGCACCTAAGGCAGGACTAGAACTCATTATCTTTCTTTTTATACCAATGCCTTACCAGATCGGCTCTCAAACTTGTGTTCTAGGTCCTCATTAATTGAGATAGGAAGCTAGCAAGTTTGGTCTGGGTAGGAGCTAAGTTTTGAAGGAACTCTAGGAAGAAATGCTCTTTCCAAAGGGCATCCTCAAATCTCTCCCTTTTCAGACATGCATCAAAAATTAGCAGCTGTTTCTAATTGTGACCCCAGTTTCTAATTGTAAGGATCCCAGTTTCTAATTGTAAGGATCCCTGTGCAATAGGGATCTTTGTGGGAGAATGGCCCTTCCTGCCCCTCCTTCCTTACTCCTCTTTCTATTCTGTAATTCTCATGTGCTGTGCTTCAATACCTTACCCAAGCACAACCCTTTGCTGTGTAACATACAGGCTTTCCATTTCAAAAGAGGATGGCAAAGAACAAGAGGATGGAACAAGCAGACTGAGTGGGACTTCTCTAAGCTCCTTATCGATAAGGTTAATAAGGGTCTGTGCAATTTACCAATTGCCAGAACATTACAACTGAGCTTGGGCTATAAAGGAAGCATGTGGGCCTTGGACTTTATTGCTTTTTATACTCTGCTACACTAATGTCTCTTTTTAACCCCCTTTTCCTCCCAAAGACTAAGCGCTGTTTCATGTGAATGGCCTCAATAAAAATCCTCCATTTTCTATTGCACTTCTACCTGCCCTAGTTAAGCAGATTAATGGTTCTTTCTTTGGATTTGATCCATCTATCCCTCTGAAAGTGTAGCAGTAAGATTTAGATTCCTCCCCTCCTCTCATCCCCATCCCTGGAGAGTGTGTAGTGGGGGGGAGGATAATTTTGATATCCTCAAACGTAAGCATGATCTGGAGTGGCAGAGAAATACTCCCAAACTTCTCTCTTCTTTAAATCCAAGTCATATCAAAAAGGTGACAAGAGGGGGGAAAAGTAATTAGTGAGTTCACAGAGTTCAGTGGGAAAGTTAAAATAGAGTAACACATTACTTTTTATGTGAAGATTTCACAAGACAAATCTTGCCTGTGTTTTAATTGCATGTGACCCTGGCAGTCCCACTCTGAAATGAAGTGCCGTAAAATTAAAGATGACAGACGCTCACAACAAGTCTTGTGATCTTGATTAAACTACAAAGACCACACTTTCTCTCTGCTGCAACTCAGATATGATGGGCTGTTTTATTTGGGGAATTGCTTCATTAATGCTTTCTTTGACTAGACATGTTTATTATAAAAAAAGAAAGAAAGAAAAAAACATGAATATGATATCCTGAATAGCTAAAGGAAGCCCAAATAGCACATTAAAACCAGGAGCTAAAAAAAACATCAAGACTTGAATGTTTCCTTTAAAAATGCTCATGATCTTTTTATATATAATGTAGGCATATATAATATATATGATACATATATTATGTGGCTTAAAGAATCTACAATTCTTACGCCATTTATATTTTGGTGAGAATACAACAAGATCCATATTGGAAATGGAATGAAAGGGAAGAAAGATAGAAGATAGAATCCTGATTAAGTCATTTGATCGTATCAAATACATTGCACTGATGCAACCCATAGATATAAAGAACATGTTCACAGTAAGTAAAAGAAGTTCTCTTCCACATGAAGAATTGCCAGCTGGATCAATAATAAAAAGGGAATTTAACTTGTTCATTTCAGAGTGGGACTGCCAAGGTTCCTTCCTTTCTTTCTTTTTTAATAAATAGCTTTATTTTGCATAGTTTGGAATTCAAGCACTGCTACTACGACCAATAATGACATACCAAAATTAAGTTGTTAAGACATAAGCTCAGGTTTGTGTAAAATAATTGGCAATCCTATCTGCACAGCTGCAACTTTTGCACTGTTTAATGGATGGAATGAAATCTGGAAAGTGAAAAATAATGTGCATATTCTCCCATTCAGGAGAATTACATGACTTTGGCTATCTTCTGTATCACCCTCCTAAAGGGTACTAAATGCAGTGAGATTTATTTCTGAATAAAACAAACCTCATTTGCATTGTTTTCCTGTCTCCCCTTCCTGATATCCCTTCCGGTCAATAGGCCTCCAGTGGCCTCTCTCAGAGTTGTCTTCTCTAAATTGGTGGAAGAGCAGGCTGTCACTTAAAGTTTAAAACAACAATAACATTAATATTGAATTAATTAATTCATTCATTAAATAGCCTAGTTCTCCAGGTTGATTCCAGGATCAGCCACTTGAGACCAGATATATTAGTCAGCATCTGTTATGTGTTGACTCTACTAATGACTTTAAGTTACAGGAAAAGGGATTCTAATTTTTACAGGATATTAAATGACCAATAGTTAACAGGGCTAAATAGTGAAATAATCACTGGCACTCATTACTAAGACAATGTATTATTGATGCTATTGAAAACATTGCCTCTATTTACCAAGCCAGGAAACTGCTGCCTTTAATTACCTATTTGCTTAAATCTAGTAATAATTACACTGAGATGCCATCCTATGCCAAGTTGCACACATTTCTGTGGGAAATTGATGGGATTCAAGAATGCAGAAGTTGGTGAGTGGCTGCCAACTCTTCACCAATTAAAAACTCTTGAAATGCTAGTTACCTGGAACAATGGAAATTCAGGAAGGTTACTTATTTATTAATTATGAATAATAAATAAATATTATTTATAATTTATACAA
>CM019148.1:225216359-225296359 GCA_009733165.1 Naja naja | reverse complement strand
ACACAACCAAGTTTGTCTTATCAAGGCAAGGCCACAACTGAGAAATGTCATATTTAGAAATCTGGAAAATCAAAACAATATAAGAAGCCATTAAACTAAAGTGGAGTAATGCTTAGAAGTCCATGTTTCATTCTGTAAACACAGGTTTGTTCTTTGATGCCATGAGAAATGGCCTCCCTAGACATTTAATGATTCTTAAAAAGGAGGAGTTGTTAAAATGCAGGATCCAATCTGGGTCAGTCACCGAGACCAGAGTTTTAGTCTTCTGAACTTTCAGACTTGGGCTAGAGCCCATCTTCAGGGAACTTCTCTAATTCCTTTAACTTCTAGAGAGACATTCCCTGACACCAGCATGAGTCCAAAAGCTCAGAAGACAGAACCTCTGGTCCCCGTGACTGACCCAGATTGGATCCTGCAACGTTATCCTGGGACAAGTATATTTGCCTTGGTTCGTATGCTGTTAAAATGTGTAATGAGAAAAAAATGCTTTTGGCAGTTGAACCTACCTCAAAAGGCATTTTCCTAAATAAAGTAACCCAAATTAGGTCCCATTGCTTTTCTTTGCAAGAGAGCATTATGAGAGAGACACTGCCCATTTTTTAAGGAAAGAAGATTACCTTTCCATTGATAGGGAAAAAAATAACCATTACAATCCAATTAATGAAGTAAAATATACCCCAAGAAAGCCATACATATAAATTGCTTCATGGATGTTATTAAAATGACAAGAAATTACTCTTCCGCAGGAAAACTACTGTGACATTCTAGTTAATATGTCTTGTCTTGTATATTGATTTTAAAACAACTCAGTTGTTTTAGTAATGGCTCATACTTACCTTAATTTTCCAAATGGCTTGGAGAGTTTTAAACTATTGCGACAATGAAAGATGAGGTAGGTACAAGCTCTCACAATACTAATTAAAAAGGAGGTTAAGTAAAAGGGGGATAATCCAAAATTAACAAATTAGTTTGGTCAGTGAGCTCTTTTATCCCACAGCTAAAAAATTATATGAAGGTCAAAAGGGGGAAATTATCTTTATTGTAAATTGGGCATTGCTCAGTGATAAAGTTACCTGCAGTGGCATCATCTCCACAGCCAATATCTCTACTTTACACATACCTGAATATAGCAAAAATCAAGGCAAACTTAAGGACTGAAATCTTAACAGGAAGATAGTGTCTACCACACTGTGCCAGTTAAGGGACCAAGATGTTTAAAGACCTTTGGTGTGACTTTTTAATGGCCTTCACTAGTACATTGGTCAGTCCTTGGGATGGCATGATTCTAGGATTTTAATAGCCTATGCTTCTTCCAATATTGATAAGGAAAAAGATGAAAATGTCAAGTTCAAATGATTTTCTCTTGACTGAAAATAGTAATAGGCCTATTAGCCAAGCAAGGAAGAAACAGGAACCAAACAGGACTCAAATGTTTATGCAACCTTAGCCGTAAAAGGAAGGCCACCAATCAATGCCTATTGTTCCTTAGCTAGATACCTCTGAGAGTAAAAGCATAATCTCACAAATTCAGTTTTCTTTTCTGTTCCTAGTTTCCCTGATTCCATTGTATTAGTAAGTAGATTAGAATAACTTTATTGTCACTTTGAGTGCACTCTAATTGGCATACATTAAAATGAAATTTCATTTCATACAGTTCTCAAAGGGTCAGCCCCTCCAATACACTACATAAACATGACAAGATAAATAAATACAAAATTATGCATATACTCACATATATTATATGATACAGAGAAACAACATGTATGTACATGGCGAGAGAAATGAATATTGTGAATTTACCAGATGGATGGCAAAGGGAACAAAGCTGTTACAGTAACTACAGTAGTATTCCTGCTAAAAATACTTTGAAACCTTCTCCCAGAGGGGAGCAACAGAAACAGACTGTAAAGTGAGTGTGTGGGGTCTCTAACAATGCTTTGAGCTCTAAGCACACAGCACTTATAAGCAGTATCCTCAATATCTGGAAGAGCTTCCTATAATCTCCTTGGCTATCCTTGCCACTCTCTGTGTGGACTTTCTGTCTGAGACACTGCTGTCACCAAACCAAGATTTTCCATGGTACCCTGCTTTAAATGCCACATTAGATTGAAGAAGACAGGACTTTTTTCCCTTGAGTTTCCAAATTTTGCTGCCCCAAATTGGACACTAGACTTGTTAGTATGAAATTGTAGAGGATACTAGTCTGTAGATAATGATGACTAGCGGTAGTCCTCCACCTGTACAACCATTTGCTTAGGGACTGTTTGAAGTTACAACAGCATCAAAAAAAGTAACTTATGATTGTTTTTCATACTTACAACCATTGCAGCATCCCCATGGTCCTGTGATCAAAATTCAGACACTTGGCAAGTGACATGTATTTAAAAGAGTTGCAGAGTCCCGAGGTCATGTAATCACCAAGCAAAGTTAAAACAGAAGACAGATTTAATTAACAACTGTATTACTAACTTAACAACTGCAGTTATTCACTTAACAACTGTGGCAAGAAAGGTCATAAAAAGGAACAAAACTCACATAACAACTCTGGTGCTTAGCAACAGAAATATTGGGCTCAATTGTGATCATAAGTTGAGGAATAGCTGTAACTTTTTACTAAGAAGACACAGGACTGCAATTGACATCTGTTTCACTATGGTTCCTTCAAACAGAAGCTATGTGAAAACCGGAGATGGTATTCAGCAGGTTCTGACCAGTTCTGGAGAACCGGTAGAGGAAATTTTGAATAGTTCAGAGAACCAGCAAATACCACCTCTGACTGACCCCGCCCCCATCTATTCTCTGTCTCCCAAGTCCCAGCTGATTGTCTGGGTCTTCTTTTGTTGCCCTGCACAGGAGAATGGAGCTGGAAAGCAGGTTTGTGGGATGGGGAGGGAATGCGATTTTGCAGTATCCTTCCCCTGCCACTCCCACCAAGCCACGCCCACTAAGCCACACCATGCCCACCAAGCCACGCCCAGAGAACCAGTAGTAAAAATTTTTGAGTTCCACCACTGGTGAAAACCAACCACTGGGAGAAGACTTGTCTGTTCCTGGCAAAACAATGTATATTCAAACCAAACTTTCCCAAGGAAAGTTCTCTCTTTGTTAGGAGCCCTACATCTTTCCATTCTATTTGTGAAAACTTTCCAGGTCAATCTGCAGATTTGAAGAAGATTACTGACCAACGTTCTAGGTTCTTGACCCTCTATTATGAGAAAGAGAGATCATAGTGTTGTGTGGCTGTTTTTGGTTTAATGTGATGCACAAACCTAACTAGGATGACCATGGACATCCACAAAGTGGGGCAAGGGAGGAAATGCAGTCATGTACATAACGATGTCATCATGAGAATGATATGATAGATACTTGTTCAGACATCATATCATTGCATAGTTGAAATATTTGCATGACAGTATGATATACCTGTTATGATATCATCATGATTTGGATAGACATATTGCTAAGGATAGATTTGTGTTGCTTGTGACCCAGACATGCTGTATTCAATAAACCATGGTTTTAAAAATTCAGTTTAGCATTTTATATATAGATAGTATGTAGGTACAAAACAATGTGAAGAACATTGTGATAAAGGAAGGCAAGAGCTGTTAAGGAAAGTGAAACTACAATTTAGCCATAGAAAAGGAGAAAGTGTGAGGGGGAAAATTCAGAATAAACCTGCCTTGATTCTATTTGGTTTAAGCCAAGGCAAAGGAAAATGTTGGCAGGTTTTCAAGATTTTATTATTAAAGCCTACAATGATAAAGTAGTATTCCTACAATCTTTGGTTTTCTTACCTAGTTTCCTGACCTGGCCTTCCTTGCAGGGCTGACAATATAATTGCCAGATTTGAGGTACAACATTACAAATTACCACCAGATGGCAGCAAAGATATGTTTTTTAAAACTCTTTGCTGCCATCTAGTTAATGTAGGATTTATGCAGCCCAAATTTGAGAACTTTCCCACTATCTCTGTCAACTATCAACTAGGTCAGGGGTGTCAAACTAACAGCATCATGGCGGCATAATGTGATGTATCGCAACTTTTTTCCCCTTTGCTAAACTGGGTGTGAACATGGTCAGCGCATGATGCATCCGGCCCACGCCCATGAGTTTGACAACCTTGAACTAGGTTAACCAGACCAGAAAATCAATTCCACAAGAAGATTTGGACTATATTGAGAAAAATCTTGTAGGTTTGGTGGTGTTTCCATCCTCTCCTTCTTAGAATCCAGTGAATCAGAGAACACACACAAGGGAATGGAATAAGTGTCTAGCATCTAGACTTCATAGAAATTATTAGTTCATAATTAAGATGCATATATGACTTATTTAATAGATCTATATCCCACCTTTATCTGGGCCAAAATTACCCAGCTGGTTTCCATGCCTAAAGGAGGAAAAGAAGCCATCTCTGTTCCAGCATCTTAACTACTACACCAAACTGGCTCTCATATGAATAAGCATAAACACAAATCAGTCAACCTGAAAACTAAGGAATTTGAATGCAGGAACTTAAAAAGTGGTATGCATTTTTTCCAGGCCAAACAAGGCCTTGTCTGGAGAAAAAGGAAATTCTCCCAGGCTCAGAAGATTACTTCTTCTTCCTAGTGTTATCAACCATGACAGGGTCCGCTTAGGCTCAGAAAATTACTGCTTGGAAATATTGTAGTGTTACCTAGCTCTTGTTCTTCCAGGTCATGAACTTTGCCTTTCACTTGGAGTGAAAAGAGCCATAAACATAGTTCAATCTTATCCATTGATGAACAATGTGTCACTGGTTTTAAATGGCTGAACTCTGTAAATTTCTGCTCCTTTTTTGTATGCTTGATAGGTTAGTTTGGTCTAGCGGATCTAGAAAACACCATGTTAGAGCAGGGGTGTCAAACTGGTAGTCCGTGGGCCGGATGCATCATGCAAGGCCATGCCCACCCCAGCTCCGTGAAGGGGAAAAAGTTGCTAAACATCACCTGGTGGCAACATGACGCTGCGAGTTTGACACCCGTGTCCTAGAGCCATAGTACGCTTAGATTATCAGTCACATACATTATTGCTGCTGTTGTAGTTATCCTTGCTCTCAGCACTGAGGTATTTAAACAGTGTTAGCAATTCCATAAATCTCTTCATCAGATGAAAACAATCAGAGGGCAGCATCAGAAGTCACAAAAGGAAGTTAAAAATGTCTAATGTAATCCCCAGACACATTAATACAACCTCTGAAAGAAAATCATTTCTTTCTCTGAAATGTATTAAAGGCTAATAAATCCTGCAAACACTTAGGGATAAGTTTGGCATTAAGCTGATAGCAATAGCTGCAAATAGAGATGAACTAAGTGTTGATCTTTAAATTTGCTAATCAAATGTAAGTTTCATTTCCTCTGCTAAATATCTGGATGCAAACAGGCACTCGTTGACTTTGAATAATGTCCTTCAGCAACCTTGATGCTATTTAATCCACTTTAGTAACTTATGCGGACTCAGAAGTCTGGTTTGTGTTACTACAGCAAGGGTGGCCATGGCAGGGATGCAGCTGGGACTAAGATTAGATTTGTCAAATTCTTATTGTATTTATATTAAAAAAAGATCTGACAGGCACTGAAGCTTGCTTGGAAGCAAGGCTGTTTGGTCTGGAATACTGGTCTCTAATCCAAAAAATGCAGAGCTTCTTTAAAAAGTGAGAGGGAGGGAGGGAGGGAGAGGGAGGGAGGGAGGCATTCTGGGTATATTCAGAGTTACATTTTTCTGATAGACTGAATATATCTGAAGACTTATAACAGAAGAGAGTTCTATGCGTGAAGATATCCTGTGCTTAAAAAAACAGACAATCATAAGAAGGAAGAGAAGGAGTTCTGTCAAAAGCAACCTTCATTTTGCAATTGATCAGAAAATGGGATTCCTCAGTCAAGTGATTAGTAACGTATTTGGAGTGCCTTTAGTCTACCAACAAATACCCTACCTACAGACAGTTTTCATTGTGCAGAAAGTTTTAGGTGTGAGATAAAACGTACATCTTTCTCCTTCAACATTTCTGCAAGTAACATGGGTTTTCTTTTAGAAGCCGATGCCTTTTCATGTATTGTTATTACACAGGAAGCCTGTCCTTCTGCAGCTCATCAAGGTAACCATGGTCAGAGGTCAGCATCAGAAGTCACAAAGGAAGTTTAAAATATCCGATCTTTTGGCTTCATCTTCCCTTTTATTTTCATGTCAGTGCAGATTTCAAGATTTCATTTCTCTCTACAAGCTGAGCAACATAGTATCTGCAATAACACTTCTTCCCTTTCAAGGTTTAGAATTTGGCTCATTAAGTTTCCAGTTCTCTTGCATTTGGGTGGGCCAGGGATGGTGAATCTTTTGGGCTCAGTGTGTCAAAAAATTGGAAAATGCCTAACTTGACTCTGCTGGTGTGTCATACTCTATTCAAAAGAGAAAGATACATATCTATTTTTTTTAAATGCAATCATGTGTGGTTCATTATATTATATAAAGAAACATCAAATTACAACAATGAAATATGAGTAAAACGAGCTCATTTTTAGAAACTCTGGAAGGTTTACCAGAGCACAGCTTTCTTGTGCAATTTCCAGAGGCTACGCAAGAGTACATCCATTCTCACACAGCCTCCATCAACTGTGAAAATTGTACAAGAATGGACCATGCTGTTGAGAATAGTTGTTAAATGTTGAGTGCTGGCATGTGACCCAAAATGTTGTTGGGTGTTAGCTTTGACACACGTTACAGGTTCACCATCCCTGACGTAGGCATTGTCCATAAAGAATCTTCCTTCACTCACCCGACTTCTAGCCTCCTTTGGGAAAAGTTTTTGAACCTAATGTGATTTCTAACTTAACCCTGGGGCTACCAAGTCTGGAAGTATTTGCCTCCATCTTTTGAAAAGAGAACAATCAATCAGTGGAACAGTTTACCTCCAGAAGTTGTATGTGCTCCAACTCTGGAGGTTTTTAAGAAGAGATTGGACAACAATTTGTCTGAAATTTTATAGGATTTGCTGGAGCATGGGTTTGGACTAGAAGATCTCCAACATCCTTTCCAATTCTGCTATTCTAACTGAATAACCTCCCCAACAGAACAACTCTGCTTTCTTTTCTGCAAGAAAGATGAAGAGTTGATTGTTATGAGCCACAGCTTGGAAATATTCTGAATTCTTTCAGATGTGGATTGCTTAGGCTTGAGAAATGAACAGCCATGAAATCTCCACAGTTGTACAGATAATGTTTTCAGACTGCAGTGGCATCAGCATTTGTATCTGCATGTATAAAAATTCACACACACACACACAAACTGGTTCTTATATTCTTGAGAAAATTACTTGGAACTGGGCTTGTTTGAACTTAGTAGAAACGCAGGCCTAAAAATAGATGGGAGCATTTTAAAATAAAGTCAAATGATTAAATGTATTTTTATGAATGACCATTTTCAAAACATTTGGAGTAGTTTTTTCTCTTGGCCAAACATGTTAGATCAGAAACAAGTGGCGAAATTCCTTGGCATATCATACTGACAAACTTTAATATCTATTCAGTATCCAAGAGCAACTCGTTAGTTCTCTTTGCACATTTCATCTATTGTATCAGAAATATTCCAGAAATCATTCCTTATGCAAGACATTTAAAGATATCCATCAACATAACTTGCCTTTCTGGAGATGCCGTTGCAAGCCAAAACATATTGTAATGAGTAAATGACTCCAAGGGCTTGTGTGTAATACTGAAATCAAGAAAACGATAAATATAAAATATTCAGGAACTTGCAATATTTATTTAACCATCCCAAAATATGTTTCTTTTTTTTTCCATATCTATATTAATGGTTTTGTGCTATATTTGTAAGCCACTGCTATTAGAATGCATGAGGGTGGACTAACACAGCACACAGCAATTCGAAAAAAGAAGTCTCACACAGCAGATTCTGCAACAAACCACTACGATCCCAGAATGATGACATACATGCAGTAATGCTATCACCTCAATGCTGCCATTACATCCATGCATCCTTAAGTTTGATGTAAATTGGTAAGTCATGACGTTAGTGTGATGGTGTCATCATTCACATGTCATTAAGAGCCTCTCCCAGGATGCTTGGGTTCCTATTACCTATTCAAAATCAGATTGACATGGTAGAAATGATTGAATCAGGAGAATGGGTGCTGTTGGTGTATCTTGACCACACAGGATTACTTCCCCAAGAGATTATTATCACTGGATGATTAACCAATCGGTCTATAGGCTAAAGGAACTCTATGCAGAAATTTAAGTTTCATGAAAGTTTCAAGAATTAGAACCCTCTAAATCAGGGGTGTCAAACTCACATCATCACAGCGGCATCACATGACGTATCTGGCCTTTTTCCCCTTCGCTAAACCAGGCATGGGTGTGGTCAGCACATAACACATCCAACCAGGATGGGCCAGGAGTTTGACAGCCCTGCTCTAAATGATTCAGGATATATTTAGAAGCAGTGGTCCATTGACAAAAATTCAGTAATTATGAAATAAAAATACAATATACATATAATAAGTAAGTTTATTAAGTTACACAGTTATAAGTTATATGGGTAGTTCTTGACTTATGATCACAATTGAGCCCAAAATTTATATTGCTTAGTGAGACAGTCATTAAGTGAAATTTGCTCCACATCACAACCTTAAGTGAATTGACTTTGCATGTCAGAAGGTCACAAAAGTGGATCACATAACCCCAGGATACTGCAACCATCATAAATATGAAACAGTTGTCAAGAGCCTTGGTGGTGCAGGCTGTTAAACACCTAGCACTTAGCTCCAGCTGCCTGCAATTAGTGCAGGCTCAAATCCCACCAGGCTCAAGGTTGACTCAGCCTTCCATCCTCCCGGGGTAGGTAAAGTGAGGACCCAAGATTGTTGGGGGCAATAAGCTGACTTTGTAAAAATGACGCTTGTGGGGGGGGCAAAAGCCCTAGTAATAAACAGGCATATACAATTGAATGAAGGCTATTGCTGAGCACATTGGGTTGTGTCCCAAAGATTGTAAGCTGCCCTGAGTCTCCGGAGAAGGGCAGCATATAAATGTGAATTTTAAAAAAAAAGTGTCTGGATTTTGTTCACATAATCCCAGGGATGCTGCAGTGGTCTTAAGTGTGAAAAATGGTCATAAGTCACTTTTCTCGGTGCTGTAACTTTTCACAGTCACTAAACAGACTGTTATGTCAAGGACTACCTAACTTTGCACAGACACTAAATGAACTGTTGTAAGTCGAGGACTACCTATATATTAAGTTATATATTTACGTTTAGAATAAACTTTAACTTAAGGTTATGAAGTTATATATTGTAAAATAAAAAAGAGGGACCATCCTTTCTCGTTTTCATCTGCCCATCCCACCAGATGCAAGAGAATGGGTATGTTATGGGGTTCCATCATTTAGGGAGTTACAATTAGAGGTCTTTAGGTGCTGGGCCTTTTCTGCTGTGGCACCTTCATTGTGGAATTTTCTTCCTCCAGGGATGAGGTGGGTCTCATCACTCCTGAACTTTCCCTCAAGTTCCCTCAAGACCTAGTTATGCCAGCAAGCCTGAGAACCCTCAGAAATCAATGAAGTTGTGAACTGACTCTGTTATCATTTACATCCCTCCATCTATTATTTTCTTTTCCTGTTTTCATTCCTCTTTTATCATTTTAATGCTCCTTTAATCATTAATGTATAATGGTTTTAGATAATCATTGATTTATTTTCCATTTTATTGGATTGCTGTGCACCGCCCAGAATCGCTTTTTGTGACATGGGTTGCCATATAAATTTGATTAATAAATTGAAATGAGTTTGTCATCTTAGGAAGTTTGTTGCTTCAGCTAGAAATAATAATAAATTCATCCATTCAAATAAATATAGAACTTTGGATTAACCACGGACATGGAAACTAGTCAACTGCTGAAACACTAAGACCAGCTGACGAGAAAAGTGACATAATTAATTTGCTTTTTTATGTTTTTCAAACGATAGGAACAAAATGAGTATCAAGAGAAAGAGGTAGGGGGGCGGAAAAGCACATCTTTGGATCCTAGCCACATCTCTGCTTCATGTATCTGGCCTTTAACAACAATAATTGTCATTACTATAGAAAGAATGAGGCTAAAGCTACCACAAATAACTTCTTCTGGCCAATGAAGTACAAGACAACCTTTTTGACTGGGAGTTGAAGGTTATGCAGTAGAAAATGAAATGCATATAACTCAGATGTCAATGATAGTTTTGAAGTACTAGGGGAATAATTAAGCTTCCCTATTAGGAGAACACATCGTACTGAACATTTCAGAATCCTTCACTGGCATACAAAAGTGCTAACAATCGCTGAATTAAAGGTTATGTATCACCTAACAACAAGCTTTCGACAAATTACTGCAAGAAAAGGGGAGGGCACAATAACAAGGGTATAAAAGTTGAATAAGTGAAGAACTGAACACTTGTACAGCCTCTTGTCTACCCAGAGAATTAAACTTTATTGTAACTTTTGCCAAAGTATAAAAAAATTCTTACTGCTTGATGAAGTAAGACACTCCAGGCATATAAAATTGATAATTCTAGTTAAAAAAAACACCATTTTTTAAAAGAACTTTCCTAATCACAAAGTTGTCTTTTCTCCTTTAAATAAATAAGAGAAAAACAAGGAATAATTTGTCATGACTCTAAGAAGCAGCTCAATGACCACCGGACATTCACATGAAACCAGATTTAAGAATTTATAAAATCATCCAAAGGAAGGAACAGTTATAAATGAGGAACATGTGAGCAATTATGTCCCACCAATTTGTGAGACAGTGGCTGGGTGACTTTGGATCTTTGGCAAGAAAGTGGCTGGGTGACTTTGGATCAGTCAGTCACTCTCAGACCAACCCATCTTACAGTATAATTGTGGAGAAAATAGAAGGAAGAGTGTTAGGTATATTCACCACCTTGAGTTATTGTTCTGACTTAGGCTTCCCAAGATCATGAAGCAGACTCCTTGTCCCGATAAGGTTAAACTGAATTCCTCTCCAGCAAACTCCCGGCAAACAGGGGACTTTCACAACTGCAGACTTTTATCAGGCTTGGAGAGTTGCCAGGCTGATATCTTCCAAACACCAGGCTGTAGCAGAAATTACTTGGCAAGAAGCCAGGAACAGATCTTCACGCTAATGAATGCTGCAAACACCACTCCCCTTTTGTTCCTCTTTATTCCCTATGGGTGGGGCCATTCACTGTCCACCTGTGCCCTTACTTCTATGTTGGCCCGTGTTCCCTTCTCCTGGCAACTCTGCGCATGTGCACCCTGGGAACAGGCTCCAGCTGTTCTTCTGCCCCACTGATCTCTGACATCAGACGGCCCTGGCCCCATCTCTGCCTCTGATGCAGAGCACTCATCAGAGCCTTCCCCAGACTCCAGGACTGGCCCATGTTCCTCCCCAACCTTCTCACTGTCCAAATCTGCCACCAGCTCTGCTGGCTGCTGGTAGGCCACAACACTTGTTTATAAAAATAACATAGGCAGGATATAAACAAACAAACAGAAAGTGGAAGGGAATATTTGTTGCAATACTGAAAACAAACTCATTTTCAATAAATCAATAAAATGCTGGCAGATCTTCACATTAAGGACAGGTGCTCACAAACCTAGATTGCTTAGGTTTGCTTCTGATTAGCCTTGGATCAACTCTAACAGATTCTACATCATGCATGACCTTTGAATTAGAGCAAAGATTCTGTATGTATTCAAGGTGCTAGTTATTACCTATAAAACTCTACATGGCACAAGGACAGGTTATTTGTAGGGCTGCCTGTTTCCAATTGCTGAACCTACCAAAGGTGGAAGGCTTGACATGTTTTAAGTCCCATCTGTTAGGCAATGGGTCTCAAACTTGCAGTGTCATGTTGTCATCATGTGATTTATTCAGGGGTGGGATTCAAAAAAAATTACTACCAGTTCTGTGGGTGTGGCTTGGTGGGCGTGGCAGGAGAAGGATACTGCAAAATCTCCATTCCCATCCCACTCCAGGGGAAGGTTACTGCAAAATCCCATTCCCTCCCCACCCCACTAACCTGCTTTCCAGCTCCGTTCTCCTGTGCAGGGCAACAAAAGAAGACCCAGCCGATCAGCTGGGACTCGGGAGGCAGAGAATAGATGGGGGTGGGGCCAGTCAGAGGTGGTATTTGCCGGTTCTCCAAACTACTCAAAATTTCTGCTACCGGTTCTCCAGAGCTGGTCAGATGCTGAATACCACCTCTGTATGTATTATGACATTTCTCCCCTTTGCTAAACTGGAGGTGGGGGTGCCAGCACGTGACACATCCAGCCACAGGCTGCAAATTTGACACCCTTGTGTTAGGCAGTTTGTTCTAGTGAGACCCAGGACCCATGCTTTCTTTTGATGCTATAGCTGGCCTGTAGAACAATATCTCCTGAAGACCCAGATGGACCTGACTGGCCTTCCATAATGTGCATTTTCCTCCAGACATTTGTGCTAGGAGGCTTGACAAAGCTTGTCAGTTGCTTTGTTTAGTTATGGATTTACTGACTAAAAATGGAATGAGCTTTGTTCTGTTCTGTTTTTGGACCTCTGTACACTGCCTAGATCATTTTGGAGAGATATGCAGCTATGCACATTGTCTAACTAAATAAATGTTTGCATCTTTCCTGGGACCCTGCAAAGATTGGAAAGGATGCTTTGCTTTGTTTCAGGTGTCAGCAAAGTGCAACTTTGATACAGTTGTTCCATTTCTAACTTCTGCAACAGAGCTAATACACCTGTCAAGCTGCTTTACTGATCTTTGACTTTATTCTCCGCCAAGTAGCAACACAAAAACAGCGAACACTGTGGAGACGCCAATTATTTTCCTTGAGGTAACATCTCCCTTTCCTATGCTAACATACCAGGCTGTCCAAAATGGACTATGTCAATAATTACAATCAAGGCAGCTCTACAAAACAAAGCAATGGATCTGCTATGACCATCTCTATTCATTACTAAGTATTACTCAATTTACAACCAGCTGTTTAAATGGTTATGATGGACTCCCAGAAAGGTACTTATGGACCAAATTCAAAGTTCTAAGGGGTCATCATGGTCACACAAGTGCATTTTGAATGTTTGGCAATCAGCCCATATATATGGCCATGTGAATTGTGCCACGGTCACATGATCACAATTTATGAAGTGTTTTGCCAGAAATTGGCATTTACTTCATTTCATTTAATGACTGGGGTTTGCTGAACAACAGCAGGGCTTGCTTTACGACTGCTGGGTTTGCTTAACAGAAAAAAGCATTACACAGAATCAGTCATGTGATGGCCCGCTTAACAACCGACATGACTTAACAACCATAATTCTGGGCTCAATTCAGTTATAAGTCAAGGACTACCTCTCTGTGTGACTCATTATTACATGACATTTTTGCCACTACATCATCACCAGCCATACTCAAAGTGATATGAAGTCCATTCTCATTGTTATGTTGGCCCAGTAGTGTTTGGATGACTCTATAAGGCATTTTAAGTAACTTGTAGAAAGATGGACCAGACTTATTCTGAACTCCCAGTTGTAACCTTCCAAAAATAGCATACTTTTTGATAAAAGTATCACGTCACCTTCAAATATCCTAGTATGTTTCCCACTGAGCAAGACTTTTTTCTTTAGTTTCTTTGTTAAACTTCAACAAGTCTGTATTTCTTCCATAATCTCACTAATTTACTAGTTTATGCAGACATGAGATTGGCTGGTAAAAGAAAAAGTTGCCTTTTCTTTTTGTTAGAACATTTTTAAAGATATTTCAAGAGAGAGGAATAAAAGAGGAGAGCAAGAAATAAATTAAATGCCAAACAAAATATTTAACTAGTACTAAAATGAAAGCAAATCCTGCAGCAAGGAGGGAGGAGGGAGGATGCATACCCAAATTACTTGTGTAGCCATCTTTTGTGCCCAGTATCAACAATCCATGCACATGATACAGATCAGTCATCACTTTCTGCACCAGTTTTTGGCACTCAGTGTTTGCCTGCCATACTGAATTTCAGGGCTGTCTGGCTCTGCAACTACCTTTTTGCAACATGCAATTCAAATAAAACTCGTGCTCGACTCTCCCTCCCATCTTTGTGAGTTCTGGATTTAAACCACTATGAGACATGGGTTTCAGTCCCTAAGTAGTTTAATATTTCTTACCTTACATAAAAAAATAAAAATAAAAAATAAAAAAGCATATATATATATATATATATATATAGAGAGAGAGAGAGAGAGAGAGAGAGAGAGAGAGAGAGAGAGATGTTTAAGCTTTTATTTATTTAATATATATATTTACGGGAGCGTCTCCTGCCGATATCAAGTGCCAACCGCCCTGTATGAGCACACAGGCAGGGGCTTCTCAGCGTTCCGTCGGCAAGTCAATGTTGGCTGGCAGTGCCCCGGGGACAAGCCTACTCTGTGGTGGTTCCCGCCCTGTGGAACCAACTACCCCTGGAGCTCCGTCTGGCCTCTGACCTTCGCACCTTCCATCATGACTTGAAGAGGCCAGGCTGTGCTGACCTCTGGGGGGGGATTTCTTTATAATTGTGCTTTTAAAGTTGTAGCGACATTTCAGAAACGTCGCTACAACTTTAAAAGCACAACTATAATGATGTGGGAAAATACCCGAACAAAGCTGAATACCATATATATATATATATATGTAGGTCTTGGTGTATTCGGGTCTTGTCCCGTGTAAGAGTGTAAGATTGAGAATACCTTGGCAACATTTCGACGAAATCTCATCCGTCATCTTCAGGCTGGTGTCTTCAGCTTCGTTCTTCTGGGAGAAGTGCGTGATCGTGGCTGTTTTTCCCTTTTAAACTCCAGAGTTGGCTTTGTTGTTACTTCTTGATTGGTTGATGGAGTTGATGTATGCAGATTGGATGGCTTTTTCCTGAGACCCTGTGTGGCTGAGGTGCTGGCTGTGTGTCTCTCAGCCTTTTGTGTTGTAACGACCTGGGTAATGGGCTGTGTGATGACCTTCTGAGTTCTATTGTTGTGACATCCTGGGTGTGGTGCTGTAGTCTCCTGGGTCGTTGTCTGTGTTGCAACCTCCTGATGTTTTGTGTTGTAATCTCCTGAGCTCTGTGATGTAGTATCCTGGGTGGAAGGCTGTGATGTGACATTCTGGGCCTTGGTTTGGCTCCGAGTTTGAGGTCTGGCTATGTGTTTATAGCGTGTGTCAGTTTGCTTAGTTTGGGGTCGGAGGGGTGTAGCAGCTGGTGTTGCAGCCATGGTCTGGTTTCTGGATGGTGGTTGCCTTTCATCTGTGGCATGGGCTTGGGTTTGAGTCTGGTGAAGGAGATTGGTGGTGGCATCATGTGTTATTTTGGGTCCTGTGTTGGTTTTCGTGGCTGGGACTCGTTTGTTGATTAGGGCTAGTTTCCAGATGTCTGGTAGGTGGGAAGTATCATCCCGTTTATTCATGTTATGGGGGTGTTTCTCTATTTCGATGGCTTCCCTAATTATTCTCTTGTTGAAGTGTTCAGTATTGGAGATAAGTTTGGATCCCTCAAAATCAATTTCATGTCCTGTGGCTTTAAGGTGCTGGAAAAGGGAGGAGGTTTTTTCTTCTTTTCTGACTGCGTTCTTGTGTTATATATATATATATATATATATATATATATATATATATATATATATATAAAGTCAGTTCCTGACTTTTGGAGTCTACCAAGACAGCCACCTCTTCCTCAGTCTTTTCCATCAATGGTCTTCACATCTATGGAGAGTCATCTAACTGTTGTGGTTTGGCAGCCGGTACAGATGGCAGCGGAATCGGACAGTGGGAAAGAAAGGGGACCAGTCAGGGAATCTGGAGAGGACTTGGACGAGGGTCCTGCGTCCAATGCAGGGATGGGGACAGGACCATCTGAGAGTGATGTGCTGCCTTCGAAGCCTTCAGAGTCTGGCAGCAGTGAAGCAGAGGACCCAGGGGAGCCTGTTCCCAGTGCACGTGTGCACAGAGCTGCTAGAAGGTGAGAGTAGCTGAAACAAAAGGGTTGACTCAGGAGTAAGGCTGGAAGGTGATTGCCCCTCCCATAAGGGATAAAAGTTAGGTCTAAATGATGAAACCTATGCCAGAAGCAAAGTAGTTCACTTGGTTCTGAGTCCTCCTTGAAGCTCAGTGTACTTGGTTGTTTTTTTCTTGTACTTCAGTTGGTTTCTTTTATAGTTAATTGGATACTTCTGTTTTTGGCAGCATTCCAAGAACTGAAAGGTGTGTGCTTATCTTGGTGGACTGTTTAAGATTAGCTCCGGCTGGAAATGAAAACAATTCCCAGCATTGCAATAAAATAGGTTTTGCTTTTAAAACAAGTTTGGGAATAATTACAGTTTACAAAGCCTGGGTCAGAACACCAACCTTTTCTCTTTCAAAAGGATTATCCATATATTTGAAATTTCAGCATTCCATCTGTTGCAACTGAAGGAAAAGCATCAGTTCATGTTTTTTCCCTCCAGTTTGTAGCATTGGAACAGATGTCGTAAAATGTTCATGTTTGTGTCAACAATGCTACTGAGCCCTGGAGGACAGAAGAAAGAGACCACAAGTGGCCAAAACATTGATTACTTATTGACCAATTTGGTTGTCCCAAAGTCCCCTGATAACGTAAGTGACATCATTAGAGAGCTCATGCTATATATGGCTTCCGGTGTCATGTCTATCAACCAGAAAAGGATGCTCAAATGACTTGTGTCTCTCTTTTTCAGTTTTACAAGTGGCAGCCAAGCAATCAACAAGTGGCTAAGATGGCAACAGACAATTGTTGGCAAACTTTATCATACGCATAAACATAAATTATTCTGGAATTCAACATATACATTCCTCATCTGCTGTGGCTTTTATAGCACATTTCCAGTTAGAAAACCTTCATCCAACCTGTATTTTAAAGCAGCAAGATGAATAAATATTTAGTTTATACCTAATTACCCTCTCTAACACTGGATATGCAAATTTCAATGTATTTGGAATTTCCTCGAAAAGACTTGGCAAGTATAAATTATCCTTGTACCAGACTCCCAGCTTCTGCAGATAGCTTATCAACAGTTGGTGTTTAACGACAGCAGCTTTATTATTAACAATCAATAACAAGTTTTAAAACATTAATATACTTAAGCAATGTTAATGCAATTACATTTCATTAAACAAAATGCTGAATCCTTGAAATACACCCACAAATGAGCTGTGCTAAATCTTCCTATCTCTACAAATTGTTTTTCCTTCCTTCCTCTTTTCCTTCCTCCCTTCCTTTCTTCCTTCCTTCCTTCCTAACTTCCTTCCTTTTTCCCTCCTTCCTCTTCCTTCTTTCCCTTCTTCCTTCCATCCTTCTATCCTTCCCTCCTTCCTTCTTTCTCTCCCACCCTTCTTCCTTCCTTCCTTCTCTCCCACCTTCCTTCCTTCCTTCCTTCCTTCCTTCCTTCCTTCCTTCTTACCTTCCTTTCTTCTTTCCCTCCCTCCTTCCTTCCTTCCATATAATATAACCTTTACTGGCTTTTTGAAATTACCAAGAAGCATTTATAAAATTCAGTAGAAAAAAAATCACATAGGAATATGACTGTCAAGGAGGGCAATAAAACAAACAAACAAACAAAACCCTATGATATATTTAGGCCTAAACAGAAAATTAAAGGATTGTTTCTCAAAACAGGACCTCTTTTTCAACTGCAGGAAGGAGAAACACAATTGTTGATCACATTTCTTTAAGATGTCAGAGAACAGGGAAAATGGCCGCTTTGGAAAGCACTCGGAAAGCCTAAAAGGGTTGCTGCATTTGCCAAGAGCAGCAGCTGCTTTAAGGCCTGGCAGGCACAAAGTCACAAAGTCACTGCTTTGGGGTTTACACAAGAGCTTTCTTGGACAGCAAGGAAGCCTGGCATGAAGCTAGGAGGACATGTCCCCAGTGAGCTGAAGAGAGAAGGCTATTTAGGTCATGCTCGACTAGTCCTCGCTCTAGAATTATGCAAATCTATACAAATTTCCTTCCCCAAAGTTTTTTTTTTTAATCAAAATAATTCCTTCAAAGAGGAGGTTTACCACCAGTGTCCTGCTTCTAATACATAAAAGTGTTTTCAGCCTCTCTTCCTGGATTTAACATGTTATTCCAAGAACCCCCAACATGCAGTTATTTCATATGTTCTTAGAAGTCATCTATACTTTTGCTGTAGGTGCTGTTCTACCTATGTATTCATATTATGACATGTAACTAAATTGTTTGGGACTATGCGCAATTCAGAGATGAGTGTCTTTAGCACACTTACCTGTAATTTGGATCCATTTAGCATCAATTTATCTCATCCCATCTTGTAGACTCATCCAACCGTTATCAATCAATATAATCATAATGAACACAGACTTCGTATTGCCCCAGCAATGGCTAGATGACCCTCTAATGCTCTGTAGCTCACTGGTGGAGAAATGACATTTGTTGTTATATAGCCAAAATTGGAACTAAAAGCTGGTGAACTCAAAATGGCAGAAGAGTTTGGATTTCATATAAAAATAGCCTCAGAAGGTCTAATTAAAGCATGTGTTGTATATTCCATAGCAATAGCAACAGCACTTAGACTTCTATACCTTTTCATAGTGCTTTACATCCCTCTCTCTAAGTGGTTTACAGTGTCAGCCTATTGCCCCCTACAATCTGGGTCCTCATTTTACTGACCTCGGAAGAATGGAAGATTGAGTCAACCTTGAGCCTGTGAGGATCGAACTGTTGACAGTTGGCAGAATTAGCCTGCAATACTGCATTCTAACCACTGTGCCACCATGGTTCTTAATATGGCATGCTATTCCATGTCATGTCCATGGATACAATGCCCATGTTGTTATGTCCTAGTTTCTTCACATATATTTGTATTCCTCAATTAAGATAACAAAAAAATGGTAATATGAACTCCTGGAAAGAATCATTTTATTAAAGAATAACAGAGTTAAATAGAAACTGGGAGATCTTGTAGTCCAACTCCCTGCTTAAGCAAGAGACACTATAGCATTCTGGGCAAATGGCTGCATATCAATATTAAAAGCATTTTTCATTGTGAAATTTTTAAATTACATTTATATGCCGCCCTTCTCCGGAGACTCAGGGCGGCTTACAATTTTTGGGATGCAACCCAGTGTGCTCAGCAATAGCCTTCATTCCATTGTATATGCCTGCTTATTACTAAGCGGCATTTTTACAAGGTCAGCTAATTGCCCCCAACAATCTTGGGTCCTCAGTTTACCTACCCCGAGAGGATGGAAGGCTGAGTCAACCTTGAAATACCTTAATGTCATATGTATAGTAACTGAGTGATCTCAAAATGCAGTAAAATGTATAGAATAATTATTAAGCATATAGAATACCTCAATGACAAATATATTAGAATTAATATAGTCATTGCCACGTCATAATTAAGGAAACTAGCATTACCAGTTTTGATATAACCAAGGACTATCATGTGCCTATTCTATGTCATTTTAATGAAGGCAATCATGTACCAATGAAATGGGACATGTTTTCCCCAAAACTGAATTTCAGTTTAATAAATTGATTAACTGTACATTTGTCCAATATTCAAAGCAATAATTTCAAAGCTGTATATTATGATATTTTGGAACTACATATTCTACTTATGAGAAGAAGTGTAAGCTGGAATATATAAGTAAGTAAGTAAGTAAGTAAGGAAGTAAGTAAGGAAGGAAGGAAGGAAGGAAGGAAGGAAGGATCTGTTGAAACTAGAGCCCAGCAAACATATATCTGATCCTTCCTTGTCTGGATTATTTGGATATATATATCCAAAAAGGAAGGAAGGAAGGAAGGAAGGAAGGAAGGAAGGAAGGAAGGAAGGAAGGAAGGAAGGAAGGAAGGAAGGAAAAGGAATCCATGTTATAATTTAATACTGATATGTGGATGAATAAAAATGTCTACTGTTTATTTTAACAAGACATTTTGATCTGATAGTTTCTTTTATTAGCGGACTATCTAGTGATTAAGCAAATGGAAGGATTATTGCTAGGTCAGTGGGAAAGTCCTGGACTCTGAAAGCAGTCCTTCCAACACTGGTTATCAAAAACACTGAGGCCTTGGAAGCCACATTTTACTTGGAAGCTTCGAGGCTGCCTTATTTAGTGCCTGGGAATTTAGGAAGGGGGTTTTCATAGAGAGGTGGAAGATTAGACTCAACAACATTCTTTTTCAGAAAATCAAGGACATGTTACCCTGCACCTGGAGAAGAGTGTCTGGAGGAATGTCTCCAGTTGGGACGGTGCTTGATTAGGCCATGTGATGGACTGGTGGGTGCAGGGGATGGATCTTTGAATTTCTATTGGGAAGGGAAAACCCAGAACTCTCAGATTCAGGTTTTCCCAGATGTGCCAATATGACAAACCTACTAAAATGGAACTTTGAGAAAATGCTTGTCTCGGAATGTATCGGTCTGGAGTTTGTTAGCTGGAACACTGACACTTATGTTCAATCAGATTGGCTCTCTTCGTCTTTCTCCAATAGTACTCCAGGCATCACTTCTGACACTTCATCTCCTGAGCCTCCATAAAATACCAGGGGGTACCTTGGGACTGGCACCTCCAGAGAGGCTGCACAGAAGCAGAACAGACCAGGCCCTCTCAAATGAGTTGCAGCTGATTCTTGCTGGGACTTGACCAAGGTAGCATCTAATTCCTACTTCTTCTTTAATGCCAGCCTCAGAAGCATACAATCTTTTGGGTTGCAATAAGGCTCTTTTTGTATTGATACAGGAGAGCAGAATGCCAGTGAACTTCCTCCACAGCTGCCATCTGTGCCTTGGCAAACTCCGTTTCTGATGGGCTGCGGCATTTTGCCCACAAATAAATTGGTCAAGACATATTTTGCAATCCTAGTATATGCAGTCAACTCACTGCACAGGCATTGCCCTGTCATATCTACAACATCAAACAAATAATTTTGGTACCAAGAACCTTCTTTGTGATCTGTAAGACATAGGAGAGCAGATTTCCTATTCATTACAGCAGCCTCATGCAGAATTCATTTTTTATTTATTAAATTTCTTCCCTACCGATCTCACCTAAATGATTTTGCCACCCAAACAGTAGTGGGATTCAAAATTTTTACTACTGGTTCTGTGTGCGTGGCTTGGTGGGTGTGGCTTGGTGGGCATGGCAGGGGAAGGTTACCGCAAAATCCCATTCCCTCCCCATCCTACTAACCTGCTTTCCAGCTCTGTTCTCCTGTGCAAGGCAACAAAAGAAGACCCAGTCAATCAGCTGGGACTTGGGAGGCAGAGAATAGATGGGGTTGGGGCCAGTCAAAGGTGGTATTTGCTGGTTCTCCGAACTACTCAAAATTTCTGCTTCCAGTTCTCCAGAACTGGTCAGAATCTGCTGAATACCACCTTTGCACCAAGGTGATATTAGAGAAGGTTTGAAAGCTGCCACAGCCATTACAGTTACTGAATCTTCTAGAGTCCTGTTTTCTTGGTCTTTCAATATGTTGTCTTTTCTGCTAAAATTCCTTTCCTGCCTCTGAATTTCTCCAGCTCTCTCAAAAGGTACTGTGCAGAAAGGTCAATGCTCTTCGCACAGTTCCTGTCTGTTTTTCAACTAATGTACTATAACACATTATCAGATTTCAAAACAATTGTTCCGTTTTTCATTAGAATGTGCGATGTTTCTCTCTTTCTGCAGCGGAAAAAAAAGAGCACAAAATGGTGCTGAGTTGTTGGCTGGTAATAGCAACAAGCAATCCATTGCCCTGAGAAGTGGGGTGGAATTGATTTCCGTTATTAAAAACAGACTCGGTGCTGGCCCATCTTGCCTGTGAGAAGGATTAACATTAAAATAGGTAGCTAGCAAGTGCTTGGGATGTATCAGACTTGTTTAATGATTCATTTTCAATTTCTGAGGCTGAGGTAGCTTCCTGTCATATTGGTGTTTGGTGGCACCTTCAAGTGCTAAGTGAAGAACCCTGACTTACAGCAGGAAAGGGTAAATTCCTTTACAGACTTGGAATGTAACTGCCTTCACCATATTATTATTATTATTGCTGGAAAAAGAATTTGAATGGCATACTAGTTAAGTTATATTTCTGCCAGCAGCAAGGCCAACGAGAGCAGGTGGCTTTTGATTTGTGGCTCCAAAATAAAGAATTCAGCTATGGAGGCACAATATAAATGGTGTGTGTCAAAGGTGTGAAAATGTTCCAGGTGAAAGTTTAGACACCTAATCTTGGACAAATCCCAGTTTATCTCACACGTCATTACAGTAATCATTAGAACAGGGGTGTCAAACTTGCATCATCACATTGTTGTCACATGATGTATCATAAATTTTCCCCCCTTTGCTAAAATGGGGAGGGGGGCAGCACATGACTCATCGACCCTGCAGGCCACGAGTTTGACACCTCTGCATTAGAAGAATGAACAGGAGTGTAAGGTACCTGTGGCCCTTCAAAGCCTTGGTGGTGCAGGCTATTAAATGCCTAGCACTTAATTCCAGCTGTCTACAATTAGTGCAGGCTCGAATCCCACCAGGCTCAAGGTTGACTCAGCCTTCCATCCTCTCGGGGTAGGTAAATTGAGGACCCAAGATTGTTGGGGGCAATAAGCTGACTTTGTAAAAATGCCGCTTAGTAATAAGCAGGCATATACAATGGAATGAAGGCTATCGCTGAGCGCATTGGGTTGTGCTCCAAAAATTGTAAGCCGCCCTGAGTCTCCGGAGAAGGGCGGCATATAAATATGATTTTTTTAAAATGTAGATAAATTATATTTCCCAACACCATTCATTACCGAGGTTGCTGTTAGGTGTTTTTCAGAAACATCAGGAGGATGTCATTTCCCTATTCCCGTGACAGAGAAAATCAATATTAGAAGAATTTATAAAATTCTTACAAGTGATGGGTGCAATGTTCTATTTCTGTGTTTTACTAACAAGGCCATTACAAGAACTTTGAAGAAATTTTGGCTTCTAGGGATTTGGTCCCTCCTTCGGTGACCTTCAAGGTAGAGGCATGGCATCCTGGACAGTGCACCAAGAAAGGCAACAGATATGGAAAACAACTCACATTGTTGGCAGTAACACTAATGTGTACATATGTTTCTTTTTAAACTAAGAAGCATTAAGAAATAAACACTATGAATTATTTATCGACTGACTGAGAATGTTAGAATCTACTTTTCAGATGTAAACATGATGTCAAGCAGCGGTTCATTATATTATTCAGCAGTGCAGGATGTCTCCCGCAAAAATGAAATCTTATTAAAAGCTCAGGCAGACAGGAATGAACTTCCATACACCAAGGAAATTGAAATTTCCCATTCAAAGAATTCCATAAGATGCACCGCAAGAAAGACTGTCCCTGCCATTGCTTTCAGAAAGTAGGAATTTGGGGGAGAGGAGCTCAATGAAATTAAAGGTCAGTGCAGTAACTTGCAGCCCTAGAGAAGGTTGATAACTAAACATTTGAGCACATGGCTTGCAGGCTGAAAATATCATATGCAAATTATGACATCTATTGTTAAAAGAATAACATACTAGATCTTGGCAAACTGCTGCTGGTCAGAGTATTAAATATTGGATAGACACATAGCTGATTTTTTTTAACATTCGCAAGGAAAATAGGTAGTTAATGGTGGGCTAGACAAAGTATAAAGGTTCCTTTCATGTTTAAGAATTTCTGAGAGAAATATATAAGCTACAGAGTCCATGGTGGATCTTATATTTATGATATATTGTTGTTGGTATACTTAGTCTTGCTTTCAAACTGTTAGTCCCAAAGATGCTTTTTCAGGAGGCAACTGGACTTTCTCATTTTTTCTTAGAGATGTTTTACTTTTCATCAAGAAGCTTCTTCAGCTCTGACTGGACAGTGGAGAATGGAAGGATTTATATTCCTTGCAGACAGCTGGTCATTTGCATCCTTTTTGAGGGTCATTGAAGCACTTGGAGGTTTATCTGTGTCCTCAGAGTCACCTGAGTGGTGGTCCTGGTTTCTATAGTCTGCAATTCTTTCCTCTGGAAATCCATTCCTACTCCCACACCATTCAAAGCATGTTCATCCCAAATTGCATAGCTAAAAGTCTGTAGAGATTCTCAGTCGTCCAGGTCATGGTTGTCTCAAAGGTACTTTTCCAGGAGGCAACTGGACTTTCTTATTTTTTTCTTTGAAGACATTTTGCTTCTCATCCAAGAAGCTTCTTCAGCTCTGACTGGATGGTAGGGAATGGAAGGATTTATATGCCTTTCAGACAGCTGGTCATTTGCATCCTTTTTGAGGTCCTTTCAGCTGAAGAAGACAGTGAGGAAATCAACTCAGTCACTCCTAAAGGCAATCAACTCTGACTGTTCTTTGGAAGGACAGATGCTGAAGCTGAAGCTCAAATACTTCATCTGCCACATGAGAAGAAAAAAGACTCTGGGGGTGGAAAAGATTGAAACCAAAAGGAGAAGAGGCCAACAGATGATAAGATGGTTAGATAGTGTCATTGATGCAATGAACATGAATTTGGGCAAACTCCCAGAGACAATGGAGGACAGGGGAGCCTGATGTACTATGATCCATTGGGTTATGATCAGTGGTGAGTTTCAAAGAGATTTACCACCGGTTCAGTGGGCGTGCCTTGGTGGGCACGCGTGCATGCCAAACACACACTTTGTGCACTACTTACCTCCTGCAACTAGTTTTACTACTACTAGTTTTACTACTACTACTAGTTTTACTACTTACCTCCTGCAATCCCTGTAGCTTCAACAGCTGATGCGCGGCAATTTGCTGTACCGCGCAAAGCAGCTGCGCTTCAAAAGCAGGGAACAAAGATCAGTAAGGGAAGCCCAGATGGGTGGGTGGGACCCACAGCAGCTCAGAGAGAACTGGTTCGATCTCGGCTGATCTTCACTACCAGTACGCCAGAACCAGGCCAAACTGATAGAATAGCACCACTGGTTATGATGAGTCAGACACGACTTAGCAACTAAACAACAATAGCATTTAGCCTGACATAACTATAAATGTAGCCTTTCCACATTCTAGGTCTCATAGTCTACTGTTGACTTATTCTGCAACAAATTCTCTGACAAAACTGATGTAGATACCTTACTTGAGAGAAAAATAAAGCCAACAGATGATATGCCTTCTGAGGAACATAGCAGTCAGACCCTATTTATACTGTACATGTCAGTGCTCCAGGCTGAAATACTATGCTTTTTTTCTCTACCTTTCTGAGTTATATTTGGCTGTTTTTATCAAGGTCATAGAAGGCAGCTGGGATTTGCTGATACAGTGGTTCTCATTAGTCTGGAAACCATTGGCTCCTATTTTTCTCATTCTATTCCAAAGGGTGGCTGTACTTCCTTAGGACAAATTTGTTCATATGTCTACATGCTTAACTGCATTCAGTAAATATTTAGAATACTAAACATTTGAGAAAATTCAGCTTAAATGTTCAGAGAATCTCTCCTCACAATAGCTCTTGGTTTTGTTGTTCTGACAGAGTTCAGTGTGGCAGCATTAGGCCGGCACTGATTCATTTGTCAAAATATACAGTAGGCATAAGGACTGTTATCTAGATAGCAGAGTGCCCTCTTCAAGTACTCCAGAAGCAGCAGCATAGAAAGACACCACTTTGCATTACCAGGTGATCCACTTTAAACTGGTTTCCCCCTGCCCCCCAATCTGGTTCCAAAAGGTTGTCGATTTTAGGACAGAAGTGGGATGCTTCCCTGTCCATATGTCCATTCACCAAATTGTATTTCCTTAACCACTTTGGATCACAGTGTGAGTACTCACCATTGAGAATCAGCTAGTGGCATTAAGACCAAGGCTCTTAATTTTGTCTTCTTCACACAGAAAAACAGTTTTGAGTTTTTGCTTGAGTTATCATCTATACTGTAGAGCCAGAAATGTGAACAGAGCAACTGTACATATTTGCTATATTAAGTTATTTGAAAATAGACTGATAATATGCAGGCGATAATGGAAGATATGATACCCATAAATTGTGCAGCTGACAAGAGACCCGGTGATTGCTGGGACATCCTGATCCAAATGTTATAAAATCAATGGAATTGTGTTCGAGTCGATTTAATTACCAACGTGTATTTTTTTTCACTTACATCATTATAGTCCCAATTGCCCATTACATTTTCCTTTCAACTGCAAAAATATCAATCTAATCACTTATCAAACATTAAAATTAATTTTGCTTAGACCTCAGGGTTGTTCTCATATTGATATCATTATTCAGTGGGCCAGAGGGGGAATGGAAACTGTAAAGGACGAGATGAAAACATGGTGGAAAGAGTGGGAGAATTCAGGGAAAGGAAGTTTTAAAATAATAGGATATTAAATGGTTCTAATTTAGTGGCATGCATCAGATGGAAGAGGCATGTCAGTAAATGACATCTGCTTAGGAATGTGAGCCTCTTCCTATATCAGTGCCTCATAGAATAGAAACTATCATTTACTAAGCCATACCCAGTTACAATGACAGTACATAGCTTGCTCACATGAAGAATACAGTGCTAATATATTGCAAAAAACATGTGAATTACAAATCATAAGGCACACCGAAATCATGTTATTTTTCATGTTATTCCTGTATGTTTGAAACAAATTATTCTTACGTTGCAACTTTTAAAGTAATTGTCTATGGAGATTCTCAGTCATCCAGATCATGGTTGTCCCAAAGGTGCTTTGTTTTTGTTTTTTTAATAACATTTATATGCCGCCCTTCTCCGAAGACTCAGGGCGGCTTACAATTTTTGGGATACAACCCAATGTGCTTGGCAATAGCCTTCATTCCATTGTATATGCCTGCTTATTACTAAGCGGCATTTTTACAAAGTCAGCTTATTGCCCCCAACAATCTTGGGTCCTCAATTTACCTACCCCGAGAGGATGGAAGGCTGAGTCAACCTTGAGCCTGGTGGGATTCAAGCCTGCAGTAATTGCAGGCAGCTGGAACTTAAGTGCTAGGCATTTAACATCCTGCACCACCAAGGCTCTTTTTTCAAGAGGCAAGACATTTTTTGGAAGACATTTTGCTTCTCATCCAAGAAGCTTCTTCAGCTCTGACTGGATGGTGGGGAATGGAAGAATTTATACTCCTTGCAGAGACCTGGACATTTGCCTTCTTTTAGCAGGTCATTAAGGTCAAATGGGTGCAAATGGGTGTGGAGCCTTCTTGGAACTGTTGAAAGGATTGTGTTGTAGATTGGAGATAGATGATGTCGTATCCCTCCCCCTGTGTTTAGAGAGGGCTGTTCAATTTTGACATTGAATGTTCAATGGCCTCTTTAGCCCCCCCCTTTCAAACCAGCGAACCTCTCTGTCCAAAATATGGACTTTGTTGTCTTCAAAAGAGTGGCCTGTGTCTTTTAAATGCAGATGGATTGTTGAATCTAGTCCTGATGTAATTGTTCTCTTATGTTGTGCTGTGCATTTATGAAGTGGTTGTTTCATTTCCCCAATGCACGGATTTGCAGATGGCTCACTGCATTGTACTGCATATACCACCTTGCTCAGTTTCTGTCTGGGTGTTTTATCCTTGGGGTGGACAAGCTTCTGCCTTAGTGTGTTCTTGGGTTTGAAGTGTGCACATATATTATGTTGGGTTTTCCAATATGCCTACAATGTACGGAATGACAATGTTGCTTCATCATTGTTCTTGTCATTGTCTGCTACAGAGGAGCTCCTGTAGGGTCTCTCTGAGGCCTTTTTCAGTAATCAGTTTATTCCATGTGTTGGTCGATTTGTCCTGTCTTTCTCCCTCTTTCCATTCTTCTGATATAGGCCTTGTATCAGAGGTGGTATTCAGCAGGTTCTGGCCAGTTCTGGAGAACCGGTAGTGGAAATTTTGAGTAGTTCAGAGAACCAGCAAATACCACCCCTGACTGGAGATTTTACAGTATCCTTCCCCTGCCATGCCCACCAAGCCACGCCCACAGAACCGGTAGTAAAAAAAATTGAATCCCACCACTGCCCTGTATGTTAAATTGTTTGGATTCCATGATTGCAACTGGGTTGGAAATGAGCTACCAATTGACAGCTGAATTCAATCTATAATGATTAGGTTTGTCCAAACTGTAACTGCTTATTCATAAAATATATCTGTTTTGCAAATGTATTTATGTGCAATCAGGTCAAATAAACTCTTATTAGTTTATTAGGAACGTCAGGGAACAGATGTTATAAATAGCTGTCATGTCTATAAACTATCCAGGAAACTTCAGCTGTATCAGTCTCATGGAAAATCAGTGGCTAAAACAAAAAAAGGAACTCTGTTGTGGCATATCTGAATGGTTATCAAAACCAAAATTAAAAAATCTCCAGATACTACTCCCTCTGCACCTTTCTAATTTCATTCAGTTGGGCAGTTGTCAAAGTTTTGAGGCAGTTGGGTGATGGTTTTGAACTCTGGACATAGATCAGCATTTTCAGGCTAATCCATATGATGGGCTGAGGGCTTCTTGATGAAGCAGGAAAGCTGCTCTGTTTTCATTGTAGTTGGAAGTACTCACCCATTCCACCCTGCCTGTCATGTATTGCTTTACAAGGCAGACACCCCACTCACCCCAAATTTAATGTTTCAGAACCTGGTTTGCAGGGACTAACTCTACCTAGTGTAGCAGGATCATCCAATACAAGTGTGGGGTATTTTATCTGGCCCTGATCTACCTGTCCATTGAAGGAGGATAGTATTATAGGAGCCTCTGTGGTGCAGTGGTTAGAGTGCAGTATTGCAAGCTACTTCTGCAGCCAGCTGCCTACAATTTGGCAGTTCAAATCCCACCAGGCTCAAGGTTGAGTCAGCCTTCCATCCTTCCAAGGTGGGTAAAATGAGGACCCAAATTGTTGGGGCAATATGCTGACTCTGTAAACCACTTAGAGAGGGCTATAAAACATTATAAAGTGGCATATAAGTCTAAGTGCTATTGCTATTAGCTACTTTATGGGGCAGACTTTCACATGCAGACACACAAACACAGGAAAAATATACACCCAAATTAACTAGCTCAGAACCAGCTTTTGACAATTGCCAACATTTGCTTTCTCTCTTAGAATAACTTGTGATTGGAGGCAATAGTCTCTTTCTTTAATTTGTTCATTACATATACCAATTTTTACCCTCTGTTGATGTGGGAGAATAAAACTCTGCATGAGAGCATGCAAATATGTTAGCATACTTTTGAACTTCTATATGCTTTGGAGAGAAAAAAACACTTTCATAAAGATATGAAGAAAAGCCCTCATAGATTAAAACTAAGTTTGGTATAGCATCACTAGAGTCACAGTGTGTTTGTGTGATGTGGATAAGTATGTGCTCTCAACCCCAAAGAATAATAACAATGGGGAAATCACATGATCTTGAGAAAGCCCTTGACAGGGCTTTCTCCTACATTAGGCCCCTTCTTATAATGATGGGGTCATTCAAGCTACTTTTGACTATGGATAAAGAGGAAGTCATCTCTACACAATAGAACATGTGCTCCAGAACAATTTGGTTATAGATTACCAGGAGATAAACATCAGTATATTTTAATAACTTCCTTCTTGCATATAGGAGCACATCTCTGTGGAAGATAGAATGGGCAACCTGTGGCTCTCAGCTCACATGTTTTGCTTACAGATCTCAGCTTAAGCTCAAACCCAATTTATAGGAGTTATATTAGAGCTTTGAGAGCCAACAACCCATCCTTTCCATATTGCTTACACAGGAGAGAAAGGAAAGCAACAGGAAGGGAATAATGCAAAGAATGGGTGTCCTCACACAGCCTTTCTCTCTGGTCTTAGCCCTTAAAGGCCCTCTAGGCCTACCCATGGCTCAGTTCTTGACTGAAAAATAATGCCTGCATCTGCAATGTCAGTTTAATTATTTATTTATTTATTTATAATTGGACTTATATGCCACCCGCTCTTCGCAAGGACTCGGGGCAGCTCACAATTAAAACACAAGAACAATAAATATTTAAAAAAGAATTAAACCTGGAAAGCCCAATCAATAAAACCATTAAAATAAATTAAAATAAATTTTAAAAACCCAGGAGGTCAGTCCAGCCCAGCCTGTTCAAACAACCAGGTCTTTAGATCACGGTGGAAGGAGCAAAGATCAGGGACCAAGCAGAGCTCCAAAGGGAGTTGATTCCACAAGGCGGGGGCTGCAACAGAGTAGGCCCTCCCCTGAGGCACTGCCAGCCAACATTGTCTAGCTGACGGCACCCCGAGGAGTCCCCGTCTGTGCGCATGCACAGGGTGATCAGTATTTGATATTGGCAGGAGACACCCCCGCAAGTACCCCGGACCCAAATCGTAAAGGACTTTGAATGTTAAAACCAACACCTTGAATCTCACCCGGAGGGCAACCGGTAGCCAATGCAGCTCGTGCAGGAGAGGTGTAACATGGGAGTATCGGGAAGCTCCCATCACAACCCGCGCAGCTGCATTCTGCACCATCTGAAACCTCTGGATGGTATGCAAGGGCAGTCCTAGATTTTGCAGTAGTCAAGTTGGGACGTCACAAGTGCATGAGTGATTGTGCGAAGGGCATCTCGGTCCAGATATGGGCGCAACTGAGCACACTGGGTTTTTATCCCCCCCCAAAATTGTAAGCCGCCCTGAGTCTTCGGAGAAGGGTGGCATATAAATGTAATTAAAAAAATAATAACGGCGAACCAGTTGGACCTGGGCAAAAGCCCCCCTGGTCACGGCCCCCACCTGCTCCTCCAAACTAAGCCATGAATCCAGGAGGACTCCCAGGTTCCAAGCCCTGTCCACAGGGGGCAACACCGCACCCTCTACGACCAAAGATGGAATCAATTGACTGGGCCGAGATGCCTGTACGCACAGCCACTCAGTCTTGGCCAGATTGAGCTGTAGTCCGTTCCTGCCCATCCAGATCTGTACCGCATCCAGACACCGGGTCACCATGGAGAGAGCATCACTGATTTGGCTTGGGGTGGAGATATATAACTGGGTATCATCAGCGTACTGGTGATACCTCACCCCAAAGCCACGGATGACCTTGCCCAGCGGCTTCATATAGATGTTGAACAGGAGGGGAGAGAGGACCGACCCCTGAGGAACCCCACAAGTGAGTGCCCTCGGGGCTGACCTCTGCCCTCCTGCCAACACCGATTGCGAATGCCCTGAGAGGTAGAAGGAGAACCACTGCAGAACAGTGCCCCCCACTCCCAACCCCCTGAGGCACTGCAATAAGATACCATGGTTGATGGTATCGAAGGCCGCTGAGAGATCCAATAGGACTAGGACAGAGGAAAATCCCCTGTCCGTGCCCTCCAGAGATCATCCATCAGTGCGACCAATGCCGTCTCCGTGCTGAACCTGGGTCGGAAGCCCAACTGATACGGATCTAGATAGTCCGCTTCCTCCAGGAAAAGCGGAAACTGCTGAGCCACCACACTCTCAACAACCTTCGCTAAAAAGCGAAGGTTGGAGACTGGACGAAAGTTGTTTAAAACAGCTGGGTCCAAAGCAGGCTTCTTCAGGAGGGGCCTCACCACCGCCTCTTTCAAGGCGGCAGGAAAAGACCCCTCCCTCAGCAAGGTGTTAACAACTGCCCAGACCCAGCCGCACGTGGCCTCCTTGGAGGCATATTCCATCCAGGAAGGACACGGGTCCAATAAACATGTGGTGGAACTCAGTTGTCACATAATCCTGTCCACTTCATCCTCAGAAACAGGATCAAACTCAGCCCAGATGACATCGTCCAGACTCTCTTTAACTCCCTCCTCAGACCACTGCAAGTGAGAGTTCAACCCCTCCCGGATCCGAGCGATCTTATCCGACAGATATTGTCCAAACTCCTCAGCCCTACCCTGCAAAGGGTCCACTTCCGGCTCCCGATGTAAAAGTGAGTGCGTGACCCTGAACAGGGCGGCCGGGCGATTATCTGCGGACGCTATGAGGGTGGAGAGGTAAGTCCTCCTCGCCACCCTCAAAGCTCCCAGGTAAGTCCCAACATAGGCTCTTAACTGGGTTTGGTCGGATTCGGAACGGGTCGACCTCCATCTGCTCTCTAAGCCCCTCCTACACTGCTTCATCTCCCGGAGCTCCTCTGTAAACCAGGGAGCCACCCGGGATCTGCGGCGAGTAAGGGGACGTAAGGGGACAACCTGGTCGAGGGCCTCCCCGGCAGCCTGTTGCCATGCAGCTGCCAGCACCTCAGCCGAGCTGTGGACAAGGGAGGTGGGCAGAAAGCCCAGCTCTGCCTGGAACCTCTCAGGGTCCATCAGGCGTCTGGGATGGAACCATCTCAGCAGTTCCTCATCCCAGCGGCGTGGGGTGACCTGTTGGAAGACCAGCCGCAGGAGATAGTGATCTGACCATGCAACGGGTTGGACATTAACACTGCCAGCCCCCAGATCACTACGCCACCGCTCCGAGACAAAAATAAGGTCAAGCGTGTTGCCCCCCTCGTGCGTGGGACCCTGTATTATCTGTGTCAGACCCATAGCCGACAAGGAAGCCATGAACTCCTGGGTCAAACCCGATACCCCCCCAAGGGAGGGCAAGTTGAAGTCACCCAAGACCAAAAGGCCCGGGAACTCCACCGCCACTCCTGAGAGGGCATCGAGGAACCCAGGCAGGGCCACTGCTACACAGCTGGGGGCAAGGTATGCAAGCAGCAGGACAAAACCAGACAAGATTGATACGGACCAAAGCATGTACCTATTTGTACAACATCTCTGCCACAAATTAGTATTGGCAGGGATGGTTTTAAAATAGGCTTGGATAGATAATGGAAAAGATAATGGAAAATTGTATCATCTAATACAATTTTTTGTTAAGCAACATTTTTATTTATTTTTTTGTTTGTATGTATGTATTCTGCCTTTATTCTTGTTACAAATAACTCAAGGAGCAATCATATCCAATACATTGTTCTCCTCCTGTTTTCCCTACAACAACTCTTTATTTATTTTATTTTTTATTTTATTTTATTATTTTATTTATTTATAGTTGGGATGGGCTGAGAGATAGTGACTCACCCAGATGGCTTTCATGGCTAAAGTGAGACTAGAACTCCCAATCTCCTGGTTTCTAGCCCAATGCCTTAACCACTAGGCCGGACTGGCTTTTATTATATTGTGGTAAGACTTGTCTTATATTAACAATGCAGAAATAGTATTGTTGATATTTTGCCTGAGATTTCATGCCTTATTTACCAAGTAGACACTTATCTACAGTGAGAAAACTGAGGATGAACTGAAGTTGATAAACTGAAGGTTAGCTAAAGCACCACTTCTAAAGCATATCCCCATTCTTTGGAGGGGGAGTATAATAAGTATTTAAAAAGTAGCAAGAGAGTCTGAAAATTGTTATTGTAGCTTGGCAGCACTATTAAATATGCATACAGTGGTCTTTTTGACAATTGTATTAATCCTTTTATAAAGCCTTTAGAAGTTCCATCACAGAGGTTTGGGTGCCGTTTTGATCTATTTATTATTCTTAAGTGTTCAGAGAACTGTCCCTATTTTCTAATTAACACTTTTAAAGATAAAAAGTTACATATTAAATCAATCTGAATGATGCTTGTTTGTGAATCCCACAAGATAAGGCAATTTGCATGTTCACTTTGTACTTACAAACTAAATCTGAACATCTCCAAAGCAGTTCCTTATAATATAAACCTTTTGTGCATATTTGTAACTTAAAAGTAAGTTTGGCCTAATACACAGGCAGTGCCAATTATCTAAAGGGCTTTTTTTAACCGAAGTAAATACATGATACATGATTGAGATACAAAATTATGAGCTTGTTATTTTATATTGTTTGTAGAGGAACTGGAGGAAACTTCATTAAGAAAGTTAAGGACTCTGCATCTTGCTTTCTTTCTCAAAAGCAAAAAAAGAAAAGTTTCCAGGTCATTTGTTCATCTGGATTCAGTTGATGAGAATTACATTATTTATTGGGAAACATATCCATAGCATTCTTGTTTGGATAGTAAAATGAATTTGCGAATTTTTATAGAGTATATCTTATGCTGGGTGTTGAAATACTGTAAAGCAATGTCATCGCTCTTTCAAAATACTCTTACTGGTCCTCCAATAATGATGATTCAGCTCTCAGCAGATGGTGAGTCTACGTACTCAGTTCCAATGACATAAATCTGAGCAAAGTTCTGGGAATGAAATAAGAAATTGTGGGATTAATGAAGCAAACTAGAATCTCTCTGGTCAAACGTACAGTATTGTCTAGCTTAATATTATCTTTTGTTCTGTCTTCCTTTCTGAACCCCAAAAAAGTTTTCTGCTACTGAGTTTATTTACCATATTATCTAGTCCTAAAATGACTGTGTTAAATATTAATTTACCAAAGATTGGCAGAGTTCAATATCCGATACACATACAGATAGACCAGAGGTGGTATTCAGCAGGTTCTGACCAGTTCTGGAGAACCAGTAGCGGAAATTTTGAGTAGTTCAGAGATCCAGCAAATACCACCTCTGACTGGAGATTTTACAGTATCCTTCCCCTGCCACACCCTCTAAGCCACGCCCACAGAACAGTAGTAAAAAAAATTGAATCCCACCACTGAGATAGACACACATTAGAGGAAGGGTATAGGCATCCCCCAATCTTTGGTTTATAGATCCATGTAAAAGCTATATTTCAACACTCTTAGAGGCCAGAAGACTGGCAAAGGTAACTGTTAAGTTTGCATGAAGAGACAGATGCGGAGTGCTTCAAGCTCTTTGTTTATTAGTGACTACAGCTCAGAACAGACTCACTTTGGCTGGGCTGCGGCTGCATGCAAGCCAATCAGCAGGGTTTTGTTTCAGAGTGACAAGCTCTTTGTTTATTAGTGACTACAGCTCTAGACTCACTTTGGCTCAGGGCTGGCTGGGGCTGCTACTTATAGCCAGCAGCCGCAGTTGCCAGCCAATCAGAGTGCAGGGTTTTCCCGCACTTTTTAAACCAATCATTTCTTACATTTTACAAGAACAGTTCAAACTAAACCAATGACTTTAAACCTGCATACATAACACCCCTCCCCACTAGGTTCAGTCCATACTCAAACCCCATCTATCTAATGTATTCTTTTAAATAGGTGGGGCTCTTACGTGTACGTTGAGACCTACGTGGTTCAGATGTTTTAAGGTTCTCACCTTGTGAGGGAGGAAATGTGTCTGCTGACATTTCCTTACTAGGACTTGTAGTAATGGTAGAACCTGTTTGGTTACTACAACCTGGTCTCCTCCCAATCCATCTCCAACCCAATGTCAGCACCTAAATCAGGTAGTGATGTGCAATCTTCCATTTGTGAAAATGGTTGTTGGTATTGTGACAGGTTTTGGGATGGTTCCTGTCATGTTAGCTCGTTACACATGGGGTTGATTCTTGCTTGCTGATTACACTCATGATCCTCCCCTTCCCCCCTAGAAGAGGCAGTAGGTATGGGAACCAGAGAGGAGCAAAAGCGATGCTCCTGAGGCAATCTGGATCTTAACTGATCAATGTGCCTGCTCCAGAGGACACCATCCTCCGTTTGTACCCTGTAAGACTGAGTTTCTACCCATCAACAATTCAGCTGGGGACAAATTAGCTGAGGGGTTGGGAGTGATATCCTGAACACTGAGAAGTTTTTCAACTTTCTCAGTGATATCCCCTGGACCCAATTGCTGAAGTTTTTCCTTGGTAAATCGTACCATACGTTCAGCCCGGCCATTAGCCGAAGGATGCCCAGGGGCTGTCAGGGCATGTCTGATACCCTGTTGTGCTAGATATGATTCGAAAAGGTTGGATGTAAATTGAGGGCCATTGTCAGAAACAAGCACATCAGGTAACCCATGAGTTACAAAAAGCTTTTTAAGCTGTTTGATGACAGCTTCAGTTGTGGTGGATGCCATAGGGATAACCTCTAGCCATTTGGAATATGCATCACTATAATAAGGAAAGTGTGCCCTCTGGTAGGGCCAGCAAAATCAATGTGAATCCTGGACCATGGGCCCCTAGGACATTCCCATTCCTGTGTGGGGGTGAGAGGTGGGGCAGGCCTGACTACCTGACAGTTGGGACAAGATGCAACCCAGTTTTCAACCATTTTGTCAATACCTGGCCACCATACATAACTCCTGGCCAATCCCTTCATTCTGACAATTCCTGGATGACCCTCATGTAACATTTCCAAAACCTCTTTTGTAGTTTTGCAGGAATAACCACCCTGTTACCCCACAAAATACATCCTCTTAATACAGATAATTCAGTTTGCCTGGATTTGAAAGGTTGGGCGAGTTGAGGTAGATCTTGAAGTGGCCAACCCTTCTTAATCCAGCCTATAACAGGAGCCAATAAAGTGTCTTTGGCAGTCTCTCTGGCAATTTGAGCAGCATGTACTGGAAGCTTGGCAACAGTTTCTAGAAAAAGGTGTGAGTCTCAGGAACAGGGTCCTCAATGTGTGAAGGAAGTGGGCAGCGACTCAAAGCATCTGCATGCCCAATGTCTTTACCAGGTCTGTGGATCAGTTTGTATGAATAAGCAGCAAGAAATTCAGTCCATCTCAGCATTCTTGGTGACAGGATCGTGGGCGTTGGTTTGTCCCCTGCCACAATGCCTAAAAGAGGTTTGTGATCTGTGACAACAGTAAATGTTCTCCCATATAAATACTCATGGAATTTCTTGACAGCTGCTACAATTGCCAAGGCTTCCTTGTCCAGTTGGCTGTAGTTCCTCTCTGCTTTAGTCAAGGTGCGAGTAAAATGCAATAGGAGCTTCCCTCCGCTGGGAAGCATATGGCTCAATACCCCCCACTCCAAAGGGGAGGCATCACAAGTCAGAATAACAGGAAGATTCTCAGAGAACTGTATCAGCACAGCATCAGACGTGATTTGTCTCTTGATATTGTTAAATGCAGCTTGTTCCTTCCTCCCCAGACCCAAACAGATTTCTTGTCCAGCAACCTATGTAGGGGTTCTGCAATGGTTGCCTTCTGAGGTAGAAACATATGATAAAGTTAATGAGTCCCAAGAATGCTTGCAAATCTGTTTTGCATTTTGGCCTGGGGGCTTCTTTGATTGCCTGAACCTTTGCCTCTGTGGGGTGGATGCCATGTTTATCAATCATGTAACCCAAGAATTCCACTTTATCTGTTCTAAGTGTGCATTTTTCTTCTTTGACTTTTAACCCTGCTTTTTGAATCTGGTTAAGACTTCCCTGAGTCTCTCGTGTAACTGAGTGTCATTTTCAGCAGAAATTAAAATGTCATCAAAATAGGGCACCACCCTGGCAACCCTTGTAACATTCTTTCCATAAGGCTTTGGAAGATGCCTGGTGCCACGCTTACTCCAAACTGCAACCTTTGCATTTGAAAGCACCTCTATGGGTTACAATGGTTTGGGCTTCAGCAGTGGCATCATCAACTGTTAATTGTTGATATGCCTGTGCCAGGTCCAACTTGGCAAAACTGTGCCCCTCCAAGGGAATGTAATAAATGATGCACTACTGGAACTGGATATGCGCTCTGTTGTAGCGCATGGTTCAATGTCCCTTGTAGTCTCCACAGATTCTCACTGACCCATCAGCCTTGACTGGTGTGACTATGGGTGTCTCCCACCTGGAGTGATCAGTGGGCTCTAAAACCCCTTGGGCTATTAGTTTATCTAATTGTGCATCAATTTTTCCTTTAAGGCAAATGGGACCCTTCTGGGTTTTAAACGGATTGGTTGTACCTTGGGATCTAGGTTAAAGGAGATAGGGGTCCCCAAGTACTTGCCTAATCCATTGCTGAAGACCTCTGGAAACTCAGACTTCAAGGCCTCTTCCCACTCAGTGTTGCTCACGTGATTGATGCCAGTCACCTCGATGCCCAGTGGGTTGAACCACTCAAGGCCCAGCAGACTTGGCGGTCCTTGTCCACGATGGTCAGTGGTAGGCGTTTGGTGTGGCCCTTGAACTTCACGTTGAATTCTCTTGTTCCAACTACTGGAATCTTGTTCCCTTGGTAGTCTTTAAGAGTCAATGCTTGCTTCTTGAAGTGCTTCTTCTGGATGTTGGGAAGAAGACTGTGAATAGTGTCCCATGACACCATAGATAGGTATGAGCCTGAGTCCACTTCCATTTGGCAAGGCCTTCCTTCAATAAATACCTTGACATGCACTTTTTACTTCTTAAGGGTGATGAATGACCAATGGTGACTGTTTGATGAGTTTCATTCTTCCCATTTGCTTCTGTGCTGCCCCATTTTCTCACTGAAATTGTTAGGCTTGAATTCTTTGTCTTTGCTTGTAGCAAACTTTCTTCTGTTGGGTGGAGTTCTGGATGATTTGCAGACTCTTGCTAGGTGTCCTCTTTTATCACAACGGAGGCAAATGGTGTCTAAAACTTGCATTCAGTGCGGGGTGGCTTCCCCACACCCTCTGCAGTAGAAATCTTGCCTCTTTCTTCCCAGGTCTTTCTTTTTCCGCTCCATTCTGAGTCTGTAAATTCCTTCCTCCACCTCACTACAGTCTGACTCAGAATCTATTTGCTCACAATGAGTTGTTGTGGACTTTTCCACATCAGGATGGCTTGTGGCCTTGTTGATTTTCTTCATGGCTGCTGCTGAGGACTTGGTAGCTTCTGCTGAAGAGGCCTCTTCTATTGCTTCCTTCAGCGTGATCTTAGGTTTTAGTAATAACTTGCTCTGAAGCACCTTGTCTTTAAGGCCCAGAACAAATCGATCGCATGGCCTCTTCTAAATTGTTAAATTCACATGCACCCCAATGTCTCTTAAACTTGCCACAAAGTCGTTTACTTTCGCTTTCCCCTTGATCCCGACGGTAAAACTCGTGTCTCTTAATGAGGCACGATACTTGTGGGGCGTAATGGGCTCTTAACAACTTTTCTAAGTCAGGCCATTCCATTACCTTCACGTCTGCAGCTCCCGCCAATGCCTTTGCCATCTTGAAAACTGCCGGACCTCAGTGCATGAGAAAGACCGCCCTCTTCCGCTCGAAATGTCGAGATCTTTTTTCCAGATACATTTGGAAACGATCTGCATACAACTCCCAGTCTTCTGCCGCCGGATCGAACGGGCTGGGGGTGTTCAGCGCAGCCATCTCTCTCCTTCTGTTCTGCGTTGCCTTCTTCTTCAGGGAGATCCCACCTTCATTGCCAGTGTTAAGTTTGCATGAAGAGACAGACGCAGAGTGCTTCAAGCTCTTTGTTTATTAGTGACTACAGCTCAGAACGGACCCACTTTGGCTGGGCTGCTGCTACTTATAGCCAGCAGCCGCAGTTGCCAGCCAATCAGAGTGCAGGGTTTTCCCACACTTTTTAAACCAATCATTTCTTACATTTTACAAGAACAGTTCAAACTAAACCAATGACTTTAAACCTGCATACATAACAGTAACAGATGGACCATGTTTTCAAAACTGTTCTTAACATTTATGCACAGAAGGATATCTTAAACTGAACCAAGTGGTTTATGAATCTCAGCCTGATTTAAAGTATTGCCTATTTCCTCACCTATCACCCAACTACTCCTTGGAAGGACACCACTTCTTCCAGGAAAAATATCTATAGAACTAAGTGAACTTGCATATTTAATTCTGCATATGTGGTTGGAAGTGATCATCACTGTCAAGTTCAGTGACCATCAAGGAACTTGATGCTCCATCTTTTGGTCTTCCTAGTTATTTGGTCGACTACTTCCAAAATTCTCAGCCAACATAACCAGTGACCATGCTGAGTGGAAATTCTAGAAATTATAGTCCAAAATATCTGAAAAGTATTTGGAGAGGACTGGTTTGTCTGCTGCTTTTCATACAGTGAGGCTGTGTGTGAACCCAACTTTAAGTGCAAATCTGACATTTTCCCAAAAATTGCTGCCTCGCAATCAATCATATGACCAAAAGTGTTTAACTGATTTCATTTATACTAAATATAATTTATTTACTATGAATATACCATCCCAGATGCATTCTTTGGCATGAAAAAAATGTGTATTTTTCTGATGGAACAAGGAACTGCCTCTCCTCATCTTAAATAGTATCCTGATTTCATTCTTTTAATCTTGGAAGAAAAATTTGAAACTTCCTTTCCAACACCATGGAAAAAAAGTGTTACCAGACTAAAAAAAACCCCATATCTTGGCTTGCTTATAATCCCAACATGTAAAAGGGCCTTATTAAAAGGTAGGCAACTTCTTGTGAGAGAGAGAGGGGGAGGGGGGAGGGAGGGGGAGAAAGAGGGGGGGAGAGATGTTATTTATGGCCAATAAATCATCAGCTCTGACTGTCATGGGGAATAGAGAAAGTTCAATTATTTGTTGTAAAAAAGGAAAGGGATGAAGGCCTTGTACTCTGGTGGGTTGTGCAGGAAACAAAGCTTAGTGATGGTTATGTTAATAAACATTCTATGAGTTTTCACAGCGGATCAGCAGAACGTCCTGAAGCACAGGTGTTTCTGTAATTGTGATACCTTGGGAAACTTCACACTGTTAAATGAGCCTCAGCTTCACACTTCCACCGGTGTAAGGTGGAAATGTACTGTTTGCACACCGAGTTATAACAGTCAACATGTAGGAGTGATTATAGGCAGGTACAAGACATGTTAGGATGGGCTGCCCCACCCAACCGCCAATTTGCATCTTTATTCAAGAAACTATAGAAAATCCCACATTTATATTTACCAGTGTTGTAAAGTGGGAAATATCTTCTGTATGTGTTTGGTAAGATAATTATAAGAAGCCACCACACACAATTAAAACCTTCAGAGGACTATAAAAGGATCTTGAGCATTTCATAAGTAAGCAGGTGACCAGAAATATTATTTGAAAACTGTTTAATCATTGTCAAATGAACTTTTTTGATATCTAAATATACTGACCAATTTATTGGATTTATCTGCTTGGGTTCAAATGGGCCATGAGCCTTTTTTTCCCCTGGCTCTGCTGGGGGCGGGGGGGTGGGGAGAAAGCTCTCAGACTGAATTATCAGTTTTTATTGGACTCCCTTCTTAGACAGGGAAGCCTTTGTTTATTTGATGAATGGGTGAGATGGCATAAAATGTTCAGTTGCCCAGCAGGAATTGTAGAGTTTATAGTCAAGCCTCACCAGGAACGGGAGCAAAGCACGGAAGATAGACAGAAACATGGCTACAGACCTTAGTAGAAGTGGGGAGAGGCAAAGAATCTGCTAGAAAAATAGGCAGTGGATAGATGAAGAAAAAAAATAAAAGTCTGGGACAAGATAACACTCCCTTTCCAGTTGACTTTTTAAAAAAATAATTTATTTATTTGTTTTAAAAATACCCTTCAAAACAAAGTTCTCCTAGGAATCACCCAGACTGATAGTTGAACCTTACTTCAGCGCTAAAGATGGTGTCAAGTCTTCAATATGCCACACTGTAATTTAGGAGTGCTAGAGAATTTGCATGGCCTTCACAAGTCTGGCCTTTATGAACTATGTTTGAGGCTCAAGAGAAACAGGTAGAAAGCTACAACCACCATCCTGCTGACAGATAGTTCTCTTGGCCCATTTTGTCTAAGGATCAGATTGGTTTTTGTGAAAGAAGGGCTGAGAATATAAGCCAAATTCTCTGAATGTTATTACTGTGATTTAAAAAAAAATGAAAACATTCCATTGTGTTGAAACACTGGAAGGGACTAACATACAGTAATTATTTTTACTTAGTAAAATCTCCTTCAGGTAAAGCTCAATTCTTCATGACTACATTAACACACCATATAATTATCATGGCAAAATACCTAAATATTTTCCACTGCAACCTCCTGGGTGTTTTTCAACCTTCTAGACTAGCTGACAGTTGTTGGAAGAAATATCCTTCTGTGTTCAGTTCCAAGTGGGGAAAAAGACACCGGAAACATGGAGGCTGTTTAGAAAGAAGGTTGTGGGGGGTTTTTTGAAAATTTTTTTTCATTTTTAAGACAAACATACAAACAGAACATAAAAACATCTTCCATTTTATATACATACAGTGTGTCAGTTGGTTGTAAATCTTTTGTGCTATCCTTTTTGTCATCATCACTCACAATTTATATAAACTTTCACATTGTCAAGCTAACATATGCTTATATATTTATCAGTTATTAATCATCTATCACTAGACTATTTATTTTATCATTTTATACAAAATATTCCAAATTTTATGTTAAAATTTATATTATACTTTCATCCAATGGTTATATATGTCTACATTATATTTTATATCAATCCATTAAACTTCTATTAAAAAATTATCTACTCTATTACATTACCAATTATTTTTGTCCAACCATTGATAAAACAAATCCCATATCATATAAAATTGTTTATCTTCTTGTTCTCTAATTTCAAATATCAATTTACTCATACCGTGTTTCCCCGAAAATAAGACCTACCCCGAAAGTAAGACCTAGCACTATTTTCTAAACCTGCCCTAATATAAGACCTACCCCAAAAATAAGACCTAGTGTGTTTTTGGGAGCCAAAAAAAATATAAGACAGTGTCTTATTTTCGGGGAAACACGGTATCAGCACAGTCCATAATTTTCTTAATAACTTCCTCCGGCATAGGTCATTTTTCCAATTCTTAGCAAATACAATTCTAGCTGCTGTTAAAACATTTACAATCAAATATTTCAACTCTTTATTGTATATTTCTGGTATAATTCCCAGTAAAAAGATCTCTGGTTTAAAGTCTATATGTTTTATCATTTTTTTCCAAACATGTGTGGATTTTAGTCCAATTTTTTTTGCATCCGAACACGTCCACCACATATGGTAATACGAGACAGGTATCTGATGACATTTCCAACATTTATCCGATTTGTTCTTAAACATTCTCGCAATTCTCGTCAGGGGTAGATGTCACCTGTAAAACATCTTATACAAATTTTCTTTATATGCAGTTGACATTGTCATTTTAAGACCACAGTTTTTGCCACTTCTCTAAATCAATCCCATATCCAAAATTTTCCTCCAAGCAACCATCATTTCTTTAACTTATTCTTCTTCCAATTTAAATTCTAATAAATGTTCGTAAAGTTTTTAAATTACCTTTTTATCAGTACCCATCAAAATTTTATCTAAATCAATCAACTTATCATAAATACCTTCTGTTTTAAAATCTTTATCAAATCTAGATTGTACTTGCAAATATGAAAACCAATTCATTTTTACACCTTGTTCTTCCAATGCTTGCATAGATTTAAGTTCACCCTTTTCATTCAACATCTCACCATATCTAACTGTTCGTTCCTTTTTATATATTACTGGATATGAAAAAGCTTCAATAGTAGATATCCATAATGGAATTTTTAAGTAATATTGTCTTTTTGTCTTCTCCCAGTTCAAAAACAGTGCCTCTCGAATATAATGTCTTCTGAAATACCCCTGTGTTTTAGTTCCCTTATACCAAAGGAAAGCATGCCATCCTAGCAGCAAGGTCATGTCCTTCTAAAGTTAATAGTCTAGTATTTCTTAATGTTATCCATTCCTTTACCCACATCAAACTTGTTGCCTGGTAATATAGCTCCCAATTGGGCAAGGCAAACTCTCCTCTTATTCTTGCATCTTGTAACAGCTTAAGTTTTATTCTTGCTTTCTTTCCCTGCCAAATATATTTCAACACAATTCTGTTTAAGTCTTCAAAAAACTCTTCCCCTAGTCGGACTGAAATTGTCTGGAATAAATACAGAATTCTAGGCAATACATTCATCTTAATTGTAGATAGTCTCCCAATCAATGATATTTGTAAATTTTCCCATTTTGCCAAATCTGTCGCAATCTGCTGTTTGAGTTTAATATAATTATCCTCCTTCAGTGTGCTACATCTTGGTGTAATGTGTATCCCTAAATACTTAACCTTATTTGTGACCTGTATTTCTAAAACTTCTTCCAACTCTTTCTTTTGTCTTACTAACATATTTTTTGTTAATATCTTTGTTTTATCTTTATTTATTTTCAAAGCTGCTATTTTTCCATATTCTTCTATCTTTTCTATAAATTTAGGTGCTGTTTCCAATGGATCCTCTAATATAAATGCCAGATCATCTACAAAAGCTTGCAATTTATACTCTTCCTTTTTAATTTTCATTACTTTTATTTCTTTATCTTCTCTAATATTCCTATTCAACACTTCCAAAGATAACACAAACAGCAGAGGTGACAGTGGACAACCTTGTCTTGTCCCTTTTCTTATATCTATGGATTTGGTTAATTCTCCATTTACCATAATCTTTGCAGTTTTTTCATAATATATCGATTCAATGGCTTGAGTAATTTTTTTTTACCAAAGCCCATTTGTTCCAATTGCAATAACATAAATCGCCAACTCACATTGTCAAAGGCTTTTTGTGCATCTAGAAACATCAAAGCCATTTGCTTTTCTGGATGTGCCTCATAATATTCCAAAGTGTCCAGAATTATTCTCACATTATCTTTAATTTGTCTCTTTGGCAGAAATACATTTTGGTCAACATGTATAAAGTTATTTAAGTATCTTTTCAGTCTTTCTGCCAAAATTGAAGCAAAGATTTTATAATCTGAATTTAATAGGGATATAGGTCTATAATTTTTAACTTGTTGCAGGTCTGTATCCTCCTTTGGTATAAGTGTAATATATGCTTCTGTTTTGGGTATTCTTTTCTTTAACATAACTTCATTCATAACTTCTAACAAATGGAGATTCAGTATTTCCTGGAAAGTCTTGTAAAATTCCACTGGCAATCCATCTGGACCTGGTGCTTTTACAACTTTCTGTTTTTTAAAGGCTTCTGTTAGTTCCATCATCATTATGTTCCCTTCTAGCATTGTTTCAATGTCTTTAGGTATCTGAGGTAAATTTGCTTTCTGTAAGTATTGCTTAACTTTTTCTTCTTGAATATTCTCTTGAAAATACAGTTTTCCATAGCATCTTGTATAATTTTTTTCTTCTCCTCATTTCCATAGCAAACATGTCCTTCTTCATTTATTAATTGATTAATCCTTCTTGATTCTCTTTCCTTTCTCATTTTATAGGCTAGCCACCTGCCTGGTTTGTTTGAATCTTCAAAGAAATTCTGTTTAGCATTTTTAATTTTTTGTGCTAGTTCCTCTTTTTCCATTATTCCCATTTTATGTTTAATTATATCTATTTTATTCTTAATGTCTTTTTTTTCAGGAACTTCTGTAACTCTTTTTCCAGTCTTTTATAGTCATCCTCCAAAGTTTTAAAAGTCTTTTTCTGTTTTATATTTCTTTTCCTTGTATAGTCAATTTCCAAACTTTTTGTGTAGGCTTTCATCGTGTCCCAGAGATTCTCTTTTTATCCTCTTTTCCATTTTCTTTAAAAAAGAAAACCAATTCTTTCTCTATTTTCTGTTTGAAATCTTTTCCCTTTAGTATCATACTATTTAAAGTCCATCTAGATCTCCTCTTATATCCTTTCCAAATAATTGTCATTGGATTGTGGTCTGCCCAAGTGTTTCTTTGCATTTCAATTTCTCATATGTTAGTAAGTAATTCTGCTGACATCCATATCATATCAATTTTAGACCATGATGCATGTCTGTTTGAGTAAAAAGTATATTGCTTACTTTCCATATTTCTCTCTCTCCATACATCTTTTAAGTTTAATTCTTCTATCATTCGAAAGAAAGATTTTGGTAATATCTTTCTAGCTTTCTTTGTTGATTCCTGCGTTTTATAGTCCAACCGATAATTAATTATTCCATTAAGATGTCCCATCGTACAAGTATTAACATAGTCCAATTCAATTATTTTCATATGTAATTACCTATAGAATTCTTCTTGATTATCATTTGAAGCATAAATTGCAATTAAAAGTGTTTTGACATTATTGTCCATTACTTCCACCATCAAAATCCTTCTGTCATCATCTGTATAAATTAATTCTGCCACAATTGTATCTCTAATATATAAGACATCCATCCCATCCATCATCTTCTCTTTGGTTATCTCTAATGCTTCTGCCAGTATTTCTGTCATTATTTCAGCAAGATTTTCACCTTTTCCTTCTTCTACATTTTGAAATCCCAAATAAAATTCTGATTTATCAATTTCCCATCCCAATGGTTCACTTCTCGACATCAGTCAATCAAGTATCAATATCTCCAATTTTCTTATCTCTTTGTATATCTTCTTCTTCAATTTTTTTGAATCTGTCTTCATATTTCATCATCATCTGTTGAATATTTTCCACGTTCTCATCTGTCTTTTCAATTTTTTGCTCAATCTTCTGAATTCCTTGCATGATCATCTGCAATGTCACTTCCTTCTCTTTCTCTTTCTCTTGCTGTAACATTGTCTGTATAGATTGTTGTCCTCCGGATGGTGAGGAGGTTGGTATTGAAGAAGCTGGGGCTGTTATCTTTCTACTCATCTTGTAATGTTTATCTGTGAAGAAAGAGAGAGAAAAAAGAAAAAAGGGAGAAAAAAAACAACAAGGGCAAACAGTTGCCACTCCAAAAAGAAAAATGGAAAAAAAATCTTCAGGCACTTGTATACCTTAATCCAATTAGTTGCAATAAGATATAAAAAAAATAGAAAAAAAGCAAGAGAAGATATGGAAAAAGGGACAAAAAGGTTTTTTTCTTTTTTAAAAAAGAGGGTAAGGGAAAAAAATAAAAATCAAAAAGAAAAAAAGAAAGAAAAAAATAGCCTATGTATTTCTCTTAATAAACAGAAACAAAAAAGCAAAAGTAAAAAATTTACATTGTAGTTCCTGGTTTCAAAAATCAAATGAAATCCAAATTTTAAAAAAGCCCAACAAGAGGGGAAGTAGAAAAGAAGGCAAAAGTAACAAACAATTCTAATGTAAAGCAAGCCTCTGCCACTAAATATCCAAGGCTCTTTAATAAATCAACTCAAAGTTTCCAGTTCAGTGTTTTCAAGGTCACTTCAATGTTTTTTCTTTCCACTGGAAAAGATAGTGGGATGAGCATGGCAGTTTGTTTACACAGGTACTCACCTGTGTAAACAAACTGCCATGCTCATCCCACTATCTTTTCCAGTGCAAAGCTCAGAGTCCTTAAGTATAACATGAGTACATAAACAAGTAAAAGAAAAAAGAAAATATATCCAAGCCTCTAGGCGGCAGTGCTACTTATTTTCCTTCACTTTCACTTCCCCCTCATACATCCAAAGCCAGGAACATAAAAAAAGTAAAATCTTTTCTTTAAAAAAAAAAACAGCTCTCAAATCAGAAATGAGTCTTAATCGAAAACAAACTTTCAAGAGGATTGTTAAAAAAAATAAATGAAAACAGAAATATAAAATTTAAAAAGGACCAGTCCAGTTTAAAATTAAGAAGCTTTACCAAGTTCAAAATTCCAATAAAAAGGGACAAGAAAAAGAAAAACTTTCACTTTAAGTAGCTTAATCTCGCCGCTTAAACTCTTTTCTCTTCACTTTTAATTCCACTTTAAGTCTTTCAGGTTGTTCTCTTCAAGAAATAGTAAGTAAAAGCTTTATGTGGAGGTAGGTGAAGAGAATAACCACTGTGTAATTCTGAATGGTGTGTCTCTATGTGTATGCTTGTGTATGCAGCTACTTTACAATACAGACAATACAAACATGCTGGAAAATTTTCCCTCCCACCAGACAGAAGTCCAAGGTGTTCAGTACTTGCTGGGACAGCCACTCCCAAGTACAATCCTTATATAAGTACATTAGACTGATTACAATATAAATGATACAAAAAAATCACATTACAATGAATTTCCAATTACAATGAATTTCCACCCTGCCCCATAATCTTTCTAACTGTCTTCTGGGGATTGAAAGGAGTCTTTTACTGGTCCATCTCAGGGTCCTTTCCTTCATGTCTCTGGGTGGCATAGGCTTGGCCTGGTAGTATGGGTGGTCAGTCAGGATTGGGAAGGCCTGCCCCACTCTGGTTTTCTGTAATGACTTTCAGTGGAGGCTGGATCCAAACCCAATTACTGGCTCCAATGGATGGAAAGTCCCTAGAGGGCAGCATCTAGTTTCCACGTGTGGCAGGGCTGAAAGACAAAGAACAAGGGTCCCCTCCCCCCTTTTCTGGTAATTCTACCAGGAAAGGCATTGTAAAAGGATTAGATATTGGGGGGTAGATAGCTTGCAGGCAGGGTTTGAGGAAACAACAACAACAACAACACATCAGTATTGCAGTTATAAAACAGATAAATCAGTTACAACAGAATGGAGACAACAGATGAGAAAAAAAAACTGGATTCACATGCTTCAGGAAAAGGATGGACAAATGAAATCATTCATACACACGGTAAATGCAAGAATGAAACTTTTCCTGTAAATTAACTTAAAACTTTTGCTCATAACCTTGGGTTTTTCTTAAAAGCACAGAAAGGAAAAGTAACTGAACTCAGTGTTCCTCACTCTGTCTAGTTGGCCAAACCAGACTGGGTGAAGGCATTTTCTTCCAGTGCTTTTAATAATTTTGTGTAGCAATTTAAAATTTTTGTCTTTCAGATTGGAGACATTTTTCAGTTACAATTACCTCAAGGGCGCAAAAAGATTTAGACATATACACATGCACAAACAAGGAGGACCAAGAGAGGAAAACAGAACTCTGAGGTTTATACACATACTAGTCGTTCCCGCCGTAAATCTCAGTAAAATTAGGGAAGGCACAAATCTTAACAAACAAACCACGTGGTTGCATAGAAGACAGAAAGACAAACAAACAAACAAAAAATAAACAAAACAAACAAAACCCCATACATTCTTATTTATATCTTTCCCTTCTCTTTTCAGTACCTTTATTTAGCCAAATTGGTTTTCTTAGCTATATCCCTGAGCAAAGCCCACTTCTTACACAACCATTTTTCTTTTTTCATGCCCACCTGGACTGGCAACTGCCTCTATTCATCCTAGGCATCAAGCAAGTCTTTCATTGGGGAGCCTACCATGACCTTCGAACTAGAGCTTCCCATGTTCCCCTTCTGAAATGGGGTTCACTTTGGCCCTGCCGGTCCGTCGAACTAAGTCTCCTAGTGAGACAACTGCCCCACCAGCAGTTTTCGGAACAAAAGGGATCCGGGAGGACTCTGGTTCCCTATCAGAGTACAGACACCTCCTGTAGGGATTATTATTATTATTATTATTATTATTATTATTATTATTATTATTTATTGGACTTGTATGCCACCCCATCTCCGAAGACTCGGGGTGGCTCACAGCTAAAACATACATTGACAATAAGTAGCTAAAAAGAATTAAACAAGCACAAGCCCAATAATACCAAATTTAAAATGAATTAAAACCATCCCATCCCCCCCGAGAGGCCGTCACAGCCAAGATTGGTCGAATACCAGGTCTTCAAATTGTGGCGAAGGTGCGGAGGTCAGGGGCCAAACGGAGCCCCAGGGGTAGCTGGTTCCACAGGACGGGGGCCGCCACAGAATAGGCTTGTTGCCGGGGGACCGCCAACCGACATTGGCTTGTCGACGGGACCCCGAGAAGCCCCTGCCTGTGTGCTCGCACAGGGCGGTTGGCACTCGATATCGGCAGGAGTCGCTCCCTTAAATATTGTGGACCCATGTCGTGTAGGACTTTGAATGTTAAAACCAAGACCTTGAATCTCACCCGAGTGCAACCGGCAGCCAATGCAGGTTGCAGGAAGGGGTAATATGGGAGAATCGGAAACTCCCATCACCACCCAGCGGCCACATTCTGCACCAGCTGCAGTCTCCGGATGGTATGCAAGGGCAGTCCTAGATAGAGAGCTTCTAGAGATTCTCCTGCCTAGCAGTTTTCAGACCAAAAAGGGGTCTGGGAGGACTCTACTGGTCCCCACAGTGAGTACAGACACCTCCTGTTACCAGCTTTTCATCGCTCACAGTTTTCGGACTCGGGAGAGTCCGGAAGGACCTCTGCTTGCTTCCAGAAGTAAGGGCCCCTTCCTCTCATATGCTTTGCTCAGTGACCTCCCAGCTAGTTTCCCCACTTCAACTCTCTCATTTACTTTTCCATTCCATTTCACATGCACTCTTCTTTCCCTAGCAGAAGGTCCTGTGCTCTGAAAATGCTAAACAGAACTTTAAAAAAAAATGCAAATAAGCCAGGAAGATGGTTGGCATATAAATTGAAAACAGAGAACGATAAGAAATTGATACATAGCCTGGTAGATGATAAAGGAACTTTATACTACCAAAATGAGGATAAAAATAATAATAATTCAAGATTATTGTGAAAAGCTGTATGAGCAAGAAAAAGTTTCAGAAGAGAAAATTAAACAATATTTGGAAAAAATAAACGGAATTACCTAAAGTACCAGAAAAAGTAAAAACTATGTTAAATGAATGAATATCAGTGATGGAATTATCAGAAGTGGTCAAGAGACAAAAGAATAATAAAACACCAGGGCCAGATGGGCTGCAGGCAAAATTTTACAAATGTTTACAAGATACTTTAGGCCCATCAATGTTGGAAGTCCATAATGAAGTATTGATTGATGCAAAGGTACCAAATTCGTGGATGGAAGCAAATATTACTTTGATTCCAAAAGAAGATTCAGATTTAATGCAGATAAAAAACTATAGGCTCATATCTTTACTGAGCACTGACTATAAAATATATGCTTCAATAATGGCAGAGAAAGTAAAAAAGTTTCTAAATGAATTTATATATTCAGATCAAAATGGCTTTTTGCCTAAGAGACAGATTAAAAACAATATGAGAATAATTTTAAATACAAAGGCAAAATGCCATAAACAAATGGCAAAGGTGATAGTAAATGGATATACAACAGAGAATTTGAATATAAAAAGGCATGAAAAGGATGTCCACTATCTCCTTTACTATTCATGTTGACATTGAAAGTGCTAAATAGAAATATTAGACAAGACATAGCAATTAAAGGTATGGAAATAAAAAGGGAACAATATAAATTACAGGCATTTGTAGAAGATTTGCTGTTTATCTTGGAAGACCCACAAGAAAACTAATTAGGAAAATAGAAGAATATGGTGAAGTTGCAGGACTGAAAATAAATAAAGGGAAAAAAATCAAAATTGTTTATAGACATACAGAAAAAGGAACTAACAAGGAAAATAGGTATACAGATAGTCAAGAAAGTTATTATAAATTGGCACCACAAATTAAAAGTAATTTGGTTATGTGGAAAAATCTACAATTGTCATTGATTGAAAGAGTAGCCACCATAAAAATGAATATCCTGCCAAGATTACTATATTTATTCCAAACAATACCAATAAAACTGGAGAAAAAAATATTTTGAAAAATTAAACAATATTAAAATATATTTTGCAAGGGAAAAAAGCAAGGATAAACTTGAAAATATTGCAAGATTCTAAAAATTTTGGCTATTCGATTGAGTTAGATCAATGGCAGAAATTATGGGATCTACCGTATACAAAGAAAATCTTTATAAAATGTTTTATAGATAGCATTTTCCACCCTTCAAGGTTAGCAAAGATGTTTAAGAATAAATCTGAAAAATGTTGGAAATATCACCAGATACCTGGTTCATGGCTTAAAACAATAATAAAACAACATATAGATTTGAAATCAGAGACACTTTTGTTGGGCATACTACCAGACAGGTATAACAAAGGGAATGTACTTTACATGTATTGACTGCAGGGAGAATAGTATTTGCACAACAATGGAAAAGTTAAGAGATCCCAACCGATGAAGATGTGATTAGAATAAGCTAACACTTACAATTAAGGAAAAGGAAGAAACTGAATATTCCCCTCACTCTTGGGACTTATTTTATCAATGGCTAGCAGACAAAAAGAGGAGCTAGAAAGAGGGAAATATATGAAAGGATTAGTGATATAAGGAAGATACATTAACTTGGTTAAACAAATAACATGATTACTATTGTTATTAACAGTAACATAATTGATACTAGCTCTCTTGGTAGAACAAACAGAGGAAGCAAGATCCACTCTCTCTCTCTCTCTCACATACACACAGAGGCATACACATACAGGTGAAACTCGAAAAATTAGAATATCGTGCAAAAGTTCATTTATTTCAGTAATGCAACTTAAAAGGTGAAACTAATATATGAGATAGACTCATTACATGCAAAGCAAGATAGTTCAAGCCATGATCTGTCATAATTGTGATGATTAAGGCTTACAGCTCTTGAAAACCCCAAATCCACAATCTCAGAAAATTAGAATATTACATGCAATCAATAAAACAAGGATTGTACATAGAACAATATCGGACCTCTGAAAAGAATAAACATGCATATGTACTCAGTACTTGGTTTGGGCCCCTTTTGCAGCAATTACTGCCTCAATGCAGCGTGGCATGGAAGCTATCAGCCTGTGGCACTGCTGAGGTGTTATGGAAGACCAGGATGCTTCAATAGTGGCCTTCAGCTCTTCTGCATTGTTCGGTCTCATATCTCTCATCTGTCTTTTGGCAATGCCTCATAGATTCTCTATGGTGTTCAGGTCAGGCAAGTTTGCTGGCCAATCAAGCACAGTAATCCCACGGTCATTGAACCAGGTTTTGGTGCTTTTGGCACTGTGGGCAGGTGCCAAGTCCTGCTGGAAAATGAAGTCAGCATCCCCATAAAGCTCGTCTGCAGAAGGAAGTATGAAGTGCTCCAAAATCTCCTGGTAGACCGCTGCATTGACCCTGGACTTAATGAAGCACAGCAGATGACATGGCCCCCCAAATCAACACAGACTGTGGAAACTTCACACTGGACTTCAAGCATCTTACAGTGTGTGCCTCTCCATTCTTCCTCCATACTCTGGGTACTTGGTTTCCAAATGAGATGCAAAAGTTGCTCTCATCAGAAAAGAGGACTTTGGACCACTGAGCAACAGACCAGGTCTGTTTTTCTTTAGCCCAGGTAAGACGCTTCTGATGACATTTGAAGCCCATGTCCAGGATCCGTCTGTGTGTGGTGGCTCTTGATGCACTGACTCCAGCCTCAGTCCACTCCTTGTGAAAGTCCCCAACACTTTTGAATGGCCTTTTCCTGACAATCCTCTCCAGGCTGTGGTCATCCCTGCTGCTTGTGCACCTTTTTCTTCCACACTTTTCCCTTCCACATAACTTTCTATTAATGTGCTTTGATACAGCACTTTGGGAACATCCAACTTCTTTTGCAATTACCTTTTGAGGCTTTCCCTCCTTATGGAGGGTGTCAATGATGGTTTTCTGCACAACTGTCAGGTCAGCAGTCTTTCCCATGATTGTGATTCCTACTGAACCAGACTGAGAGACCATTTAAAGGCTCAGGAACCCTTTGCAGGTGTTATGGCTTAATTAGCTGATTAGAGTGGGACACTTTGAGCCTAGAATATTGCACCTTTTCACAATATTCTAATTTTCTGAGATTGTGGATTTGGGGTTTTCATGAGCTGTAAGCCATGATCATCACAATTATGACAAATCACGGCTTGACCTATCTTGTTTTGCATGTAATGAGTCTATCTCATATATTAGTTTCACCTTTTAAGTTGCATTACAGAAATAAATGAACTTTTGCATGATATTCTAATTTTTTGAGTTTCACCTGTATTTCCCACTCTTTTCTGGGCTATAAAATTAAAATTTAGAGGTACTCACCTTCTTTCCAAGCAGCCTTTGAGTTCAACACTCAAAACCCTTAAAACCTTTGTTCCAAATGGGCAAGGTCCAGGAAAACTTACCCACAGACTCAATGGGTCTCTGCCAGCAAGGGTCTGCTTCTATGGACCAGGTCCATTGATCAGGTTAACTTGGAGTCCCATCTGTTTGTGTGCCAAATTATTGGGAGAAATATCCTTCTGGGTTCAGTTCCAAGTGGGGAAAAAGACACTGGAAACATGGAGGCTGTTTAGAAATAAGGTTTAATGGTGGATAGGACGACGTGCCTCAGAGCTCCTGGGTGAAAAAAGGCAGGGCTGCTAAGAGTCCCTTGGTTTCATACCCTGTTAGCCCTTATGTTTCTGTTCCTGTGTAAGAAATGTATCCCATTGGCTGTCAGACTCACAGGGGCAGGGGTCTTAGCTAACTTTGTCTGGACCACATGGCTTCACCTGAGTGCTTCCCAGATGCCATGTGGTGAGATGGGTAATCCTATCATTTCTTGAGGGCCAGGTCTTTATCCCATCACCCTGGAGCTGAAGTGGGGGCAGGGAGCTGCAGGAAGATGCTTTGTCTTAAACGGTTCTTTTTCATCCAGAGAAATATAATATTCTGCCTTTTTAATATTTACTGGAATATTTCATTCTTCCAGGAGACGGGTGGGTGCTAATTTTCTACACAGTCTTATTTCTTCCTTACAGCATGAGTTTCAATTTTAAAACATCACAAATGTCATTGAGGAATAGATCCTTAGTCCAAGGGCCACAATGCTGAAACCTTTTATACATTTGAAAACATCCATTGACTATTTAAAAAATGAAGAAAACAAGTATATATAGTATAATACAGATCCCATATATATCAGTCCCAGTCTGAGCCCATGGTATTGGTCTTGTCCCATGTAAGATTGAGAATACCTTGGCAACGTTTCGACGAAATCCCATCCGTCATCTTCAGGCTGGTGTCTTCAGCTTCATTCTTCTGGGAGAAGTGTGTGATAGTGGCTGTTTTTCCCTTTTAAACTCCAGAGTTGGCTGTGTTGTTACTTCTTGATTGGTAGATGGAGTTGAGGTGTGCAGATTGGATGGCTTTTTCCTGACACCCTGTGTGGCTGAGGTGCTGACTGTGTGTCTCTCAGCCTTTTGTGTTGTATATATATTCTTTGTCAGATGACTGGATGATAAAACAGTAGTAACTCCTTACCGTATTTTCTTTTTTGAAAAAAATAGCACTAGGAGGAAAAATTCAAGAAATATACAAATTTATACACACACATATACATATATACATATACATACATATACACAACTATATGATCATTATTGCATACACATTTCTTTTTCTTCCCTATTTTAAAAATGCAAAAAACCAAAAAGAAAGGAAGAAAATTCAATAATCTCTATCTTTATTTTATTATTATTAAAACAAGTCCTTGTTATTTTGAATTAAATGAATATTTTTTCTTGAGAAACAAAGCACCTTAGGAAGCTGAACCTCTCTGTATATGAAGTATAAAAATTAGAGAGAAAATGCCTGATACAGTGCAAGGGATGGTTTATTGTTTTTATACACTTGCTTGCTCTGGAAGTGGACAAATGGTCCACATTATGAACCAGAAGGGGAATTGTAATGTAGTGGCAGACAAATAATCTGCAGATTTTACAGTACAGGAAACTGTAGTATATACTGGAAATACCAACATAAAGTTGTTCAATATATTTTATTTATTCTAGCCAATAGAATGATGATGGATGGATGGAGGGAGGGAGGGAGGGAGGGAGGGAAGGACGGACAAACAGACAGACAGACAGACAGATAGACAGGGAAATGATAGATAGATAGATAGATAGATAGATAGATAGATAGATAGATGATAGATAGATAGAAAGTTAGATGAGAGAGAGAGATGCTAGAGATAGAGATGATAGAGAGAGATAAATAGAGAGATAGATGATAGACAGATAGACAGATATAGACAGACAGATAGAGAGAGAGATGATAGAGGTAGATAGATAGATAGATAGATAGATAGATAGATAGATAGATAGATAGATAGATAGATAGATAGATAGATAAGATAGATAGATAGATAGATAGATAGATAGATAGATAGATAGGAGAGAGAGATGACAGACAGACAGACAGACAGACAGACAGACAGACAGACAGACAGACAGAAAGATATAGATAAATCTTCATAGTGAACCCACTATTGGAACCCATCATAGTGGGTTTTAAAAGCTATGGATTCCATAAATTTAGTTTTGCATCCCTGAAGTCTAGGTCCATTATTTTATTTAAAAATGTGAAACTGGCATTCTAGGTGTTGAAGTCCACAAATTGTAAAGGAGCCATGGTTCTCCACCTCTGAAGTAGAGGATAAACAGTCATTATTTATGTCCTTCTCTGTTAATCGAAATTTGGAATGCCCCCACAGATCTGTGGATATACAGTATGTATTTTACCTGAATTATAAGCAGAAATCCTGACAAACTAATCCATTAGAACACTTGCAAACTGATAATCTGAATTAGCACAGAAGTTGTGGTCACACAGGCCCAGTGACATCAATCCACTCTGTTTAATGGATTTTCAAGTTTGCCAAGAATGATCACTGATGGTCAAAAGAGGGGACAGAGCAGAAGAATCTTCACCCTTTATTTCCTCAGGGTTGAGAGTTTGGGAGGAGGTTGAGCATAAATGATTGAGTTATGTCTATTGGCGGTTGAGACAAGATACATTTCCCTCCAGAATAGTACTAACTGTGATAGCAACTTTTCCAAACTAACTAAAATAAATTGCTATTCAGTTTAGTCTGCTGCTAAGTAGCTGCAATGCATTGTTTTCGGTGCCCTTAGGATTCATGCAAAAGGAAGAAGAGAAATGAAATAAAATCTATGATATGAAGGGAATGAAATCCCTTCACATACCGTTAACTATCCAGCCTTCCATAATCCAGTTCCCAAGAATTATCAGCTAATGCACTCACCTGAGTTCAACCTCAGATCTATGGCTTGAACAGGTAGTCCTTGACTTATGGCCACAATTGAACCCAACATTTTGATTGCTAGGCAAGACAGTTGCTAAGTGAGTTTTCCCCCATGTTATGACCTTTCTTGTCACAGTTCTTAAGCGAATCACTGTAGTTTAATAATAGGGTTGTACAGTGAATCTGGTTTCCCCACTGACTTTGCTTGTCGGAAGGTTGCAAGAGGGGATCACATGACCTTGGGACACTGCAACCATCATAAATCTGAACCAGTTGCCAAGCATCCAAATTTTGATCACATGGCCATGGGTATGCTGCAACGGTAAGTCACGGACATAAGTCACTTTTTTCAGTGCCATTGCAACTTTGAATTTTGTCTCTAAATGAATTGTTCTAAGTAGAATAGAATAGAATAGAATAGAATAGAATAGAATAGAATAGAATAGCTTTATTGGCCAAGTGTGATTGGACACACAAGGAATTTGTCTTGGTATAATACTCTCAGTATACATAAAAGAAAAGATACATTCGTCAGGAGTCGAGAATCATAAGGTACACACTTAATGATAGTCATAGGGTACAATAAGCAATCAATCATACTAGGAAACAGTCAATATAAATCGCAAGTATACAAGCGACAAAGTTACAGTCATACAGTCACAAGTGGGAGGGGATGGGTGATAAGAATAATGTCAAGATTTAACAGTTATAGTAGTGCAGACTTTGTAATAGTTGAGCAGAGTTGAGGAAATTATTTGTTTAGCAGAGTGATGGCTTTTGGGAAAAAACTGTTCTTGTGTCTAGTTGTTCTGGTGTGCAATGCTCTATAGCTTGTTTTGAGGGAAGGAGTTGAAACAGTTCATGTCCAGGATGTGAGGGGTCTGTAAATATTTTCACAGCCCTCTTTTTGACTCGTGCAGTATACAGGTCCTCGATTGAAGGCAGGTTGGTAGTAATTGTTTTTTCTGCAGTCCTAATTACTCTCTGAAGTCTGTGTCTGTCCTGTTGGGTTGCAGAACCAAACCAGACAGTTATAGAGGTGCAGATGACAGACTCAATCATTCCTCTGTAGAACTGGATCAGCAGCTCCTTGGGCAGTTTGAGCTTCTGAGTTGGGACAGAAAGAACATTCTTTGTTGTGCTTTTTTGATGATGTTTTTGATGTTAGGTGTTCATTTTAGGTCATGTGATATAGTAGAACCTAGAAATTTGAAGGTCTCTACTGTTGATATGGTGTTGTCTAGTATTGAAAGAGGTGGTAGTATGGGAGGGTTTCTTCTAAAGTCTACCACCATTTCTACGGTTTTGAGTGTGTTCAGTTCCAGATTGTTCCGGTTACACCACGAGGCAAGTTGTATAACCTCCTGTCTGTATGCAGATTCGTCGTTGTCTCGAATGAGACCAATCACTGTTGTGTCATCAGCAAACTTCAGTATTTTAACAGATGGATCGTTTGAGATGCAGTCATTGGTATATAGGGAGAAGAGAAGTGGAGAAAGTACACAGCCTTGGGGAGGCCCTGTGCTGATTGTACAGGTATCGGATGTGATTCTGCCTAGCTTCACCTGCTGCTTCCTGTCTGTTAGGAAGTAGAGGACTACCTGTATTCTTTGAGTTCCTCCTTAGCTATGCTATGCTATGCTATGCTTGTGCTATGTTTTCCCTAAATAACTAACTTTTCCCCTGCCCAGGCTGCCCAGGTGAGTTCCGCGCTGCCCTGCTGTACTCACCGGAGCTGCCTGAGTTGATTAGCTGCCTGTTTGAATCTGCGTTTTAGCCCCAAAGCAGCACGTGCAAGCCCCTTGCCAACGAAAGTGCAGCCCACCTCTGCCCAATACCTCTTGTCTCCATTGCAGCTGTAGCTGGATTATTTCTGAACTTGGGTTTAACATTTTTCTAGAAGTGCAGTAAATCTCTCTCTCCCAAAACTGTCCAATCCACAGGTCGTAGGCCCAGTGGAAAGTTCTGAGGAATATTGGGCTTGCTTTTGCCTGCTGTTCCATCCTTCCTGAGACCTCTCAGTCAGTCTAGTTCTGACTGGAATTCAATATATATTAGCATTGAAAGGAACAGCATGTATCGGCCCATCTGTACTTGAACATAGTTGGTGAATGATGGAACTCACACGTACAAAGAAGGGCCTAGGAGTAAACAGAAGGTCACTTTTTCTCCAAGTAATAAAAATAGTAAAAAGCATTGCCGAATTTATTGGCCGAAGTGAGATTGTTGCAGGGAAAGCGGTAGACACTGCCTGAAGTCTTTGAAGAAAAGTTGCAATGTAGCCTAACAAATAAATAATAAATATATAACATCTGTAATAGTTTTATTTGGGACAGACCTAGCAATACACAGGTGGCAAATCCTGGCTCTCTTTACAGTTGAAATCAACCTTCTGTGCAACACTGGACTGATGCTTTGCCTCCACAGAGAGCTAGACCTGTTGTTGTTTTAGCATGCTGCGTTTAAAAGACACATCTCACACACTTCCCAAGGAGCACTAAACCTACGCTTGGCACTTTCTGAAACTCTAATCGAGCCCTACATGGGGGGGGAAATGCTTTTGGGGGAGCCAATTTGAGGATGCCAGTTGTCCAAAAATCTTCTGCAGCAGAAGCCAAGAAGGCCACAGAGGATAGTAACCAGGGGCCAGGCAGGAGGAGGCGTGCCTGCGGCAGCTGAAAACACACAATTGCTGATAGTGTCTTGAGACAGCAGTGTAGATTGTGCTTCTGGCAAAAATTGTGTTGGGAGAAGAAGGAAATCCCACTTTAACACTGAAAAGAGCTAAATAAGAATACAAACTGCTCCACTGTGAGCTAGGGATGAGAGACAGGCAATAACCTGAAGACATGGCCTTTAAAAACAGCAGCGTATCTTCATGATGACTTTGTTTGGAAGCCTTCCCTGCCTTGAGATTGGATATATCTGCTCTACTCTGGCACTTAATTCATGTCTCCAGGACCAGAAGTCTCTTTTTATTTTTCCCAGTGCCACCTGACTTCTTTCTTTGCTCAGTTGTCTTGAATACCCAGAGAGAAACAATATCCTTAAATCTCCCATTGGATCTGGCCAAGTCCTGCCCCTTTCAGGATGGAATCCTGGGCCATCAGCACACTAATTGAGTTGTTTTCTCTTTGTAAACACGAGTATGTGGTTTAAAAATAAAGGTGTTAGACTTGAATGGTTGTTTAAGCTTTCATCCCCAATCTCTGATAGTTATGCTCTACTCTGTTGACAGTAAACAAACCTGCTGGGTGCACATTCATTTTTTTTAAAAAAAAATTCCCTTAGTTCTTTCACCGGTCTTGATAGCTACATGCACGGGAGAACATAAGTACACAATCACTATGCATGTTCAAAAGAGTAGAATTGTCCACTTTTTTTGTTTAGAATAGTTGTACAGTAGAAAGCAACAGGAAAATCAGGAAAAAAGAACAATAGGCATATATAATATTAGTACTATTTTAAAGGCACCATGCACACAATAGGGCTAGAATGTTGTAGTAATCCAGCTGAGTGGTGACCTCAGGATGAGCTATTGTCCAACTAGGGATTTGACTGCATATATTTAGTATTGAACAAAAATCTCCTTGCCCATAATTTCCATTTGTTACTTAAGCAGGAACTATCTGTCCCACAGGGTCCCTGGATCACAGACCCCTTGCTTTTAGTCCCAAAGTGCTTTTTCGGACTTTCTTGTTTTTTTTCTTTGAAGACGTTTCACTTCTCATGCAAGAAGCTTCTTCAGCTCTGACTGGATGGTGGGGAATGGAAGGATTTATATTCCTTGCAGACAGCTGGTCAATCAGTGTTAATTTCAGGTATAGCATGACCCTTAACAAAACTATCAGAAAGAATGGTACTGAATTCTGTAAACAATGATGGATAATAGCCAGGGGTGGGATTCAAATTTTTTAACAGCCGGTTCTGTGGGCATGGCTAGGTGGGAATGGCCATGTGACTGGGTAGGTGTGGCTTCTTTTTTTGCAGCACACCCCCATTTTTTGCCTCCTGGGCCTCAGTGAAGCCTCCTGGGGGGGGTGCTTTTGTTCCCAGAAGCTTCCCTGGGGCCCATGAAGGCAAAAAATGGAGCACAGGGGGGCACACAGCACCCCTGCAGTCCATTTTTGGACCTCCTGGGCCTCAGTGAAGCCTTCTGGGGGGTGTTTTTGCTCCCAGAAGGCTACCCTGGGGCCCAGAAAGGCAAAAAATGGAGCTGAGGGGGGCGCAGCACTTTTTGCCTCCTGGGCCTCAGGGAAGCCTCCTGGGTGAAGCAGTAAGACAGCGAGAGGGATCCCGGCAGCAGCTGATCATTGGAACAGCTGATCGTCAGGAGGGAAAAGAAGAAGAAATACCTTAAGAAGTGACAGGGCATGGGAGAACGCAGTCAGCAATGTCGGGCATGTCCGCAATGTTGCACATGCATGATAAGGACTGACTGGGCGATAAGGACTGACTGGGGAGGGGCTGGCAGAGAGGGGCGGGGCCAGCCAAAGGCATGATTGCCGGTTCTTCGATCTGCACAGAATCATAACCTGTAGAATCCCACCCCTGATAATAGCCTTCTTGGTAGTATTTAATGAGCTTGTTTCATTCCATTTAGCCTCTTCAGAGAACTATTTGAGATTTTTCTTATATTTCTAGCTCAGCCTGGATGGAGATATAGAAAGTGATTGATAGCATCCGCTGGCAGTTTCACAGAGATGTTAAGTGCAGAGGAGAGCTCCAAGCTCTGTGGAACCCAGTATTGAAGTAACTAAAGATTTCAGGACATCCCTACCTTTCTTAAAATTTACTCCTTGCAGATTTATCACCTGCCTTTCCTCCAAGAGCTCAAAGCAGCATAAATTATACTCCTTCCTCCAACACTTCCCACAAATGTCTAGAGTCATTCATACCCTTGCCACCAAATAATGAAATGGCCCTTGAAGAACACCTTGAGATAACAACTACAGCAACATACAATAGCCCACCTATTAACTAGAACAGCTCAGGATTGTCCTATTAAATCAATATTGCATTGGTTGCTGGATTGTATCTGGATATAAGTGCTAATGAGCATCTCTAAAATTGAAGGTGGCTGGGAGGCTGGCTGTCTCTGAGACTGCTGATGCCAAATCAAATCTACCTACTTAAGGTATGTCTGTGCAGGTGTCTGAGGCGCAATGAAATTGGAGTTTCAGGTGAACCACCTCTGTAAGTGCTCCCCTCCAGATGCAGGTGATAAATCCCAGAATATTGCAATATCACTTAGACTTCACAGCTTACGGCCCCTACAGGAAATAAGGGAGCCTTCCAAGCCCTAATAGATTCAGGCTGCACCAGATGCCTGATCAACCTAACCACGGTCCTAAAACTGGGAACCAGAACAAAAAAGCTAGCCCACCCAATAGTTCGAACAAGTAGAACCAGACCAGATAAATGTTTTTGAGTTGACAACCAACCTCAGAAGGATGGAAGGCTGAGTCAACCCTGAGCCAGTGAGACTCGAATGGCCAAACTGCAGGCAGCCGGCAGTCAGCAGAATTCTAACTACTGTGCCATCATGGCTCTTGAAACAACTTGAAGCAATTTGAAAATATGAAACAACTTCTCACTCCAAACATTCCGGAAACTTTTAAAAATCACATTTGGGTACCAAGATCACTTGGGATGAATCTGTCTGCTTGGTATTATAAGATGCCACAATTCTACCAAATGTTTGGTAAGAATAGCACTTATGGATACTATTTTTGCTATTGATATTACAGTATTTGATCATTTTGAATTCTTGTAGAATACAGTGCCATATTGTATGTTTAATATAATAATGTGCCTAGTTAATATAGATACTTCCAAAAATAGCAGCCCTTGGTTATTCCATCCTTAACCTTTTTTTATCATAAGAAAGTTCTTATTTGTTTCTCATTCATAATCAGGGCCTTCTCTGTGGTGTCCCCTTCTATATGGAACATCATTCCCCTGGATTGGCCTCCATCTTATTGGTTTTCTGAAAGGCCATAAAGATGTGGCTTTGTCAGCAGGCCTGAGGACCCTAAATAGAAATGGAATCAATAAAGTGGTTGATCTCACTGTGTTTTTGCTGCAGCTGCTCTGTGTGTGTGTGTGTGTGTGTGTGTGTGTTTTATGGTTTTCATGTTGTGGATTTTTAATGTTGTAAGTCACCTGTATGTGAGCTGGGAGGCTATATACATTTGTTAACAGATAAATTTGCTTAATAAATAATTGAATGAATAAATTTATTTAGAAAATAAATAAACAAATAATTTTTGATCAATAAATAAAATTAACAGCAGCAGAATAAATATGGAAAATAGAACAACAAGAAATTCCTTTGCCATGAGGTAAGAAGGGAAAGATGTAGAAAATGTCTTTCTCAAGTGTTCCAAAATGCTCAAGGGTTTATGGGACCCCATAAAGTTACCTCATTCCAATCAGGTCCCTCACTGCGTCATTCTCATCAGCTATGAGAAGCAACCCTCTATGCCCAATTCCTTTCCCATGTCTGTCAAATCATTACTTTTGTTGCACCTATCAATCAGACAGTGGGGAGAAAGGGAATAACACAATGCATCCATGTCGGTGTTCCTCACATGTGCTTCAGTTATACCCATGTTGTGTCTCTGGCAGTGAGAAGATGACAGATCTGTAAAAGATGGAGGCTTGATCTCTCATCGGCCCATTCAGATGGTTTGTGGAAAGCCCAGGCACCAGAGGAAAAGAGAGCAGGTACAATCTGCAGCCTGCCATACTTTGTGGGCCAGGATAATTGATGCCAAGTCAAATTAATAAATAAATGTGTGGAAGGAAGAGCTTCTTTGCCTAAGTCAAACAATATCATATATACTCACACATAAGCCCATCCACAGATAAGCCCAACCCTAGATATTTTTGTATGTTTTAATTTTCACAAATGACTTATCTGCAAGGGGCACATTTTTCATGGCATTTGGTTAAAAATTCAAGGGTCAGCTTATCCTCAAATGGGCTTATCTGCAAATATATATGGGATATTCAGGTGCTTTAGGAAAGCTAAGAGAAAAAAAACCTATCATACAGTATGCACTTGTGGAGAAGCCAAACCTGATTTTGTGGGTATATTTTGGCACCCAAAAATGCTTGGCTTATTGTTGGAAAAATTTCCAATGTGCTGTGCACTTTACAATGTTTAAATTTCAACCAATGGCAGCGTAGCATGACATGCCAAGTACTGGTTTTAATAACCACGCCCCTTAATTATATTGCACTATAAAAGGAGCTGCCCAACTGCCATTTACCTCAGTTGTCTCAAGAGGTCCCAACTGGAAGGCTTTCTGTATAGGCAGACTGTCTCTCCTCAGTCTCTCAAGATATCTGTGCTGCATAGGCAGACAGTATCAAGAAGTCTCAAGAAACATCAAGCTGCAAGGAAAAGGACATTCCTAGGCTAGAAAAAGGGACAGAGAAACTCCAACTGCATAGGCAGTTGTCAAACTAAGAAGACCTGAGGAAACTTAAAGGAAAAGAGGACACTGCTAATATTCATTCTGAATATTTATTTGTTTAATCTGCTTGTTACAATAAATGTTGATTTGAAATCATCTGGGCTCAACTTTCTTTATATAATTTAAATATATAGACAAGGGTTTACAGTCCATAAAAATCAATTAGTCATAGGATTGGTTAATTTCTAACACTTATCCATAAGTATATATGGTACTTATCTGCATCCTACAGTTATGTCCAGCCCTTAGCCCCGTTGGAAATAGGTAGTTTTGCCTTCAAGTATACAAGTACAGCCAAAACTGTAGAAGAGATGTTTTCCTTGCATTCCTTTCTGACTGTAGACCCACATCTATTTAAAATAGTGAGGACATAGTAATTTCAAACATTATACACAGTGGTGCCCTGCAACCAGTTTAACAACTGGTTCTATGAGTACTGCACAAATCAGCTGAGCTAAAAAAAACAAGGAAATATAGGACAGGAAAAGGTGGGGGTGGGTGGACAGGGCCAACTCCTCACTGGAGATACTGGTTTGCTAGAACCAGTGTGAACCAGCATCAGCCCATACTAATTATACATGACAAGATTTCCTCTCCTCCTCCTTCTCCCAGTCTCCAATTTATTATTGCACTGGAAACTTTTTTTAAAAAGAAAAAAGAAAATTCTGCATCTGGTTCCAGATGACGCTGTTCATCTTGCATGCAGGGGCTTCTTAACAGAAGTCAGCTAATTTCTTCTTTACCTTAAGGCTGAGTCAACCATATCTTATTCCTGAGCCACCAAAGCTCTTCTTCTTAACATCATATCTTCAAAGGGAAAGAACCCCTGCTTTAATATTATTCCCGGTCACTTTCTATTAGGGGATGTGTAACATGGTGAACAGTACCCAAGGGAACTGCCCCATGGTTCCATCACCACCAGGGAAAACGTAACGCTCAACTTGGTATGGGATATCATTGTCATTTTCTTTCACGATTAATCCCGCTGCTATGCTCTGAGCCATCATGAACATCTAATTTCTGAGAGGGATGAACCAGACAGTCATTGTTCTGAGAAGTTGCTTCACCACTGGATTCATCTTATCCATTTACTGTAGATCGTCAGCTGCAGAATTCCAGCATTGAGGTTTATCTTAAAGACTTTGGAGTGAAAATAGTTGAATTCTCCAACTTAAAGTGAAGGTTTCTGTGCTACCTTAATCCAAATTGGACAACTTCAACAGGAGTTTATACATTGAGCATGTGTGCATGCTCAAATAAACACTGAGTGCATTTTCCCTTCTTCTAAGGACTGGAAACTTTTCGGTCCTTTTAAAATGAATGCAAACCATCATGAGATACTGGAAGTTATGGCAATTTCAAGGAATATAAAACACCCCAAGAATAAAAGAAGAGTGATCACTGGTAAAGGAAAGGAAGAAAAGATTCTGTAAGTTGCATGCTAATTGAGTCCCTTATACTGAAATCCTGGTCAAATGGCAATTCCCTTCTTTTCAGCAGAGTTTCTTGAATTGCTCAACACAAATGCTGAAAATGGAGCACTTATTTGCTGACTAGAAAATCTCAGTTGAGGTCGATTGATGAAGCAAATGCAAAGAAGCCTGTTCCTCAGATTGTGGGTATACAATAGCAGACCTCATCCTCGCTACTTATGTATTCAAAAGGCAGAATATTTTTTAAAAAAAATCTATTACTTAAGGTGCGGCATGCTTCACTGGCAATTTTCAGAGAATACCAGATTATTTTTACAATTAGTAGGACAAAACGTAGCCAACATAAACACACAAATACAAGGGGGGGGAGAGAGAGCGCTAATATAGAAGAGATGTTAAGGAAATTCAAGCTGTACCAAATACGTTGGAAGTGAGATCCCCATTGTTCTGCTACAAAATCTTAGAAGGTTGGGAATTAACTAACGGAACAAAAATGAAGCAAGAAAGGTACAGTAGCTACTTTCTTGAAAACAAATCCATTCTTTTTCATTCCTGCCATTTGTCTGAATTCTTCCTCCAGGCGAGCTGGACAGCTGCACCAGTGAGTTTTTTAGTCATGGGTTGTAAGCCCCACCTGGCTATATTTGTTTAGCAGACAGCTGGCAGAATGAAATAAAAAGGGGGGAAAAGAGTGAATAGCAATGTAGGAACTGCATCCAAAACAAAAAGAGAGAGATTTGGGTGTTTTTTTTAATTATTTGCTGGATGCATATACAGTTGGGGGGGGGGGTGCTCATCCTAGGTTTATATTTCCAACCTATGTCTTCAACACTTCCAAAATGAGGCTGGAAAGCTGAATCTCAAGGTTGTGAGATCCCAATTATTATCAAAGAAATAGTCTCTCCTTCCTTATTTTATTTAAGTTGATTTTCAGTTTTATTTACACCCAGAGCCATGTTAGTTTTAAATCAAGGTGGGGATGCTTTATTGTCATTGAAAGTATGATCGTGCCTTTCTCATGGCTAAAATGCTCCAAGTAGATTGTTGTATCTGTGTGTGTGTGTGTGTGTGTGTGTGTATTGCCCAGCTTAAAGATAAGAAGGAGGCAAAATTGTGGGAATGGCATCCGTTCTGCATCTGTTTCTCTCACAAACCTATCAAATATCTAATTTTTGGCATTACTGCTGGCTCCAATGGGGGATGACATAAACCAGCTTTGTGGTTACATATTTCACTTTTAATCTCACAAAAATGAAAATCAGCGCTGAAATGTCCCTTTAAATGAGACTCCGTGAGATCTCCCTGCAAACATAGAAAAAAGGGCGTTAGTCTGATTTAACTTAATATGCAGCATATGTAGAAGCTTGATTTTCAACTGATTCAGTGCAACAATCTGAGCTAAACCCTTCAGATTTTTAAAAACCATATTTTAGCCATTGTGAATGAAAAGATCATTGGGGTGGGAGGGGAAATGCCACAGTACTGAAGCAAATGGCGACACAGGCAACAGCAGCCTAGCATTGTAGTCCATGATATTTCTTGTTCAAGTGTGCATTGTTTGGTCTCAACACAATGCTTGGAAACTGTCAAACTGAGTAGTGTTTGCTTTGCTCTGTATCATGCAGGGATTTGAGACTATTCAGACATGAGTTCTTCATTATACGGATAAATATGGTAGGGAGACATTGTTTGGAAGATTTGAAAAGAATATGGTTTGGCCTTTGCCCAGTTGGAGGAACTCCAGCAAGTGAAGGTAGTGATCCAGCAAGCCCACTTAACTCCTTCAGTTCTACTCCCTGAGGTGAAATTGAGAGAACAGGGGACATTTTTATAATGGGGATTAAGTTTTTAAAAGGAGGCACTGCCCACACAATTGGAGTTTAAACCTTATATTCATAGTACCTCTGATGGGAAGGGTTAAAGTACACTTTGTGTCCTAGATGGGTGCCAGTTTAATTCCTCAGGGTATTATATTTCAGGTAGTCCTCAAATTAGGACCAACATTTCTGTTGTTAAGTAAGACAGTTGTTATGTGAGTTTCACCCCACTTTATGGACTTTATAAATCACTTCAGTTGTTAAGTTTGTTTGTTTGTTTGTTTATTTATTTATTTATTTATTTATTTATTTGGATTTCTAACCCGCCCCATCTCCCGAAGGACTCGGGGCGGCGAACAATCATAAAACAATACAGATATACAATTAAAAAATATTAAATAAGAAACCCAATTAAAAGCTAAAAATAATAAAAACCATCGTCTAAAAAGCTCCCCTCCCCACCCTCAGCCCAGGTCAGCATGTTGGAACAACCAGGTTTTGAGGCCCCTGCAAAAGGAGTGGAGGTCAGGGGCCACCCAAAGCTCCAGGAGGAGCTGGTTCCACAGGGTGGGTGCTCTCACAGAGAAGGCCCTACCCCTAGGGGTCGCCAGCCGACATTGTCTGGCCAAGGAGGCCCACTCTGTGAGAGCGCACAGGACGATGGGAAACAGTTGGTGGCAGCAGGGTCTCCCGTAAATATCCCGGTCCTAAGCCATGAAGGGCTTTGTAGGTTAACACCAGCACCTTAAATCTCAGTTAGTATTGTACCACACTATTTGAAGGTTAGCATCTTCCACCCTGCCCAACTCAGATGGTGAGAATCCAGAATATTGGACTCCAAACATATCATGGGCCAGACAATGCTCTATCTGCTCTTACAGCAGAAATTTCATTCATACGTTCCTTCGGTATTTCTCTAGGTTCTGTATTAAATGTAAGTGTGTGAAAGGATCCCAGAGCCCATCCAGAAACAAGACTGCCATACAGAACCCAAAACAAATACAGAAACAAGAAAAATATACTGCTCGCCCTGCCTCTCACATGTGTGTTTCCCAGCAATTTGTAAATAAATAAAGAAATAATCTGAATGTTGTTATCAGGGAATGCTGCCTGGCCATCAAGGCACAATTTTTTTTTCATTTAAACTCCAAAATGAGGCCAGAGATTTGGTATGTGCTTTTTATTTAAATAAACAAAACAAACCCAGAAAACTAGTTACACTTCCCTGATAAGGTAGCCTCTGGGAAATCTAATAGCTGGCATTTCTTAGGGGAGGGGAGAGGGCACAGGAAGGAAAAGACAGAGGAGTGGCAATGTCACAACCACAAAATAACCCTTGTGCAAGAGAGCTGGCATCCCCAAAGCAGATAGAAGATAATTGGGGAATTGACATGGTGGCAGAGCACTCATGCTAAATTGATTCCTCCAAGCACCAAAGTCAGTTGGAGAACAACTTTGGGGTAGGGATTCAGCCTAGGAACTAGGAGACTGTGAGTTCTAGTCCTTCCTTATGCATGAAGCCAGTGGGATGACCTTGGGCCAGTCTCTCTCTCTCTCTCTCTCCTCTCTCCCTCCCTCCATCCCTCCCTCTTTCAGACCTGGGAAGGAACCAATGGCAAACTACTTTTGAAAAAAACCATGCCAAGAAAATTGTAGTGACCAGACCAGGTAGTGATCAGGAATCAAGACTTGAAAAAAACACACACACACACACATACAAGGATCACAGCAGAAAGAAGCATGCTTTTCTCCTCTTCTTTCTCCAAATGTGATTTCAGAAAACCGCACAGCTTAGAAAACGCGATTGCATTTGTGACACTGGCTTGAAGTGAATCTCCAATTCTTGGGGGAATACATCCGAGATACTAAAGAGCAAGACCTAAAATGAAACCCGTTACGTAATTATTCAGTTTCTTTCCCACAGCAAGAGCAACCCCTACACACACCCTTCGTCTTCTTCCCTCTTCCCCCTTTGGCTTGCTTCCACCAGTGCCTATACATCTCCACAGAGCATAGACTTCATGGAGCCAGGCATGATACGTGCATGTAAAGAGTCCAAAGTAACCAAAAACATTGGTATCCATATCAGATGCTTCAAAGGGAAGGAGGCTTTTGGCAAGCTTAATCCCCTAGGCTTGGGGAAATCAGTGCAGAGAGCAAAGAGAGACAGCGATTGCAACAGGCAGTGTATGTGTGAGTGCAGATCCTGCACACACACACACACACACACACAGACATCAGAAACTTTCAACTGCCATAAAAAAGCAAACCTGCAGCTATAGAGAAAGGAGGGTATCAGAGGTCACGCTAGGCTTCAGACCCAGCCTCCTAGCCAACCAACTCCTCTTGCAATCCCTGATGCAACCTATGTTTTCCCTCCAGTTTACGACAACCCATTACCTCTACTTGGTCAGATAATTATAGGAGTGGTATAACTTTTCAGTTTTAACTGTGATTCATTAGCACTGCAAAACTTTGTGATCCTCTCCTTCCCCACCCGCTCACAAATCCAGCCCCAGTCTTTTCCCGCTGCCTCTCCACTCCTTATGCATACTTACATGCATGCACACAGTGGGGGAGGGGGAAGGGGAGGGGGGAGGGGAAGGAGAGAGGGAGAGAAGACTAATTTGATATTTCTCAATTCTTTGGCAAACATTTTCTTAAGAGTCCATCAGTGTCTGTTCTCAATGAACCTGAAACCTCTGCCAACTTCTTTACTAGGGGAAATTGATTCTTATTTATTCCTTTTCAGAATAAGAGAAATCATGATGAATTTTAATAGGCTAAAATCCCCCCCCCACTGCTAAAAAAAACACCTCCCTCCTTTTGCTGTACAAGCTTTGAAATATATAAATCAAAAATAAGATTGGCTTAGAGAGAGACAGAGAGAGACAGAAAGACAGACAAGAGGGAAGGGAAGGGAAGGGAAGGGAAGGAAGGGAAGGGAAGGGAAGGAAGGGAAGGGAAGGGAAGGAAGGGAAGGGAAGGGAAGGGAAGGGAAGGGAAGGAAGAATTCCCGTGAAGCACTTCCACAGATTGATGGCTGCCTCCCTCATTTATCCATTTCCTTTTCCCAATATTTCTTATCCTAAAGAGATCTGTAACATTTTCTTATTACATTGTGAAAAACCTCATCAATTATATTTACAGCAAAATTACGGAATGGGTTTTATTTATGTGTTGAACATCTGTGAATACCTAAGCTTGATTCTGTCAAGCATACATTTCTTATTCTTAATACATTTCTTATTCTTGGGCTTAAATTGTTTAATTCTTTTTTAAATAATTATTGTATTGTATGTTTTAATTTGAGAGCCCAGTCTTCGGAGATGGGGCGGCATATAAGTCCAATAAAATAAATAAATAAATAAAATAATTCTTCAAATAGGCATTCATCACATCATTTATTTTTGTTGTTGTTGTTAATCTGCAATTGGATTCACAGTCTGGGACTAGTAAAAACTTAATAGTTCAAGTCCTAACCAAGAACCTAAGAGCTGTTAAGGTATTATCTTAACTTTCCAATATCTTCTTTCAATGGGAGATGCTGGATTCCTTTAATGATCACGTGATTCAACAACTGCAGTGATTTACTTATGCACCTGGCAGAAAAGGTCATAAAACTAGACGCAACTCATTGCCTTGCTTAGCAACAGAAATTCTGTCCCAGCTATGTTCATAAGTTGATGGCTACCTGTAATTTATTGATATGAAACTTGTTATGCTGAATCCTCTCTAACAGTCAAATTTGTCAGCAAATAGTACAGGCATATGTGATTTCATTTTTTAGAAATTCAGATATAAAGATGCCAAGTACAAAAGCTCATAAAGTACTTCTAACAAATTGCAAATGTCATATTCATCATCCAGTTTTGTCAAGGACATGCAACACATATAGCAGTGTAGTATTTCTTTCTAATAATATTTATTTATTTATTTAAAAATTTATATTGCCACCTACTCACACATGGCAATTCAAGGCAGCTTACAAGTTCAATTACATTTTATCATGTATGTACATCTCTAAGAAAACATCACTAATCATATTGTGTTATTTATATATCACATAGCATCAATGATTCCCCCCCTCTCCATTTTTTTGGAGAGATTTCTATTGATTGTCAGAAAATAAAAGACCAAGAAGTTTCTGGACAGTTTTTTCTAAAAGTGACTGCTTGGAAAGATTTTGGGGTAGTATTGAGCTGAAGAGAGGCCAACCAACCAATTTCTGGGAGGAAACACATGACTTACTTTGACAGGTGCCATACGGTACTCTCAACCAGTCTGAGGGTGTCTGATATAATCTCCTCCTGAAGTAATCTAGCTTTAAACCCTCCCGATTTTTGCTGTCTTCTATAACTTTGATTCTGGGCTTTTAATATCATTTGTAGCAAGCCTCCAAGGGCTAAATTATGCTTATGGATCTGCAATGCACTGATGATACGCATTTATACATCTCCACCCCAGGCCACATCAGTGATGCCCTCTCCGTGATGTCCCGCTGTTTGGATGCGGTACGGATCTGGATGGACAGTAACATGCTTCGGCTCAATCCGGCTAAGACAGAGTGGCTGTGCATACAGACATCTCGACCTAGTCAGGAGATTCCATCTTTGGTCATGGGGGGAGAGGTGTTGCCCCCCCGTGGACAGGGCACGGAATCTGGGGGTCCTCACGGCTCAGGTTGGAGGAGCAGGTGGGAGCCGTGGCCAAGGGGGCCTTTGCCCAAGTCCGGCTGGTTTGCCAGTTACGCCCATATCTGGACCGAGATGCCCTGCGTATGGTCACTCAGGCACTTGTCACCTCGTGACTTGACTACTGCAATGCTCTCTATCTAGGACTGCCCTTGCATACCATCCGGAGGCTTCAGCTGGTGCAAAATGCTGCCGCGAGGGTTGTGATGTGAGTTTCCCGGTTCTCCCATGTTACGCCCCTCCTGCGTGGCCTGCATTGGTTGCCGGTTGCCCTCCTGAATGAGATTCAAGGTTTTGGTATTGACATTCAAAGTCCTTCGAGACATGGGTCTGGGCTATCTACGGGAACGTCTACTGCTGGCATCGAATACCAACCGCCCTGTACGAGCACACAGGCAGGGACTCCTCGGCGTGCCATCTGCAATTCAATGTCGCTTGGTGGTGATGCGCGCGAGGGCCTACTCTGTGGCGGCTCCCGCCCTATGGAATCAACTACCTCTGGGACTCCGCCTGGCCCCCGACCTCCGCACCTTCCGCCACGACCTGAAAACTTGGCTATTTGAGCAGGCTGCACCGTGCTGACTCCTCTTGGGGAGGGGTTTGTTTTATAATTTGTTTTAGTAATTTGGCTTGTTGGGTTTAATTTCTATTTTAGGTAATTATTTATTGTGTTGGTTTTAATTGTGAGCTGCCCCGAGTCCGTTCGGGAGAGGGGCAGCATACAAGTCAAATTAATAAATAATAAATAAATAAATGCCACTCAGTTGGCAAAATCAGTCCATTGGCTTATGCAACATGCCTAGGCAACATCTAAAAGTTCCTATAATGTACTGAAGATATCCCTGTCTATGTCTAGATTTTAAGAAAAAAAATTTCTCCATGTTAGAAATTTTCAGAATTTTTCTTGATCATTCCAGAGTTAAACCCAAGAATATGAAGGCATCAGATTCCTAATTAACTACAGATTTCACATGTGCCAGCACATATCTAAGGAGATTAGAATTTACTGAATTACAATTTCCAACATCCTTCTCATTAATCATAGTAGGGGGGTCCAACAATACTGAGAAGACTTCAGATCCCCCATCCTTGGCAAAGAACAGAGTCAGGAGTCAAAGGTGTGAGGATAAATGTGGTGGTTCTTCTACTTGAAAGACATGGAAGAAGCATGGAACTCGCTTGCCATTCATAGCTGGGAAGCTATGGGACAGGGAACAAGCATGGAAGTGGAAGGAATGGACTTTGTATTCACATGCCTTGTTCTGGTCCTCTCAGGAATACTTTTCATGTTTCTAAACTAAGCAACATCACAGATCTCTTGTGTATCCAAGCAGCATATTGGATGGGCTCTATTGCAGTCCCTCAAATGGTGATTCACCAGCCCTTTTTACTGAGAAGCAAAGAATTCCTCATCAAGAGGGTAATGTTACTGCAATCATCAAAGCAGCCAAGATGCACAGTGGAGGCATGACTCCAGAATGTTATTCTCTTTTGGTTTAACTTGTGCAAATGGTTAGGCTGTAATATTGCAGGGAGGAAGTTACTCTGCAGTCGATGTAACCATCCAGTAGAAGAGAAAACGCAATCTCCATATTCACTAACAGTGATGACGTTACTTAGTTGGGTAATGAAATATCTGCATGCAAGCAACCTTTTGAGAGAACCAAGAAGTCAACAGTCTAATCATGCATGTAATAGTTTAGGTTGCAAAATGTTTTTAAAACTGATTGTCTTTATTTGAATGCAAGTTTAAATCAGATTCTGGAAAAATGTGAATGTGCTATGTCCTGCCTCCTTCCCGATTCAGATTCAGAGGTGGTTGAATCCTTTATTGCCTTGCAAGTTAATACAGTGCAATATTTATCATGGTTTTCTTCCAATGTATTGTTGTTGTTGCTTATGAAATTGGGTTTTGTTTTTCTGTTTTGACTGTAGGGGTTCTTGGGAAATTGTTTAGAATTTCCCATGGTAGTATTTTGGATCACGGTGAGATGGCACACAACAGTAATGTAGGTGTTGTGGACTTCTGCTATCCACCTTTCCAATATTCTGAAAGCTCCCAGGTTGCCAACACATCAAAGTTCAGTGAAGGTGTTTCCTTCTAATGATTCCCACTGATCTTATCTATCAGTGTCAATCAGTATTTAACATCAGAAGATAGCAGAATGTGGGTGAGAGAATGGTACAATGAAACAGAGACATTAATGATGCTATCTTGTAAATACAGACATATCCCACCTACCTGAATTTCACCCCAAAGCTTAAGAATTTGGGGAAAAAAACCATTTTTTTTTCCATTGTCAAATTGAAAGAAACCTGATAGGAAAAAAGTGTGATGAGTCTTGACCTGCTTCATTTTGAAGGTGTGACAGTGTCAAGTTCACAGGCATAGAGGTGATTTAAATGCTGTTTCAGTCCTGGAAGAATAATAGGATTGTCACTGTTCTCTTTCAACCAGGTAGGACCTTAGGGCTTTCAACAATGTATGGTAAACAAACATAAAGCTTTTTCTTCTACTTCGTCTCCATTCTCATAGGTCATGATCTCTTCTATCTCTTCCTGGTATACATGTATTGCAGCCAGAGCAGCAGGTCAAACAGTGAAATGCTCCCTGGAGTTGAGCTTCACTCCTGGACATTGTAGAATTACAGAGGTGGGACAGGCCATTGAATCCAATGGCCTGGTCATTTCTGGAATTGCAAATTGCACATCTGAAATAGTGGGCTTTTTGTAGTCTGCTTGAATACATTTGGAGGGGAACTTTCAAAAATTTAAAAAAGATCTGTGTGCTCATGCAATCAAAGCCCCACCCCTTTTAATTGCAAGATGTGTGTGTGTGTGTGTGTGTGATAGAGAGATACAGATATATAGATATAGATATAGTTAGATATATTATCCCTATATAAAAGCAAAGGTTTTCTCTGATCAGTCATGGCAGACTCTAGGGATGGTGCTTATCTTTATTTCCCAGCTGAGGGAGCCAGCATTATTCAAAGACACTTCTGTAGTCATGTGGTCAGCATGACTATATGCCAAGGCATATAGAACGCAGTTACCTTCCCACCAAAGTGGTACCTATTTATCTACTTGCATTTGCATGCTTTTGACCTGCTAGGTTGGCAGGAACTGGGGCAAGAATGGGAGCTTACCCCATCACTCAGTTCTTAGGTCTTGAAATGCCAGCCTTCCAGTCAACAAGCCCAGCATCTTAACCCCCAGGCAACCATGCTCCCTTGCAAGATAGTGATGATAGATAGATAGATGATAGATAGATAGATAGATAGATAGATAGATAGATAGATAGATGATAGATAGATAGATAGATAGATAGATAGATAGATAGATCAATAGAGATAGAGATCAATAGAGATAGATATATATATGTACTATATGTATGTGTATATATATGTACAACATGTATATATATATATATATATATATATATATATATATATATATGTAGGTCTTGGTGTATTCGGTCTTGTCCCGTGTAAGATTGAGAATACTTGGCAACGCTTCGACGAAATCTCATCCGTCATCTTCAGGCTGGTGTCTTCAGCTTCGTTCTTGAGAAGCTGAAGACACCAGCCTGAAGATGACGGATGAGATTGAACATCTCAATATGGAGACCAATACACCAAGACCTACATACCTTACCCATGAAAATCTATGAAAACAAATATATATATATATATATATATATATATATATATATATATATGTAGGTCTTGGTGTATTCGGTCTTGTCCGTGTAAGATTGAGAATACCTTGGCAACGTTGACGAAATCCCATCCGTCATCTTCAGGCTGATGTCTTCAGCTTCGTTCTCCTACATACCTTCACCCGTGAAAATCTACGAAAACAAATATATATATATATATATATATATATATATATAGAGAGAGAGAGAGAGAGAGAGAGAGAGAGAGAGAGAGGACATGTTGAAAGGGGCAGGATTCTGATCCCATAGTTATCCCTGTCACGTTGAGTTTGCAACACAGATACCACAACAAAGTAGACATCATCACCTCACTGACTAATTCATGGCTCTGTTAAGAATGTTTTTCTAACCATCAGTCAGACTTTGAAATCTGTCTTCCTGTAACCTGCTTTCCATTTAACCTCTATCAATTATTTTATGTCCCACACAATAGAGAACTCATCTTGACCTTCCCCGTGACATCATTCCAGGCATTTGAAGACAGCTGTTACCCTCCCCCTTAGTAGTCTCTTCTGGAGGTTAAGCATTCATAATGTCTTTCTGTGGCACTTAATTCCAGTTACCTTATTGACCTTTGCTGGTCCTGTTCCAATTTCTCTGAATCCTTCTTAGAGTGTGGGATCCAGAACTACAGACAGTAGTTAAGATGAAATACGATTGCCCTCAGTGGAAGTGATACTTTAACTGATGAGCCTAAAAATGAACTTGTCTTTTTATAGACACATCACATGCAGGTTTGTAATTGATGACAAAGTTTTTTTTTTCCAACAAATATCACTAATTCAAATTATAATCCAAATTAATTCAATTACCTTTTCTAAGATTTGCAAAGTACCCATAAATACACTGGAAAATATACTTTTGTATTATGGAGACATTAAGATTTCTTGAATAGATTTACAAATGGAGTTCTTTGAAGATTTGGTCTGGAATCTTCTCAGATATCAATATTTGACTAAAAACTCGTGTTGTTTGCTGGAATTTCCTCTCCGCAGCCTTTAAAAAAAGATAGAAAAACATTTGCTCTTTTCCTTTCTAACTTGTCTAGTTCTCCAAGATTTCTCAGAATCAATGCACTGATGTTCAGCAAGATGATCAACTAATTCCTTAGTACCCTGGGATATTAATTCAGTGGTATTCCACATGGTTTCTATCAACTCAAACTTCAGTTCCCCTTGTCCTGTTCTTAGAATACATCTTTTTTTGTAAGAGAACCTAGGTCTTTCTTTATTATCTGCTAGCATTTTGCCATATCCCAGCTGATTCGGAGTTTTTGCTTTCTTGAGCTCATGTATACAGTTCCTCTCTGTGTTCCTTGTTTATGACTTGATCCATTTTCTGTGTCTTGTAGTATTCATTGTGTTTATTCACTAAATCTTATGCGTTGACTTCTTCTGTTATCTCCATATTGATTTCTTCTGCTATCTTCATTTCCCCCTGTTAAAATTCTTTAGCATTATGCTGTTAATTTCTCCTGTTGAAGTTCCTTTTCCCGTCAAGATCACTTGCTATGGAATCTTATTTTACTTCACATTTCTCTGAATTTATAAAAGACAACTTTTTTCTAAGTCCAAGATATGCTGAACGAACTGTCTTTTAGTTTCCCATGAAAACAGTGATATTTCTTGGTAACAATATGGAAGTGTTGACCAATGTCTTCTGGAATGTTTTCCTGCTCTAGACCTCAGCTCTGCAATATCTGGCTATTCTTCAATCAGGTTCGTAACCAGGTTTACATGAATCATGAATAAAAATGTTGGAAGTGTTCTAATTCAGAAAGAACATTTAATCATATGGGGCGATCATGTAAAACACTTAAAAAGTTCTTTTTTTTTTTTAACCAAATTTTATTCAATTTTAACAATTTTTAAAACAGCTCTTTTCAGTAGACAGCATGTTCCCGAGTCATCACTTTTACATGCAAATGTGACAGTAGATCTATATTCCTTTTAAACATTTAACTTCACTTCTATTCCATTTTAGCGGACAAAGGGTCAAAAAATTAATCCTAATCTCAAATCTTAATCTCATTCTGTATAGCCCCCAGTTCATTTCGAGTTAATTGCAAATATAAATATATATTTTAAAAGCTTCATGTATAAATCTTACAAATAACAATATATTTGCCCATCATATTAAAGATAAAATTCATCCATGTCTAACCTTTAATTATCTTCACATTGTTAATACTCTTTTATCATTTACAGAATTCTTTTGTCCGTCAGATTTGCCCTTTCATCACATATTCTCACCATAATTCTAAATCCATACCCATGTTAACACTAAAAGAATGAAAAAGAAACCTAGACTTGCCCCCTTTTACTACTTTGAAAGTGACACCTCAGTGGTTAATATAGTAACATAATCATAGTCATTCCCTTCAAAACGAAAGATAGAGAAAAAGAAAAGAAAATGGAAAAAAGCTCCCTTACAATATATCTCTAATCGGTTGGGTTCTGCAACACATATCCCCCTAAAATTTATTTATGGTTCCAAAATAATAATAAAAATAACTAATCTTGGTTATTGACAAATCCCATTTTTACACTTTCTAAAATCATTTCAATTAATTCAATTCATCTAATCATCATTTAGCTTTCTTTTGTGGATAAGAAATGAAAAATGTGACCTTTTACCAGTAAAATTGTCAGTAACCCCTATTGTTTTACACTTTTATAATTACAATAGATTCTTATTACCATTTCTTCATGCAGAACCCCCTTTTAAATACGTCAGCCATTGTCTCTATGCAAACAAGTTTCTCTCTTTGTTATGTAATTCCCGTATCTCTCTATCTTTTGTTCTTGTTTCTTGTTCCTTCTCCTCTCTTTATCCCGCTATCCCCTTCTCTATCCAGTTTGAATCCCTCTCTCTCTCTTTACCTTTCTGCTCTCTATCCTTCTGGACCTTTCTAACATGCCTAGTTTCATAAATGTTCCCTTTTTTAATTACCTTCTTAAGTTTCATTTTTTTGACCATCCTCCCTTTCCCTTTTATTTGTATTAATCTTTGTGTTAATTGTCTTCTTAAAATAGCTTTCGCTTGTGCTGGCTCCCTTCTCCTCCCTATTATCCTGATCTCCCCCTTCTCTATCCAGTTTGAATCCCTCTCTCTCTTTACCTTTCTGTTCCCTTTCCTTCTGAACCTTTCTGGCATGCTTAATTTCGTAAATGTTCCCTTTTTAGATACTTTCTTAGGTTCCGTTTTTTTAGCCACCCTTCCTTTCCCTTTTATTTGTATTAATCTTTGTATTAATTGTCTTTTTAAAATGGCTTTCTCCTGCGCTGGCTCCACCCTTTCCACGGCTTCTTCTTCTTTATTCAGCACCCGAATGCCCATATTTTCTGCAACATGCCAAGTTAGTTCAGTCACTTCCTGTAACAGTTCTTTCATACTTTTAAACTCCATTTTTAATTCTTTGGATGACCACCAAAATTTTAATTTTCCTTGTTTCTTCTTCTTTAAATTTTCTATGATCCTAACCCAGGTCCAGAATCTATATCAATATTACCAATTAGTCCGGCAATCCGTCTTTGTGTATTCAAGCTTTCACTTTCTATAAATCCTGCGTCTCTTTAAAATGTAGCAACTCCATCCACAAAGGAACAAGATAGTTTCTTACTTCTTTAGCTTCCTTTTTCTCACAAAGTGGCACTTTCTGCACAGAGTCTTAACCCTTTCCTTTATTTTGATAATCAAAGTTTTCGCGAGCCCCAAACTTAAGTTCTACGCTGGCTTCTTCCTTTCCCTCCGTTCGAAGCCCCTTATAGCTGTCAGAAATATTTTACTTATTTTTCTTCACTTGGAACTGCGCGCTTCTGTTTCTCTTTTCAAAAACTCATCTTTATCTTAATCCGGGTGCCTTGATCTTACCATCCGATACTCCCGGTTCCTCTGCTGTCGACTTCTCTCTTTCCTCCTGCACCAATCTTAGTCCCGTTGAGACCTTCTCTTGAGGTGGCCATTTTGACCACCGCTTCTTGACGTCTTCGAGGAAGAGCCAGACCCAAAAGGGGGAGATGCGCTCCCCTCACTCTGGCTGGCAGATTTCCCTTTCTCCGCCGCCCCCCTGAGGCAGCTTCAGCCCCGAACCTTGCAGGATCGGGGCTCTCCGACCAAGAGCCAGGCTGCTATCGTGGGCGATCACAACCGCCGCCTGTTCTCGAGAAGGCCGGAAGCCTGTTCTCTAGGGGGGAAATCACAGCAACTCAACCGGAAGTCCGACTAGAGACCATTCTATGCCACAAGGATGGATGGACGGAAGTCTACACAACTTGCTGGAGATAAAATAAGGACTGGTCATCATCCTTTTGGTGTTCTTGGGCTTTTGAGAGGTTCATGGTGGA